>PTEX01000036.1:5155389-5214297 GCA_003342815.1 Eudromia elegans | reverse complement strand
CCGGAGCGGCGCGGCGCCCGCCCGGGCGCTGGGGAGCGGAGGGGCCCGGCGCGGCGCCCCGCCCGCGCTACTCACCAGGGAGAGTGGGGATATAATCCTCGCCCCGACAAGTGSCACAGAGCCGGGCTGCTGCCTCCGCTCGCCCCGGCGCCTATTGCATCAGTGCCGCTCCATGGCCGGCGGGGCGTGCGGCCGCTGTCCGGGGTGCTCGGGGCGCGGGCGAGCCGGGGAGGCGGGCGGCGCGGCGAGGGGAGCGCGACTCGTGCAGATGGACCCGGTGCAGTGAGTGACTGGCACCCAGACACACACTTTTTGTTCGCCGCACATAATCTGCCCAATGACGCGTGACAGCCCACGTCCCCTCCCTTTAACCCCTTCGGGGGCGGTCCGCTCGCTGCCTGCCCGCCCGGCCCTCACCTGGCCCCGCCGCCAGGGCACCTGCCACAGGGAGGCCGCTCCCCGGTCTCCGACGCCCCGCAGCTCCCGGGGCCGCCGCTCCGGCCCCGCACGGCGGCAGCTCCCCGCCGCTGGCGGCGACCAGGGAAGGCCCGACGGCTCCCGGCGCCGGGATCCCGGCGCCCGCTGAGCTGCTCCGCCAGGCGCGGCCGCGCTCTCCCCTCGGCGGGACCGTCACACTCCCGTAACCGCCGCGCAAGCGAAAACCGCCGGCCCCGGCCCGCGGAGAGGCGGCAAGAGCCGCGCTCGCGGAGGAGGATTAAGCGGCCGCCTTGCTCGGCGAACGCGGCTCCCGCGCCCCGCGCAGGCCGGAGAGCGGCCTCAAGCCGCCCGCCGTGGTCCTGATCGGACAGCGCCGCGCGGCCCTCGGGGCGGCCCCGGCCCCGCAGCTGCCCCGCGCGCCGGRGCCTTTAGCGCCCGGCGAGCGCCGCCCGGGCCCCCCGCACTGCCCGCGCAGCAGCCGCGCACCGCGCGAGGGACGTCAAAGAGAACCAGGCCCCCCAAACTAAACAAAAGGCGGCCCGGGGCGACGTTCGCCAGCGGCGAGCGGGCGGAGGGCTGCCCTCCGCGTTCACTTATCCTCCATATAATTATGATTTTTTTTCCTCCCTTGCATTAGGATTAAAGGCTGCGCATAATATGCTTTCAACGTTCATCTTATTAATTCAACAAAACCCAGCGGCTCCGAAAAGGGAGATTGACATAATATTAAAAATAGGGGAGTCCGTAAAAATTTGGATCTTCATTGCTGCTTCGCGGGGATTTTCTCTTCCTCCCTCCTTCCCTTTTTATGCTTTTATTATTATTATTATTTTAAATACAAAAGTCCTTTCTTTGTAATATAAATTGTCCAAATGACTGTCATTAATACRGGGAAAGAAAATCTACACGTTATTTTTTATCCACAACAATTTTAAGGGACGCCACGGTACATAAACTGTCTGGAAATTGCTTCGACATTTTATCAGACCCCCAAATTTGCCGATACTAAACAGGAGCGCCGAGGCATTTACGAGCATTTATTCAGCCTCCGATGCCACCATAAAAGTGAATCTCAGTCAAGAGTGTCGCTTCAGCCTCGCAGAACAACAGTTTTATATACAGAGATTGATTCCTTTAAGCTGGTCCGAGAGCTGCATTGGGAGAATAACAAGAGCAAACCAAAACGGACTCGTGCTCTCTGCAAGAGCCGGACCCCATTGTGCGGAGCGCCGGGAAGCGCGGGCTGCAGAGCASGCGGCGTTAAATGCGCGGATCGGGGAGGCAGCGGCTGCCCGCACCCCGCGAAAAGACAGAGCGGGAGGAAAAGGTGCGCGGGGGCCCGACCCGGCGCCGGCCCCGGGGGCGCGGCCACCACGGGGGTGGGAGGCCGAGTGGCCGGTCTCCCCAGGCCTGAGGAGACGGGGGCGGGCGCGAAAGGAACAGCTCTGGGCAAAGTTCAATCGAGAGTCTCCTCGGAGCGGGGCGGCACCAGCGCCGTCGGAGCGCGGGCAGCGCGACCGCTCCGTCCCGTCCGCCCTCTGTCAGCCCAGGCCGGCGCTGCCCGGGGGCGCTCGGGGCTGCAGGAGGCCGGGGAGGTGGTGACAGTCCCCGGGAGGCGCTGCGGGGACAACGCGACGGCGATTCCGCCCACGGCGCTTGGCCACAAAACTCACTTAAGCTCTCGGCAGCGGGCAGAAGTGTCGCTTTTCTCCCATGGTGAGTTACCATGGGGATGGCGGCAAAAGACTGAGGATCTGTCTCCCTAGGGATGTCAAGACACCCTCCAGGCTTGTGCTGGAGAAGCCTTCRTTTTCCTCTCTGGGGTTCACCAATAAAAGAGGAAAAAATGAGCCCGGCAGAGGCTGCACAACCTGTAATCAGAGACATTCCTGGATCCCTTGGGACATGTTGCCTCAAAGTCATGACGTGGTAAGGAGCATGCAGGAGGCCTACGGATGTGCAACTATTCCTGTGAGGATACAGATCAACAGCCAAGGACCGGCTCACAGGTGACTTAGTAATAGTCACCCATGAAATAAAATCCCGGAGGAGCCTGAGAAAACACTTAAGTTGCCAGAAGCACTGAAATCCAGTCACAATCATTTAGGCAGTGCTGAAGGGTTGGGAGAAGGAGCAATTCCCAAAGCTGCCTTGCTTTCATCCCTGCCTGTCCCTGTTGGGAGGCACAGCTGGCATCTGGTCCTTGGAGTGGGGAACAGCACAAGAGAGAAGGGAGAAGTGCCTCTAACTGCAGTGCGGAGCATGCCACAAGCTCTCCTAGCGCCTAGAGAAATGCRTACAGAACCATCCCCTTCCCCTGAGAGAAGCACCATGGCTGGGCCTCTGTAGTGGAAATAAAGACGGGCCCCAGCTGAATTACCTATTATTCTTTTTGCAGATCACTCTGACTAGGCTCGCAGATGCGTCTCATCCTCAGGACATTCTGCCTCAGAGATGCAGGCAGCGTTATTCCCGCCCTGCAGGTGAGCAGATAAAGGCAGAGAGAGGTCCTCCTTCCACCAGCAATGCACTGAAACTKCAGCACAGAGACCATTTAGGGCTGCATCAATCCCACAATGAAGCATTTTATTTGGCACCACAGAGGCCCTTACCAGGGCTGAGGTGCACCAGCAAGATGTAGCCTCTGTCACAGCTCTAGAAAAAGGCCATGGTCCTTGCCCCCGCACATTTCCTTTCACCCTTCAGTTTGATCTCACTGATATTTGTGCCCGCACCCGAGACTTGCACGCTAAAAATCACTGCCACACCATGCATGTACAAAGCCCAGCTTTTGCTCTAACTCACCCCAAACAGAAGATTCACTCCTGCTCCAGTTGGAAGCTGCAGGAAGGCACAGCAGCATCCAGAGTTCCTTCCCCTTCACACTTTTTCACACAACTCATGCAAGACAGAAGCATTCTTGTTGCTTTTCCAGTCCATGACCGTACTTGGACTTCCACTGAAATTCTTTTCAGAGTGCTTAAGATATAGAACCAATATATTTAGGTATCAAGGTATACATTCACTAAAATGTTACAGGAAATTTGCTTTTCAATGAATAAAAATTAAGCACCGAACATCATATATACTGGTTAAATCAGCCAGAACACCAGCTAATTTATAAACCCTAATCAATTTTTACTTTGTATATGAAAATTATTTTTTTAATCATGATTTTATGTATTTCCTGGGATTAAGGATTAAGATGTGTAAAGCATTTGGCTGTCTGTCTTCAGAAAAATATTTAACAGCCTGATAGGGAGTATTATGGGCTGTATGGGACTAGGAATGAGGGAAAATGAAAGCAGGAAGCCATGCTAAGTCTAAAATCTACTTCTCACTCTGTTATACCCTGGGCCTTCTGGTACCCATGCCATCTTCCTGCGAGCCGCTGCCTGCCGCAGCACAGGTTGCAGGAGTCACCCACTGCACAGAGCTCGGTTGTTTCCTGTTCTGCTCACGGAGATGTTTCAATTCGTGCAGCAGAGGTGGGAGATCTTACAGAAGGAGAGAGACATGATCGCAGAYACGCTCGAGGTGGCGGCAGGAGCCGTGGCTCGGCAGAGGCAAGAGGGAGCTGCCGCAGAGAGCTGCTCTGGGGGAAAGGGACCCCCCACCTTGGCGCTATCCTGCACTAGAGGCATCCAGCTCAGGTCAGTGCTGCCTCTGCTTTGGGAGATCTGGACTCTGACACGAGTGGCTAGCAACCCAACCCAGGCAGCTCTCTGCAGAGGCCACACGGCCTCTCTTTGTACCGTTTATTAGGATGTCACTCAAAACTCCTCATAGGGACTGATAGTTGCTGCTTTCAGGGTTACACATGCACAAGCCTTCACAGAAGCTGAGTCCCTAACATATTTCTATGAGGCAGATGATCCTAGGCCAGGGATGGTATCTTCCTCCTCATAGCCTATGGGGCTGTGAAGGCCTTCAGTGCTCCAGTGAGTGACAGTCCCTAAAGTTTGCAGGGGTTTGCTAAACACTGACAGAGAGGGGGTGGGGAGAGCAGTGAAAGGAAAGAATGAGAGGGGGGAGGGAGAAAGAAAGAAAGAAAAAAAAAAAAAGACAGATAGATGCAGAGGATTTCAGCTCGGGCTCTGCTACAGTGACTTGACACAGGGTGTGTGAAGGAGCTTGAAACTTAAAAAGATTTATTTTCTCTAGTCATAAATCTCATTCCGTTGTTCCTCTGACCAACCAAGCATGATAAAGTCCTTTTCCATAAAGTATTCAGTATTAAAGCCACAAAGCTCACCCAATCAGTAGCCATCTGCTTCTCCCATAACTGCTGCTCCAGAAGCAGGGAAAAGCAGCCAGAAGAGAAAGGGCACCACTGTTAAGGCTCCGGGACAAATGAGGAGGCACTGAATAGCATTCGAAACCTTTAGTTTGCCTTGTATATCTGTATCTATAGAGACAGAGAAAGAAAGGAAGCATTATATTGATACAACAATTGTAAAACAAAAAAAGGAAGAGGCATCTAAAGGGCAATACAGCAGGCATCAGAGGGCCCCACGTAAAAGGGATGCTAACAGATTTATAGAAACCTTTAATTGGTTTTCAATTGAAAGATAAAGAGGTTGAGGAGAAAAAAGAAAAAAGAAAAAAAAAAGGAGAGAGAGAGAGAAAGAAAAGTAGCAAATCGGCCTGCATTATTCTTCTAGATATGAAACGGATTTTATGCAGCCAGATACTTTTTTACATGATTTCCCTCGTGTCGAGCTGCCCTCTCCATCCTTCTCTCCTCTTAAGCATCCACAATATCCCAACTCAGAAGCGCTGCTTTGAACTTGACTTTCAGCGGGCTTGGAGGGGACTGCCCTCCTCCGCCTTCCCCGCTGAACCAGGAACCAGGGCGAGCAGGGAATTTCCCACTCCTACTCTCYGCTATCTCTCCCGGTCCTCCAATTCATAAAATAAAAAGGAAATGTGCAAACTGCAATTCACAGGGAGATAGAAAAGGGGGAAGCGGGAGACTGAGGAATGCAGCGATGCGGTACTGCTGTTGCGGCGGCGATGAGCAAGCCCCGGCCGGGAGAGCAGCCCCTGCACGGGGACGGAGCGGAGCGGGATGGGCCACCTGGGGCTGCAGGGTCACAGCGCCGCCGCTCCTCTTGTCACTCCCCTCAAAAAAAAAGAGCGTGGAGGATTATAAATAAATAAATAAATAAATAAATAAATAAATAAATAAATAAATAAATAAAGTAATGAGAGGGTTAATGACCCAATTATTTGATGCCATAAGAGAAAAGTGCTTGGCCGCAAAAATACTCATCGTATTTATGCTAATGGCCTCTCACGGCGGCTCTCCCCCCGCTTTGCACATGGACATCTCCCTAACGAGGCTAAAARCAGAGCGCAGGGACGCCGCACCGACACACACGCACACACTCACACACAATAGGACGGCGGGTCGGGGACGGGCTTTTGACGGCGCTCGGGATTAGCGGCCGCTTTCGGGGATTACTCCCGGGATTAGGAGGCAAGAGAGGGCCCGCGGACACGCTCCGCGGTCCCTGCCCCGCTCGGTTACCGCTGCCCGCCGCGGGGCTCGGGGCCGCCCCCGGCCGGGGCTCCCGAAGCGTCGCCCGCCCCTCGGGCCCGGGAGGAGGAGCCGCCGGCGGCGGCGGAGCGGGACCGACCCCGGTCCCGACACCGGAGTCCGGCGCAGGGAGAGCGCAGAGCAGCCGCGGGGGCACCTGGGCCGCCGGTGCCGCTGGAGGTGGGGAGCCGGGGGCAGCGGGGACCCAACCTCGGGGAGCACTTGGGGGGCGCCGCGGGGTAGGGGGATCCGCGCGGAGCATTTGGGGGCGCCGCGGGGTAGGGGGCACGCGGCGGTCTTGGCCCGGGTACTGGGAGTCCCGCTGCCCAGGAAGGCCAGGATGGGAAAGTGTCTCCTTCCTTCCGAAGGAGGGCACGAGGGGAGAGATGAAACCGGGAACGGTGTCGGCGACACAAGTTGTGTCCCGGGCCCTTTTCTTTTTTTTCCTCCTGCTCTCTCAACAGACTCGGGTGGGGAGGGGGCCGGTGTGTGCTTGCTGTGCCCAGCACCCCTCTCACCTCCCCACTGCTGCTCTCACTCATGCCTGCGTTTCGGGGTCCAGGCTGGGACACAGCAGGGACACGCGTGGAGGCAGGGGCTGCCTGCAAGCACCAGCTGGAGCCAGCCCTGGAAGTACTGGAAATGGAGAAAAAAAAAAATGTTTGTTTTTTTAAATAGGTGCCCTGGCATRCGAGGGAGAGTGCCACAGATATGATTTATGCCCACAAACTGTGGGCAACAAGCACGAGACATCAATTTATTACCYTCCCTCACACCGTTTTGTTTCTCTTGCAAAACTGTGAGCGAGACTGAAATCTGTGTCGAAGGAACAAGTAACATCGTGCCTTTTCCTAAGCAGTATTGTGTCCAGCAGCACTGTATTTATATCAAAAAAAGAAAAAAAAAAAAAAACCTGGCCCGGCAGCCCGTGGCACATCTGCTAGGTGTGGGTGACACACACGAGCCAAGGTTCTCTGCTAAACGGCCTGCCAGACCCTCAGCAGCAACGGCCAGTGCCAACCCCCTGGCTGCTGCCAGCTCAACGGCACTCCTGCTTCAGGGGTGGCTTCCTTCCAGACTGGCACAAGCGGCAGAGGAAACAATGCAGCTAGATGGTGGRGACGTGAGCGAGGCTGCATATGGGAGCACCAAGCAGATGTAGCAGAAGAGGAGATGAAGTTATGAAGTGTCATTTAATAACTGCAGCACACAGGAGCTACAGTGGCAAGTTGAGGAGCAGGAAGGGAAAGCGTTAACATCTTCCCCAGATGCTGGGTGCATAGGAGGAGATGCTTCTGCAGAGCAGAAGTAATGAGATTCACCTAGCAAATTGTGTGTTAGGGCCCGTAAAGAACCAGTGAGGTCTGCAGTGCGGAGCAACTGCGTGTCAAGGCCTGGGAATACGTTGGTGTCTTGCAGCCCGCAATCCATTCACGTGGGTTTGAAATTCGATAGTGAAGAGGTCAACAAGGACTTAGAGATGCCATTTTAAGTGTGTTGTGCAGAGAGATTTCTTGATTTCTTCTTTGCCAGTTTTGTTTGTTTGCTTTTTTTTTTTTTTTTTTTTTTCTGTAAATAAACCCAACCAGTTTTGAAGGAGCTCTGCAAAAGTGATGGCAGGACAGGTGTGCAGAACTTGCCTCATCACTGCCTGGATGAAACAAGCCTGAAATTGCTCCTCCACACAGGCACTTGAGACCCCACCATGCACTGCCTTCCCAGAGAACAAGCTGCACATACCTGCTCATTCTTCTGACTCGAAGTGTTGATCCTCCCCACGAGTCCTCCCAGTGCAATCTGGACATCTTCTGCACTTGTGATTTAGCAGATTTGGAGCTGGTTTTGACATCTTGGTTTATAGCCTAAAAAGGGCATGTGTATAACTGGAGCAGGCCAGGTGCTCACTGCATGCTATGCGCTCTTATTTCAGTTATCTGGAGGAGAGAGATGGAGGCAAGAATCACCTGCCCAGCCCTACTGCTTCCATGCTTCTGTGAGGAGAGACTCTTTTCCYGTCTCTTCACAGCCTTTGTAAAGGCTTTTGTTCCTACCAAGTGAATAAAATACCTTGTGACAGTAAGGAGTAAAAGAAGGTGCTAGAAGTAGCCTAGCTTGTGGCTGCCTCAAAATGGCAGCCAGCYACTGTGCTGGGCCCTACAGGATTCAGAGTAAAGGGCTGTTGATTAGATCGAGCACAGGAGGCCCTCTTACTCACGGAGCTCACCTGGAAGCTGCATCCATTTGTTTGCGGCAACAGAATTGCATGCAGAGGTGATAGTGAAGAGCTTGCTAATGCTACCCTCTTTTTGCTTTCTTAATGTTACAACTACATAATGACTGCTGAACTTGATCCAGCATTTTGCTTTCAGTGAATCCAGCAAGTAACCTAAACCAGATCCAGACTTACCTCCTTTCTCTGCCTTGAATTGTTTAGCTTCTACTCCTATTTCCATTCTTTAAGTAGTGGTTCAAGTGTGCAAGACGCTACCTACCCACAAGAACACACAGTCCTTGTCTCAATAATGAAATTGAAAGTCAGCCTCAGGATCTTAATTCTTCATCTACTTTTTTCCTTTTTTAATTTTTTTTTTGTTAAAGCATTAAAGACCATGGGCAGCTCTCAATGTCAACAACAACCACAACAAAAAAAACCTATCAACAAACAAAAAAAATCATTCAAACAAACATTCAAACAAAAAAAATCATTCAAACAAAAACCATGCCCTGACAAAGAATGATCACCTTCCCTGCCCCCCAGTGCTATCCTTTCTAAATTTATCTCTTATTTTATATCTCCTGTGAACATTTTTCCTGTGGATGCTCCACAGCTCCATGCTTCCCCCTCWGCACGCTAGCCATGCTCACCGTGATGGTGACTGTCTCCAGTGCCATGTGCGCTCTGCCTCGGGCTGCTGAGGACTCTCCCCACACCCTGTGGTTGTKGTTCCCTCAGTTTCCCGTGCTCAGCCATCTGTGGCCCAGGCTCTGCTGTAAGCCCTTGTCCTTTTAGCCTGCTGCTCTGACCTCCCTGGGAAGTTTTCATGATCAGCCTGCATTTTGGGTTGAGCGTTATTCACCTTCTGCTTAGTTTCTGAGTTTGCTTTTGTTCTGGCTAGTTGGTTAGCCTCAACCAACTAAACATTTGCAAATTATATTTGCCTTTTTTCTTTCTTTTTCATAGCTTAATATTTACTACACCTCAGCAACATGCTTCTGTCACAGCCTGTGTGACACCTGTAAAATTAAATCCACATACAATAGATACATTTTAAGAGCAGGAAATAAACTAATAGGTAGAGATTTAATACTTCTAGCCCAATCTCCAAATGTTATGCCTTTGTCTAACTTGAAATACGTGAGTAATCCCATTTGATCTACTCTGGTGCTTAAAGCTAAGCTTATTAAGTGTTTGCATGGCAGTGGTCTACACGCAGAGGAGTCAGAAGAGAAAGGGAAGAAAAGAGTGTGACACTGCTCAGAAGGGGAGTTCTGGCAGTGGGAAACAATGCCTCTCTCTCCTTCCCCCCAAGGGCAATGTTCTCTTTTCAGCTGCTCATGGTGCTGCACAGCACTGGCATCAGGCTCTCCCTCTGTGTTTGGTGTTTCCATTGACATTAGCTATGTAAATGTGGTAATAATTAGGGCTGTCAAGATGAAAAAATTTATTTTCAAATTGTTGCCAAAACAAACCCCTGATTTTTGAATTCCACGTTCAGCTCAGTGATTCATTTTGTCTAAAACTCTATGTCATTTTATTTTCAAGGTGTTTTTCTTACTACTCATTAGAGCTGTATTCATTGTCACTATTTTCAGACAACTATGTGGGAGAGAACAGAGTTATCACTGTTCCTACAATGAGAACTCCAGGCACAAAAGCACTTGTGCACATGCTGCCTTTACTGTCAGTGGTTTTAAGCATATACTTAAATTTAAGTGCGAGTACTTTTTGGAACAGGGAATGTCTCATAGAACTGAGGCTTGATTCAAAAGCTGCGCATCCTCGGAGCTCTGTCTCTTAACTCTTTGCTTTAAGCAGTAGAAAATCTCCTGCTTCAGCAGTATAAAACAGTGTCATGCTGCTTGATACATTTCTTGGCACAAGCATGTTCTAATCTACAATAATATAATTTCTTTCCTTTTTTAGTTTGCTTTTCTTTGGGTGCAATGTACTGTGTTTTACTGTATGTACTACTACATACTGCTTGCACAATGTTTTGCATGATCTAATATTCTTTGTTCAAAACTGCAAAAAAATCTAAATAAAGACTATAGTGTGTCGCATCAGTATAGGCATCAGCTAACATTTTCTACGGCATATGGTACTTCAGAAGCCATATGTACCACTGTTTAGTGATTCTGGCAAAGAGGCACAGAATGGTGAAATCCAACTGCCAGGATTTCTGAAAACAAATATGTAAATGCTCCAGTGCTTTTGTTATTCATAACATACCTCTAACACAGCACATACAATATGCTGTTCATTCTGTAACTAGTATACTACCAAACTATATTTACTTCAGTTCTCATTTTAAGATTTTTCCATGCATGATTCCTCTGTCCTTTCCATCAAAAGGAATTTAAATTTGAATTAAAAATAAAAAGAAGGGATTTTACCTATTTTAAAGGATTTTTTTGTTTTGTTTTTGATTTTGAATCATAGATCTACATAAGAATCTAATCGTGGAACAAAGAAACACATTATTTGGGTACAAGAATGCCCATTTTAGCTAGTGGGATGAAAGCAAGAGAAAGAAACTGCATTTATTAGGAAGATCAGTTTCTACTGATCCAAGTCTGTTAAACTAGGAATAGTCTCTCAGGGAAAACTGGTTGGTTGATTCTGCTTACCAGCTAATGTAAAGCTAGTAGTCTGACAAATCTTTTGGGAATATATTCTAGGTAATAATTGTTGTGGGGAACAGATGATTTCAGACATGTACTGGAAGGTAGATGGGAGCTGCAGGATTCTGACCTGGGCAGGGAGTGGTCCTGGCAAGCTGGCGTTCGGTCACTGGCAGAGGAACAAAGGAGTCGCGCTCCATGGCTGCAGGTTTCTCCCTAGATGGACCATCAGCATCTGTCCAGGCATCTTTTGTGCAGCAACCTAAGAAGTCAGAGCACAGGCATCAGGGCAGCACACAGAGCTGTGCAGTGCCTTCCTTGTCTGGGGGAGAATAACTCGTAGAGATTGGTCCTAGCTCACACTTCCAGCATTTACGCATTGCTACAGCTCTTCAGACCACCTTGGTGGTTGTGATGATTGTGTTTCTTCCAGAGCCAGTGCCTTTAGGTAAACAGAATTAAATAGAGAGCCCTCATTAACGATCTCTGTCAGTCAGACTTTGTGGTTCTACTCTCATCTTGAGAGAGCCTGTCATGTTTGCTTGAGATTTTGCTATGAAGTAGTATTTCGAAATATTGCTATTTAACATTCAGCTTTACTATTTGCAACAAATGGTTTAAAAATGCTGCMGTCATGATTGTCCATCTTTTGGAATATCAGTGTGCAGGGAGATTTAAGTTATGTATGTTACCAAATATGCTAGCAAGTTGTTCTGCTTTTGTCTGGTCTAAAAAAATGACAATTGTAAATCACCACCAGAGCCAGTGTTTGGTTCTGCTCTGTTTCTTTTTAACACCAGTAAACAAGACAAACCTAGAACTGGCTGGAGAATAGGATGATAAAAAACAAACAAAAGCAAACATTTACAATACTTCTGTGAAATACTTTTCTTATCAGTCACTATTTTTGATATTTAAAATATGTTTTCTAAGAAAAGCAAGATAATCATTCACTTACACAACCTTTCAGTAAAAAGTTGTCTTATTGACAATTCTTTAAATATTTTGGCTATATCCAAACATGACAATATTATATGCATCACAGATGCATTTCTCCCGGGAGATCAAGACCTACTGTTTTGCTTCTTTGCAGTCTTCAACAATAATATCTGTTTTCAGCAGGTATAACAACCTTAAAGTGGCCTTACACTTCCTGCAGTCTCTGCTTAACTTTCACCCTACACAACAAAAGCAGATATGCTTATAACTGAATTCCTCCAACGGTTAGTTGGAAAAGTTCATTTATTATCCTGAACTTCCATTCATCCTCCCATTTATTATCCTGAACTTCAAGAGTCTGGTTCCCTCCCACCTCTTGCGATGCTGCTCGGCTCCCGCTTTCCTCGTGTAAAGTTCATAAAAATACTCCGTTGTAAAATCACCCAACACATAAACAGGATGATCTTGTGTGGAACTAGGCTTCTCACCTATAAATGCCCATACTATTTCCATCATATCATAAAAGAATCCCTCAAAATTAGCCTCTTGGTTTTCCTAGTTTCATGATTCTCCRGCAGGAATCTTGCCGAGGACCTGTTATTTCTTCTGTTCTGTTCTAGCCAGCAGGTGATAAGAAGCTGCCATAAAAAATTTTGGCTTTGAGCTTAAGTAATGTCTGTATTAGACAAAGGGAAAAATTGAGTGTGAAGTGGCAAGGGAAAAAAAAAACTTAGGAAGCCAAAAATAAAGGAGGAATAAACAAACACACAATCTGGCCATCAAAAAAGGCAGTTTTCCCTCATTGCAGTAAAAGCAACCATGCAGAATCGCAGAACATTTTGAAAGGTGATAAGAAACCTATTGGGAAGGGGGTTAAAAAAAAGAAAGAAAGAAAAAGTGCAAAACAGTCCAACACACTGTCCGACAGCTAAAGCTATGGACAACAGTGAGAAAAAACGCATAACAAGCCAAACATTCTGCGTTCCAAAACAGGGGCATGCCAAGCTGCAAACTAAACCGAAGGAAAAAGAGAAGAAAATGGGCTGGCACCACACAGTTGCTTGATAAGACGTTGTACAAATCATGCAGCCACTGATAAAACACTCCACAAAGGGAAGAGAGCCAAAAAGGTGTGTGTTGATAGCATTGTTTTGTGTACATCAGCATTTATGGCAGAACAAAGGTTAACCCTTGAATTATCTCTTGTGAATCCCTCTTGAATGAGCAAACTGGTGATTTAATGGGCTGAGAATGGAATTATATCAATGCACAGTGGGTTGCTGGCTCTGACTCCAGCCACAGGCATTTTTTTGTTTTGCTTTGTTTTCTGATTTGTTTTAAATCAAGGGAGCTAAAGAGGAAATAACCATTTGCTTATAATGTAAATGCAGTTTTCTCCCAGAGCTGCATATTTGACAACATTTTTTTTCCCTTTCCCTCCTCCTTGACAGAAGCAATACAGCAAGTTTGCAACGTACCTTCCATACTTGCTCCTGAACAGCCTAGGGAATGAGGGAAAGGGTGTGGGAAAGCTGGATGAGGTATGATGCAGGTGCAGATGCTTCTGTGCTTTTTGGCAAAATTACAGCTGTGAGCACAAGATCGAGAGAGCAAACCCTTAACACTGATAATAATGAAGGAGGTGAGTACCGACAGCACTTTCCTGTCCGTATGTGTTTCCTTGGCTGTATGAGCCAGGTGTGCGAGTGAGAGGGAGGTGCAGACGGACAGACTCGCTCCTCTAGAGGGCGATTTAGAGCTCTCATCTCTAAACCTGGCATGTGTTTAGGGGAGAATTCTTATCTAGTCCTCTAAAGAGACTTTGTGCTTTTCATAAATCATCATCCTTATCTTCACAGGGATTGGATTAAAATTGGAATAATAATCTGAATTGTTATGCAGCCATCCTTGCATCTTTTCTACAAACAGCTTTACACAGAGGTCCCGAACACTCCTGGTGTCCCTTTCTGGAACACAGACCTTGGCTGCCTGTCCATGAACCATAGAGCTATTTTCTCTATTATTCCCCACAGATCCATATGATCCCTGCCTTACACAGTAGACTCTTGTTTTACAATACTCTGCTCATTTTTGAAACTCCTTTGGTCTCCTCAGCTCTCACAGTCCTTTGAAAGTCCATCCTGCTTTTATATTTACAGGCAAGATTTTCATAACACTTCACACTTGTGTCTGCATTACCTTTTTGTTGCAAACTGAATTCTCCTGATTCCTGGACAAGAGCACAGGGTCTCAATTCATCTCCTTCTTCCTTTGCTTCCTGCAAGTTCCCTGCAGTCTGGAAAAAAAAAATCATGTAATAGCACTGGCTCCTGCAGAACAGAGACACAACTTCCTTGCCTCACGGAACTGCTCTCAGAATGACCTTCCCAGTGCGCATGGGACACTCAGGCACCAAAATCACTTTGGCTGTCTGGGCTGCAGCTAGTTTGGCTAGGAGAGCCATACAAGGATTTGGAACAGGATTCCCGATCTGTGTTCCTGCAGAATGAATGAATAATTTTTGTTCTGCATCTAGTGCCAGTACTTGCTCTTTGCCAGTTGGCAGAGGGTGCTGCTTCCTTTTTGGAGGAATGCTGAACATTCACCTTGCTTTGCACCAAGGGGTACCCCCGAGCCTGGTGGAAGTATTTGTGAGCAGTCAGACATATGCTGAAGTATGGGATGGGGAAATAAGAATCCAGCAAAAGGAGCTCAGTTGTGTTTCAGGCGTTCTTTTAAATCAAATGTGAACAAGATAGCACATCCCTTTCCCTCACCTGAAAGTTCCCATGGGAACACATAAGGCCTCTATAACAGAAAATTTTGGAACATGCATATATGTGAAAAACTTCTGATGTAATATTTGAGTCCTCAGATGTTCAACCATTTGCACATACTGTGCAAGTGCCTTATTTGCATAGAATTTGTATTTGTTGCTGTTCACATTTGTAGAAGAACGCATACATTAGATTAATGTCATCACAGTTTATGGAGATCATCTGTGCCATGACAGCAGCTCAAAGCTCTGACTCTGTTAAGTGCCCTGCAGAGCATTACAATCATTTCTGTCCTCACAGAAGCTAAGGTTAAGGGACCACAAATAGACAGGGCAGTTAATCCAAGATGATCAATCTGCAATGGCTGTAGTGAGACCAGAGCACAGTCTCAGTTGAGAATCCTGTTTCCTCCTCTGTGCAAACTTTCTCAAGCAATTTGACATAGGTGTTATTTGAACTATCTGTAGTTATTCTCTTCAATGTCTTTATATCATGTTTTCAGTGTCTAACTAGGGAGGTTTAGGTGCAAAGCCAAAATGGACAGAGGCCTTTGCTCTTACAACAGCAACCCTCCCTCYGTGGAACGACAAGGGTTGCTATTTGCTCCTCTGTTTACTATGGCACCTGAGCAATCTAGTCTGTGTAGACAGCTGCAAACTGTCACGAGAGATGCTGTTCCTCAGAGAAGTGTTGCTAGGCTCAGTCAGATATTGTTTGTAAAGCAGATGGAAAACCTCAGAAGAACAGCACTGCAGGAACAGAAAACTCATTTACTGCTAGTGGTTTTTTTTTTTTTTTTTTTTTTTATTTTTTTTTATTGGATAGTGTTTTCATCAAGTGACTTGAGATCACTGTAATCTCATTTACCAGACAACCTAAGGAACTTTTGTTATCTGACTTACATTACTGAGGCCATGAAGCTTGACTTCATGAGAACAACCAGCAGTCCCCAGGTCTTTCTAAAATCCCTCCACACTCCAAACTTGAGTGGAGCATTTAAGAGTAGTGAAGATCAGGGCTCTTGTTCTCAGTGATGGCCAAACCAGAATGCTTTTCTGCAGAAAACTGTTCTGCCCCTGAGCAGACTCTAGGACACAACCATCTCATCTTCACTTTCAAATCTTAGTCATACTTTTTTTTTCATGAGAGAATTCAGCTGAATTACCCTAGGAGGCCGGATTCTGCCACCCACACCCTGAGCATTAGTAGGCTGAGCTGTCTGTCTGAAAACCACTTATCGAGTAGGATACTGAACTTCCTGGCGTGCAAGAAAATGAGTGAACCGACATCCAGAAGCTGCTGAAATAGCCTGAGTAAAATAGATAATTTTAGAGACAGTTTCATCAGATTCTTGATGCAAAGCTGATGCTTCCACTTAATTCGCTCTGTCACAACACACACTGTGTGTCCTCTTACGCAACTACCGGCTTTACGCTGGTTTTGAGACATATGTTCATATAGCTATTCATGCTGTATTACTGCTCTTTTCCCTTCTCTCTCCAAGTGTGTATCAAATATCTCACTTGTAGATCTTCGTCCCACAGTACAATCATCATTTGCAGCTTAAAGGGAAGGTGYAGTAACAACCAAGAGCCCAGTCCTGAACAAAGGTTTGTTACTTGAAAACTTTTATCATAATCTACATGATGCAATCCAGAGGAAACAGTAAGAAAAAGGAAGAACACATACCTTCCAGTCTAGCTGTTACTGACTTCATTCTTACATTGGTAATTGCCAATATAACATCATTTTGGTGGTCACTGATAGTTCCTCTATTAAAAGAATGTGCAAATGTGCAATAACTCGCTCAAACTTCTCTATTACAAAGAAACAGCTTTTCCATCTCACGTTAATGGCCCAGACCTCACTGTGTTAAACTCACAAAGCTATGTTAGGAAGAAATGRTATAAGAACTGTCATGCCTAATTTATGCTCTTCTGAATTATGTCCCAATTATAAGCAATACTAACTTCTTTAAAAGGCCTCAGGGGGTTTTAGACCCTCAGTCCCATTTTCCAAGTGATTTACACACACAGAAACCTAGAAAAATCTTCCCAATCATACTTAAACTCCTCAGATATTTCAGCAAATTTTGTTCCAATCCTTTTTTTGCTAACATCCTTGTAGCAAACAGCTCCTTTTTTATTCTTGCTTTGGTTCTTACTTCTCACCATCATCCGTTACTACAATCACAATCTCTAATTAGTTTCTCAATTATATCATGGCAATCTGTATTGTTGAAAGCAATTCAGTGACTAAGTGTTT
Source organism: Eudromia elegans (assembly GCA_003342815.1). Taxonomy (NCBI): domain Eukaryota; kingdom Metazoa; phylum Chordata; class Aves; order Tinamiformes; family Tinamidae; genus Eudromia; species Eudromia elegans. Next base: position 5,197,494 of record PTEX01000036.1, on the reverse strand, counting down.
CATCCTAAGAGATTTGAAATACTTCCTACAAGGTGCTGAAAGCTCTCAGTTCCCATAAGACAAAAAGCAAGAAATTCATTTTTCATACACTGCTTTGTCAAGGAACAGTCCCCTTTAGTCTGTCCCCTCATACTGCCAGACTGTACTGTGGAGTCACACCGCACATTGTTTTTTCCTAATGACCATACTGGACTGCTTAGATATCCACAAGTGAGGAAGTTAACAGCACCCAGCAAGGTTGGTTACCATTGCTATCAGGCACTAAGTTCACAACTGTGATCGAGCAGTTCTGCAAATGCATACCTACCCTGGCTGGCAATCCTAGGTTATTTAGACCTGTCAGATCTTTTTGTTGTTCATTCTTCAGACAGCCAAGATGACAACTTACAGTACACCAGCATYTCCAGGCAACTTCTGGTTAGGAGCTATTGTCCCCTAGCAGCTAAAGGAACTAAAGCAGCCCCACAGGCAGGTGACAGAAAGAGCAGCAAGGATTTGTGGAAGGTGGCAGTTTTCACATTAACACCTTATAGTCCCTTTGCTCTTTCCATCACCCCGTCTTTCTGGGAAGACTGAATCTTCACTAAAACGTGCTCCACARTCATTACACGCACTCCTGTCACTTCTCTGTCCAGCTGGACTGAACGAGGGATACTGCATACTCGGTCAGCCCTATTGTAACACCTCTTAAAACAATGAGGGTGACGGAGCCCTGGAACAGGCTGCCCAGAGAGGTTGTGGAGTCTCCTTCTCTGGAGATCTTCAAAACCCGCTTGGATGCAATCCTGTGCCACATGCTGTAGGTGACCCTGCGTGTGCAGGGGGGTTGGACTAGATGACCTCTAGAGGTCCCTTCCAACCTTAAGCATTCTATGATTCTATTCTATGATTCTATTTTACACAAACAAGGATGGAAGAACAGTCWTTTTTTTGACAGAGTGTGCAAATAGTTTTTTATGAGATAGGCAACAAAGTTATGATTCCTGGCTGATGACTCAGCTTTGTCTTTCATTTCATCACACTTTTGTGACGTGAGAGTAGAGTTATCAGTAGAGTTTGATTTATAGGACAAGATTTTCTGGGAGTATTCTTGTAGATAAGGATCTGCAGAGTTGATGTCTGCTTTTGAACAGCTGCCATGTTTCAAAACTCAAATAACTGTTTCCCTTGTAATTACTGCATACAAACTGCAAAAACGTGGCTTCACAGTTAACAAGAGTAGATCAAGACACAAAGTCTGAAYTTGTGGCCCTCAGTACCACTGACCAGCTGTGCAAATTCTTGGGTAGAAATCATCCTGCTGACGGGACACCTCTTTGGCTGGTGTCTAGACACACACTTTGCATGCTAGGCTCTGGTGCCTGTAGGAGCACCTCAGCTCATCCAGCAGCAGACATGCTAAACATATGCAGGTAGACTTCAACTTTTTCTTCTCTCATCTCCAGAAAGACTAGCTCACCATGGATGTTAACTGCACAGGCAGGAAGTCAGGGAGTGCAATACCWTGCACTTCAGCTCCCTTCATACCTGGAGGTGCTAAGGGTTCACCTCTCCTCATCAAGGTTTGCTAAGAAGTGCTTGTTTTTTAAACACGATTTTGGCTTTAGAAAATGTCAAGTGCTAGGAAGATAAGATGTACTTGCAAAGACTCTAAAGCATCCATAGGAGGGAAAAATTACTGGAACTAATGTAGTTGGCAATAAGTGGCCACAAGAACTGAATTTCCTGGGAGACAATTAGAAAAACCAAGGGWACAACCTTACTTACAGGGCATCAAAGTAGTCCAGATCAAACCCATTTCAACTCTGTTCGATTCTAACATGCTTCTGCTCTTTTCCCAAGTGGAAAGGTCAAAACATGTTGCTCTTTGCACATGTGCGTGGGTTTTTTTTTTTTTTTTAATGTGAGCACTAAGTACCTTTCTAAGTCCAATATGACTCGGAGTTTTTTCCTCAGGTGCAGCTGTCTACAGCTTTTCTTGGAAGTCTGGAGCAGGAAAGACTAAATGAGTAAACATAAAAACAAGACAACATTCCAGATAGCAGAGGGAGAGGGTAGTATAGAGTTGGCAGGAACAGATGCGGGGCAAATGCTCCAAGGCTTGTCTTCACTTGACTGCTAGCATGCTGCAAGGCAGCTCGGCTTGCTTTTTTTTTAAACCTCTCTAGGTGAGCTGTCTATGAGCTGCCCAGGTGAATACACACTGACTCACCTTCCACTCAGGAARTGAGTTAGCCAGTGACTTCAACTGCCTCTATACTCACAGTTACTGCAGGAATCAAAGCACCCCAGTTCTAAATATGGTTCATAACATATCTCTTTGCTATAATGCTCTTATGAAAAAGGAAAATTTCTTGCATGTAGAAACTGATGAATAGTTTTCAAGCATGAAAGGTAAATGTGGCTAGAAGCAAACATGTCTGCATTTGTGGGGGACTGCATCCAAGCCTACTTTCTCTGCTACTAGCAAGGCAACCAGGCAGCATCCACTAGATGCTRCATTGGACAGTTTTTATCAGGATCCTGCAAGGCAATCACAGCATGAGTTCTATGCACAACAATAACAACAACAAAAAACATACAGGAGTCATGTGCAAGATATCACCAAGGAAATAGAGGTGCAAAACAAGCCCTGCCAGTCCCCTGCAAGTGAGTGGCACAATYACTAGCACCATAGAAGACCCCAGAGTGAGATCTAGCCTCTCTTGGGCACATTTGTCTAAACATCCCAGGCCAAGAGTGGGTTGGGAACAGGGGACAGTGTGTCACTCAGAGGGAAATCTGAAGTTTAAATGATTAGACAATTTATTGAATAACATGTGAAAAAAGCTTCGAAATTCAAATGAGAGCTTTCTTGCACATGCACCTTTTGAGGCTTAACCACAAAACCAGGCTTATTTTTCCAAGGGAGCTTGAAGAGGTTTGCTCCTTGCTGGACTTTTTAAGAYAAAACTTGTTATTTGTTACACTGCTGTTATACTGTATGTCTTTTTTTTTTGTGACTATTACTGTGTAACAACTGCATATGTCACCCAAAATTGTTGCTCAGCCTTTCACATCTCGAAAAGTTGACCAATGAAGATTCTTTTCTTGTTCAACTTGGCATTTGCAAGGCACCAACAAAACAGAAATACTGATAAAGCTGTTTCTTTTCTGCAAGTGAAGAGATACTCCGCTTCCTGTCTGTTACATAATTGTATTTACTGATCTGCCCACATCACTGCTTAAAATGAAATCTGAATCCCAGAGAATACTACTGCACTCCTATGCAATGCAGCTAAAAAGGGATTAATAATAAAAACAGGACCTCTTAGTACTGCTTTACTGCATAAATTAGCTTATTTTAAAGCATTGAGAACTTAAGAAAGAATCATTCCAGACTCAGGAAGTTATAGCATCAGTCAGTTCAGATATATTATAACTATCTGTTCCATTGCAGTCTGAGAGCCAGTATCCTCTCCTACCCAGACAGTGGAGCTTAGGATGCACCRTAACCTACGTCAGTGTTGCCAGAATTGCTCAGTGGGTAAATAAACCAGCAGGCTGGTGACTCAACTGATAAGCACACCCGCAAGTGCACTTCCTTCTGAGCAGTCTGTTAGCAACAGAMAAAAATGACAGAAAACCTGCAGTAGAAATCCCAGTCTACTTGGTTCTCACCTAACAGATATACTAAAAGGTTTGACTCAAGTTTGCAGCACCAGTTGCTAAGACATTGTTGAAAAACCTAACAAGCTGAAGTTAATCAGTGCATGGAAGGCATTAACACAACCAAGTTTTAGTTGACGAGATTTGGATAACAGAACTTACTTGGCTAAATAACATTACTGAAATCACTCAAGTTGCAGAGGACCTTGGGAGGTCTCTAATTCAACCTGCTATTCAAAGCAGAGTAAACAATATATTCAGACCAAAACTCAGTTAAGTGGCTAGTCTCAAATATCTCCAAGGATAACCATTCCAGACCTCTGTTCGAGTGCTCAGCTGGCCTCACAGTAAAAAATTCTCCCTCTCTCCCTCTGCAAACTGCAACCACAGTGCTTCTCTCATGGGCAGATCCTYTCATCCTGCCCACAAGCACTCACCTTGTCTCAGGTTCTCACAGAGCATCTTAGATGTGCACAGCCCTGGGGATGCCTAGTTTCTCCAACGTTGGCCACAYCATGCAGGTTTGCACATAGGCTCTAAGGTGGGCCTCCCTTTAAACCATATTCWTCTTCCAAAGGGCTTACTGGTAGAGATCAGCCTGCCCTGAGTATTCACCAGCTAACTGACTCCAAAGCCACACTTAACATCTATTCACCTCACTTGGCAACTGGACACAGTACCTTGACTGGACACTGAGGTCATGATGCACAAGAAGCCCTTCTGCAGATACCAGGGGTCACAAGCACCTGGGTCTCTCTTGTCTTAGACCTCTTAGCAGGTCTTTCAGGTGCCCAGGGCTTGGGCTTGAGCACTTACCTCTGAAAAGTCTCTACAAAAGCTTTGGTGTCTCCAGTACCCTCTCCTTTKTGCTAGGYAGGCCCAATATCTCTGCTCCCACCAACCTRCTGCCTCAAACAGAGAGGGCTCACACAGACTAGGGAAGATGCCTCTTACAGAAAACCCCAAACTTTACACAAGGGAAAAGCTGCCAATAAATAAATAAACAAGAATTTCCCAATCCTTACCCCTAAATAAATAAAAAGTTCATTTCCCTAAATAAAAATAAAAAAAAGTCATAAAGAAACTCCTATACTGGGGATCCACCCCACCGTCTCCCAAGCCAAACTGCCAAAAGACTGATAGAAAAAAAAAGAAAACAAAAGAAGACGAAAAATGGAAAGAAAAAAGAATCAAAAAAAATCCAAACAGCCTCATAAAAATGGATAAATAACACTAAGAAATAGATCCAAATCACAGCGCAGTTTTGGTCAAACCCTAAAAGGAGTTATTTTTCATCAAATAAGGGAACATGAATTTTGTTACACTGTACTGCAGCGCTGCACTGAAAGTAACTAAATGCTAGTGGAAGGGATTCCTGGCTATCGAACTGACAAAAGTTATATTCCAGGGAGCAGTATTTTTAAGGAGTTACGTGGGATGCCAGCTGCATATATGAATGAATTTCACACTCTAAATGCGACTATAATCCTGACAGCAAATGGGATCTGTGTGTGGTCTGTACATTGTTTGGTGGTGCCCAAAACTGCCAGCAAAAACAATGCTTACAAGTTGCAGGCACTGTCTCACGTTGTTGCTAAGCACGAAGCTCTTCGTGACTGTAACTCGACGATTGCATGCCGGAAGAGCCTTGCACAGATGACTTCATGAAACAAAATTAAGAGTCATACATAAGAGAGGACATTGCCACAGCTCTGGCGTAATTAGGAGCCATCATCATCAAATACAGGAAATTGGCACATCTGCTTTTTCAGACTGTTGATCCAAGAGCGGATTGTGCACAGTCAAGGGGACCTCTGCTGCAGCTTGCTAGCGCTGCAAAGCTGTCTTTGCATAAATATTTACATTAMTTCCCCCAACAGCAGTATAAGCATTTGTTTTTATCATTTATCCTCCCATTTATTATTTTCCTTTTCTGCTTCTAAGACAGTGATGGAAGCATTGACATTACATTGTAATACTTTCTTTCTCCTGCTGTTTCCAAAAAGGACTCAGGCAAGATAAACACTAGCAACTTTTTAACCAGTATAACCCAAAGTAGAAGGAAAGCTTCATTTCTCTTTGCATCTACCCTACTAGGGGATTGATCCCTCTTCTCACAGAGTCAATGGTGAAGCTGTAAGAAATTCAATAGCTGCAGAATCAAGAGCCACTTTGCATCTGCTTGTGCTTTTTCTTTTTCTTTTTTTTTTAATTTAATTTAATTTTTTTTTCCTTCAGACACCTGCTCAGAAATCCACAGCTGTCTTCATAGAATGCAGTGATCTTTGTGGAGAGTTTACTGTTTCATTTCTCTTTCTCTCCTGGTTGTGTAGCTGTTTCCCGAGAAGACCAAAAAGGGTCACTACAACTCTAGAGTTGTGCTGAAAACCCTATCCTAAATTATCCCTCGGTGCTGCTTTGAGTTAGTAGTAGTTCCTGGGCCAGAGAGGGAGCTTGATGTCTTCTAGCAGAGACTTTTTTTTCCCCYCTCTTCTGGGCCTGGACAAATTTATTTTTATTTGGTGCTGATTTGCAGTGGGACAGCACTCTTCTCTGTTTTGATCCCCACTGGTCACCACGAGCAGAGTGGAAACTAACAGTTCGGCAAAAGTTGTCTTGTGTCCTGTTGAGCAAACCAGTCAGCAGATAATCATATTGACAAGTAAGGGACCCTTTTCCACCTCTGCGAAGATCATGAATCCATTACTGTCCCTGGCTGTCTGGACAAATAATGGTCCAATAAGTACATATTAGTGGCAGAACTCGGTATCCTCAATTTCTAGCTTCTCTCATTCAATATATTGACATTGTTTAGGTTTTCTGATTCTTGGAATTGATTTTTTTTTAATGCACTTTCGTGTCTGTTACAGAGACAAATAAAAGGAACACACACACACATATACAAAACTATTGCATTGTCTTGGAAAGGAATGATTATTCAGGAATTCTGACTTTCCATGATTCCCAGATTTGTCTAGACATTTGGATGACGCATGCGAGAACACATACTAACAGGACAGTCCCTATGTTACTTAATGCTATTTTATTGTTTGTTTATTCATATATACTCTCATTCATTGAAAAACAGGAAAACAATAAAAAGGTTTAGCACTACTAATCCACGTTACCTGCAGCCTTTGGATCAGAGCAAGAAGGTGGTATGTTATATTCTCAAAACTGTCTCTTGAGTATCACCTAAATACAGGCTGAACTTTCTGAAACTGTGAAAATGGCCAGGATGCTTTAACCTCTCCTGTGTCATTTTGCTCCTGCGGCATGTGGCAAAATGCCATATCTGAATCTTACTCAGAATGTACATTTAACACAGCAGTACTGTAAACACTTATAAAGTTGAATTTCTCCTAGCGAAAATTTTGGCAATCTTTGAGTTTCCCCTAGAAAGCAGGGTATCTCACAATTATTGTTGAGAGGTATCCTAGACAAGAATTTGCCTTAATGAGCAGAAAAGATTGCCCAACCTTTTGTAATCTATAGAAGAACCAATCAAACAAAAACAAACAAACAAATAAGCAAATAAAAAACAGCGCATCAATGTACTGACCCACCGTTGCTTTTGGTTCAGCCGAAGGACCTCCTCAAATAATGGCAGGGCCAGGCTTTCAGTTGGTTTGCATTAAAGTTGCAAGTAGATTTTTTTTGCTCCAGTTATCTGAAATAATCTGAGTTCAGCTGCGCACACATGACGCTTTTTTAAGGACTTCCTTAACACTCTTCAGAAAGAAGGTGCGGGTGGATTTTACAGGAGAACACATCAGGAAGGTACCTGCAAGCACTGAAAAAAACGACTCAAGTTGTATAATCCTGGACATGTTTTAAACTGCACTGTTTACTACTTTCTCCATAATAAATCTTGGCAGTGAGCTTATGTTAATCTATGCATCAACCTTCCATGTGAACATTTCTGATGCTATTGCTAGGTTATTTTTAAGCTATATGTACAAATTGTGTTTTAAACGATAAGTGATTTCCTTCTACAATCAGTTAACACCTTCTTTCCACCATTTGCATATTGTATACAGGAATAAAGGACCCTGTAAAGAAGAGCAAATACTCTTTTTCTGCCTTGTCCATCTATCACAGTCAAAATATTACCTCATAGCATGGGGAAAAACTCTCCAAACCACAAATCAAACAAAAAAACAAACAAAAACATGAGTTTTTCTTTTCATGACGCCTATCTGTAAATACAAGATTAAACTTATTGCTTCCATAGAACAAAGAAAATGCTTAAAATTAAATAAGTTATGAAGTACTTACATAAGGGCCATCCATTCGAAAGTCTCCTAGTTGTGCATCATAGCTGTTTGAGGTCCAAACTGACCATGTCCCTGACCTGGGAAACACTGTGTAGCCCTACACAATAGTGATGTTGCAAAGGWGCTTGCTTGCTTGCTTGACTGCGTTGGCCATCAAAAATCAGAATGTGAATGACCTCAAATTCCTCCAAAGGCAGGACCATGGACTGCATCTCCTACTGTGCAATGGTCTGTCTGCAAAGTGTGTCAGCAGAATAAAATAATACCAGGCTCACTTTTCCTTCACCAGACTGAAAATAGGCAGAAATTAAACACAACCCTATAATTTGAGGGATATAAAAAGCCTGAAGCAGACCAGCTGGCTTTAGATGCTTGAAGAAACTTTAGATAGCACACATTTTGGGAGATGCACAAATGCTTCTCTCCAAATGTTTTTTCTCCAAATCCTGTCAGTTCTGTAGTTTCTCCCTGCTTTCTTTGTTTTCCCTCTTGTCCCAGGCACTGCTGGTGAATGTTGTGTCCCAGGCATCCACTGCAGAAGATGTTCTTACACTGAAGATTGATGGGAGCATGAGCAAAAGGGCCTTTTTTGTTACTGCAGATGTGGAACTAAACACAAAAAGGGTCTCACCCAGTGTGAGGATAAAGATAGACAAGAAGTCTCAGCCCTCTGGCATAAGCAAGAGCATTAGGAATCCTCTTCCCTCATTCTAATGCGACTTATCTTGGCATCCTAATAACCCCCAGCTCAGCTCACTGGATAGAAGTAAGTTCTCTAAGGGCCCTGAAGGGAGCAGCAAGTGCATCAAGTTTAGCTAGTGTCTTGCTSTGTTTCTAAATTTCACTCCATGAGTCTGTCTTTCTGGTAGATTTATATATAAGCCATTTCTTGGAATTGTACTTCCTGTTGGGGTAATCACATAGTGAAAAATACCCATCTTTATGGGGTTAAATTGTTAGGTTTAGCTTAAGATTTACCTACCACGTAAGGTCTTCTGCAATGGTGAATGAAGAAGGGAAAGATATGAGAGAGACATAATTGACTAATGAGTTCTGAGGACTAGGAAAAGGAGGCTTTCAGGCCGTGCTGCAGTCAAACAAATGTAAACAGCCACAAGCAATTTCTCTGCACCTCGGTGCCTATCTTTGTCTCATCAAACATTTAAGCAAAACACACTTGATTTATGTGCTACTTCAGTATAAACCACAGAAGAAAAGAGGAATTCTCACACTTGGAAACAAGAGAAGAGCAAACTATGGCTACCACAAATCTCCACTTGGCAAGGAAGGTCGTTCCGAAAACAGCTGGTCACATGTATTTTAAGTAAAAGGTCCAACAGCTGGATAATATGACACATATTCCCAGGCGAGACAAACACTACCACGGCTCTGGGCTAACTTGTGTAGCTCTGGAGATCAATGTATGAGGTTGTTTTGACAAATTTTAGGACGCCTCCTCTGCTACATCACATGCTTCTACAAACAGAGGCCAGCATTGCTCAGCATTTCTGAAATATAACACATTATGAGCCCTTCTTGCACTCTTGGACAAAGCACAGCCTGCTCAGTCCTTAATCTTCTGTGTTTTGTGCATCCACAGGGACTATAAAACAAAGTTTACTTACCCTTTGGTCTTGCTGTTTGAAACCATTAATAATATCGTGAGCCACAACTTCAGTAGATATACACCATACCTGGTCTATGGACTTTTGTGAAATTTCCAAATTACATCATACCAAGACTTAGTTTTACATTCTGAATGGTACTGAAGAACGTATTCTGCTATGGATATGCCAGGTCAGAGCACTTTGCACTCAGGAAAATATCTCAAGAGAGCAGGAGATGCAATGAAATTAAAGAGCATCTCCAGTGGGCTGCATTTGGTTATAACTTTCCCTATTCTTAGAAAGAGGCCTAGGATCCTTTCTGGCACACACTATCAGCCTGGTGCATCTAAAAGCCCTGTGAAAGCTGCATGAGCATTGGCAGGTCATTGTCATGACTACAAATAATAATAATAAAAAATCCATTGCATTTGTGCAGACGAAAYGTAACCTACTGGTGGAATAAGTTTTACACGTAAGACTGAATTCAGTGGTAATTTAACTTTTCTTTTTAACTTCATGTACCTCTTTTTAAAAAACCTTTTATTCATCCTGTACTAATTGCCTGCAAGCTGTTTCATCTGCCTGTTTTATTTGTGCTGAAATCAAAATTAAATTACTTGGAAAGGAAAARATACATATATTCTAACACCAGTATAGATTCAACAATACATTTGTTTGGGGCCTAATATGTGACACATGCCTACACATGAGGAATGCTGACAACAGTCTGCTGTCCTCATGTCCTTCTTCCTTTAAGAAATAATATTTGTTTTAAATGACTGAGGTTGTTCATAAGTCTGCATCAGGGAAAACAGAAATTATTTGTTTGATCTCACAATAGTGGAACTGTGTTGTGATTCTATTTAACAAGAAAACACTTCAAAATTCTGTGTGAAGTACTGTCGTTCCAAAAACCAATTCAACATGGGAACCCTTTTTGTTAGAAGTGACAAGGAGAAGATGGATGTTAAAGATATCAACTTTGCCAGCTTATCATTGGCATGACTGACACGGGATTCTTCTTGTATTTTATCATGCGTGAACAAGAAAGATCTTGACTCAAAGGCAGGCTCAATGGGGATAACAAATATTAATACACCACATTGTCTRTTTTTCTCACCTATCAATGACATTTTGTCTAAATGCTCATGCTGTCTGGATTCTCTTGAGCTCTATGCCAGTCTCTATAAAACAGGGAGCCCATCGTGAAAGCTAGCAGTAAACCATGTTTCTGTGATAGCCACATGAGTTCTTGTGAGAAAGAAGTATAACAGACATGCCTCTCTTGTGATTTTTTTTTTTTCGTCTTAAACTCATGAGGCAGCTCTGCCGTGTCTACACCAAGGGCATTTCAAGGGCTCTGCAGGAACCAGGCAGTAACAGATTGCTACTAGATGGATCRCAGCTTACTCTGTGTGTCCTGGAGAAGCACAGCCAGACACAGAAGCGATGCAGGAATCCTGATGACCCCATGGTATCGGATTGGGAAGAATCTCYTCAAGCTTAAAGAACAGAAAAGATAAAAAATGTAAAATCTGCTTCACTAGTGGCCTAAAGGCCAGGGAAATCCCGTGGAAAAAAAAAAAATCAAATTAAAAATATGCAACCCTAAGAGAAACACATATAAGATGGTCCAGCTAAGAAATGGGACATTTGCTATGAGGCAAAATATTGAGAACAAATGGTAGAGTTCAAGGTAATATCCTCAACGCAGCCGAAATATTCCATAAAAACATTAATTCAATAAAAGCCACRAGGCCATGACAGCCTATTGCCAGTCACAAGCCCACCCTAACTCATGAATAATTTATTTGGCTGCTGATGGGGAACAAGAGTAATTTCTGGGGGATTTTTGTCTTGGTAAGTTGCTCACCCTCTGACCAATTTGACTGCAAACCACTCATTTTGGAGGAATTGTCAGCTACTGAGAGAAACATGTTTTTTTCCTCATAAGGCATTTGGCACCTTTGAACTGTGTTTTATCTTTCCACAGTTGGACAGCCTTATTGACTCAATGCTCCTGTGATTGATATTATGATGGGAGACAGGTTTTTGTTAAATTTGAGAGCTCTAACAAATGTGATAGTCCCTCTTATTGCTTGGCTAGTAAGATGTAACTTAACACATTGAAGACCGAATGCTCAGTTTAGCCCGAAACTGAAGTCTACTGAGAAATTTAGTGCTCGAGAGCCCAATGCCTTTATTTTCCCTGCATTATAAATTAAAAACGTTCAAAGTAGATACTAWTAAAACAAAGCTGGGTGCATATTAAGTGGTAAAAAGATGAATACTAATTTTGTGCCTAATCCTGTTAATTGTTTGTCACAGTGCGTTTGTTGCATAAAGTCCAGAAACAAAATAAAGAAATACAGGCTAGACATTTATTTTTAACTTCAGAGATAATTTTGGTTTATGTAGTTTGTCATATGATTATAATTTTTCATCAAAGAAAATTCACACATCTTTTTAGCCTGCAGATAGTATTTTAAGATTATTAAGCATGTTTGAACTTCCTGCTAAAATCTGAAACCACAGATGGAAAAATTTGAAAGATAACATTACTGTAGCATAAAGTGACGCTTTCTACAGAGCCTCATGTTCACTGTGAAGGATCCAGCTTATGCTTCAAACCAAATGTTTGCTCTATATTTAGCTTTGCAAAGACCATTGTAAATCACTGTATTTTTGTGGTTACCACGTGCACGGTCCCAAAGCAACAGTTTGGCTCTATTGTAGCTAGTTTCTAAGACAGACAAAATGCCTTACTTGTACAGTTGTGAGGTGAATTGCATATAGATGAAAAAAAAAAAGTAAAAGAACCTGTGATATCACTACATACATATTGAGTATGAGCATGTGTGTAATTTTGACACTCTCAAATGCAATACAGACTTTACTGCATTGTTTTTAGGTGACTGCTGATTTAGAAAGTTGAATGTTCGTCATTCTAACATGATCAATCAAAAGCTGCATGTATATATTCTATATATATATATTWAAAAAAMCCCCAAACCCTTAGCTTCCAGTTTCCTGGTTAAATCTGCTCAATGAGGTCCTGATAGAAACACTTAATGGGCAGCCCGAGTCTCAAATCTCACGTTTAGTCGTTTAGATTAGCGGGGACGATGCCTGTCCTCCAGAAGTACAAAAAGCTTTGAGAGCCACGGGTATGTTTTAATTAAGACTTTTCAGTGCGAGTATGGAGAAAAAAAAAATGTTTCCAGCATGTTGTAATCAATTTGGCCAGCTCCTGCGGGTTTTTAAAACTTTGTGCAAGCCAAACTGAAAGCAGAAGGCGCAGGGGACCATTCTGGCCGCCTCATACCTCCCGGTGTCAACGTAATTTGGGGGAGCAAGACGGAAAATCATTAACCTCGGGCTTTCTGAGCCTCGACCTACCAAAAACTCACCTCTGAGTTTCCACCCGGGCTCCTCAGCGGCGACGCTCGCCCTGAGACAAAGACATGAGTTAGAAACGCGAGTGCTGCGCGTTCAAACCCCGCGCCCGCTGAGGCGGGAGCCCGAAGCGGGGGCATGGCCAGGCCGCGGGGCGGAAAGGGRCCGCCTCAGGTGGCCGCGAGCCGGCCCTGCCGCTGCGGGGGCACGGCCGGGAGGCCGCCGCCTGCCGGGGAGGCGCCTCTGGCGGCGTCGGGGCGGGCGGCAGGAGGGGGGCCGGGCCGCGGCCGGGTCGCCATTGCCGAAGTTGCGGGTGGCCGCCAGCGGGTGAGGGCGGGCGAGGCAGAGGGAGGCGGGCCGCGCCACACAGGCGCAGAGGGGCGCGCCGAGCCCGCCCGGCCGCGGCCCCGGCCCCGGCCCCCGCCTCAGGCACAAGCGTCGCTCACGGGCGGGGAGGGCCGGGCCGCGCGAGCCGCGGCAGCGGGCGAGGAGCGGCCACTCGAGCAGCGCCTGGCGCCCGCGGAGCGGCAGGACGGCAGCGCCGGGCCCGCGCCTCTGTCCCCGCCGCCACCGTGTGCGGAGCCGCGTCCCGCCCGCCGCCCCATGGCCGGGCCAGCGCGCCGGGGGCGCCTCGCGCCCCGCGGCCCGGCGCTGCTCCTGCTGCTGCTGCTGCCCGCTGCCGCCCCGGCGCCCGAGGGGCCGTCGTGCCATGGCGCCTTCGACATGTACTTCGTGCTCGACAAGTAAGAGACTGCGCGGCGGCCGGCGGCGCCTGCGGCCGTTAGAGCCGTTGGCGGGCGGCGCGAGGGGGGCGTGGGGGGAGGGGGGCGCGGCGCGCGCGCGCTGAGGGGCGCCGGGGTGCGTGCGCGCGGCGCCGACCGTTAGGGAGCAACGGTCGCCGCGCGCTGCGCTGAGGGGAGCGGCGGGAGCCGCCGCGCTCGGGCCGGGCGGCGCGAGCGGYCCCAGGGGGAGGAAAGTTTTTTGCCCGGTGGGCGCGTAGCCCGAGCGTCGCCGCGGGAGCGAGCTACGCGGCCGCGGGGCTGGCGGCTTCGCTCCGCGCCCCTGCCGGCGCGGGACGCATCGGCGTGAGGAGGTGCGGAAAGTTTTTTAGCCTTCTAAAACATTTTTTTTTTTTTTAAATTAATACTGTCAAGCAAAGTAYTGCATGAGATCAGGGTGGGTTTGATTTTATTTATTTTATTAAATCCTTTCCTATCCCCCTTCCTCCCTGCTCTCGAGATTCACGGAAGCTTAAGTTCCTGGGGAGGAAAAAAAAAAAAAAGAAAACATTAAAAAACAGCGAAGCTGCACTTTCTGGCTCTGAGTCTATCTGTGGATACTTTTGAGTCAGCCCAAGCAATCAGCAGCATCTGCCACCCCTCCCCCACAACAGCTGTTGATTATCATGTTTTTAATAGTGAGGTTTGTGCATAACAGGTCACGGTCAGCACACTGGCGTTCTCGGGGTGGGGGAGAAGAAGAAAAGCCTGTGGGCTCCGTGAATTGCTGCTGCTGGGCCTCACAGAAGATAGTTTTACTCTCTTTACTGTGATTTGCGATTGAGTGTGCATTTTGCTACATCTTAGCTTGATGAAAATATGTGCCAGTGCTGCTCTGAGCCAGAGTTGGAGGTCATCTGAAATAATTAGAAAAACAAATTATCCCATGTCATCCAATTTCGCACTGAACTTTTCACCYTCTTTGCCTGGTTTTCCTAAATAAGGCCTACTAATGTGGTTTTGTTTTCTTTTCAGATCTGGGAGTGTAGCACAGAACTGGTTTGAAATATATGATTTTGTCAATCAACTGACAGAAAGATTTGTGAGGTGTGTCTTGCGCATTGTAACTTCTATAATGGAATACATTGAAAATAAAACATGCTTCTTTAAGATTATTAGATGTATGTGTTTCATAAACATGCTAAGTTTTYGCTTTTAAAGCCCAAACAGCTAGAAAATATTGGAAACATGCATTGTGTGGTARTATATGTATAATGTACGATCCCATGGCTGTGTACCTGACTAATACCATTGCCTGGCAAGTACTGCTGTGCCAGATATAGCTGTTAGCCAGCTAGCTGTACCCTGAACAAAGAGCTGGGGATTACTGTGATGTAGCATCTTAACAAAAAAAATCCAATAAAACAAAGCCCGCGAAGACACAGACATAGATTTTGACATCTTTTTTTCCTAATGAAAATGAAATATAGTGAGCAGTTATAAGGCTTTCATCCTTACACACTACTTACATCCATCCTGTAAAAGACAAATCTTATGTAAATAACTGAGTGACAAAACTTTTGAAAGTTATCTTGTAATTTTTTTTTTTTTAAAGGAGAGTCTGAGAGCAAACTTCCTCTTTTCATCAAGTACTGAAAAATAAATTTGTCAACACTGAAATGGTGGTGCTTGTCCAGTGTAAATGGTCCAGTTTTTCATCTTTTACAGCCAAATGATACTCCTGTTTGCAACAGTTGGATTTTACAGTGCTCTGGCCATCATATTATTTCAAATGAAACTGTTTTCCTATACTTACTCCTCTGACCTTTTACAGACAAGGATGATTAATAATGGTGCAGAGCCAGCCAGTCTAACCTAAGTATCTCACTTTGGCCTCCGTTCTGAGCAGCCAGTTTTTGTGCAGCAAGATAGCTGTTTGACTCTTTGTCCATCTCCACAGGTGTTTCTGTCGTGGAGTTTTGAGAGTYTCTGAAGGTTACTGAGGTCTGAAAGTAGGACCTTAACACTCTTTCAGAGTAGAGCACCTGACCATTTCTTAGACTGAAAGAGACCTACCTGATCCAACTACTGTGTATATATGGTCCTCTGCTATCATCAGTGTCTGAGGGCTGGAAGAGCATCACAGAATGCCTTGTAAAGGGCGCAGTTTCATGGTTGTCCTGGATTTCACTGATTAAGGAAAAATTAATGAGTTTTCTGAAGTGACTATATGAGACAGTTTTATCTCAAATATAGAAGTCTAACATTACTTAGATAGTTAGTGACATAATGTACAGAGATTAGAATTGCAAGTACTTGTTCATTTTTTAGCAACTGTCTGCAGCAACTAAGATGACTAGTATAGACCAAGATCTATAGTGTATTGATATTACTTGATTTCATTTGGAGCATCTCAGAAGATATGGACCTTGCAAGCAGAAAGCATTATGAGCAAGAACTACTTGGCAACTACTTTTACTTCCGTGATGCCTATTTTTAAAGTAATATCTTTAACAGAAATGAACTGAAAAATTATGGTCATTCATCTTTATATGTGTTATGTCTTCAGTAATACTACCTAAATAAATTAGTATTGATACACAAATACTATAAATTAAGTTTAGCAAATATATTTAAATTGCCATGAGTATCAATTAAAGAAAGGTAAAAGAAATGTTAAATTTTACCTTAGGAAGGTAGCTAACTTGGGCTTCCAGAACACTATATCTTGGGAGACACTTTTCTCCACTTGTCGTTTAATRCAGTTCCTCTCAATCTTGAATCTTGTTGGAAGAGACAGATGGGCTTCTACAAGAAAAAAAAATTAATAAATTCATTTCATGTGGTGCTGTTTTTTCTGATGCATATTTCTGTAGTTACTTTTAAGGAAGTTGACTTTAGCTATCACAATTATATGTTACTGAAATAGAAATGTACTTATTCTGAAAGCATTTTTATGCTACTTACTTATAACTTAAAAGAAAATCTGTCAGAAGGTACCACTTATTTCATTTTGATGATTTTATGACCAAAAAGCACAGGTCAAAATTTACATTGTTTCTAGATCAAACTTTAAAAGGGGGAAAACTCACTTTTGAATGTGTTCATGATTCATGCCCCAGACTATGAATGTACAATGAGTGTATATCCTCAGCCTACTTTTACATCATCAACTCAAAGTATAAAAGGACATGTCATGTTTTGTAGGTTAGTATATCACAAACTATAAAGTTCACTTTCATTTAGATTGCTTGAGTTCTTATCTCTAAGTTTAACAAATGTTAATTTGGATTCTAGTCAGGCAAGAAAGAATAATAATTCTACTACTTTATTCTCAGAACATCTGGGCAAGGAGTCCATGGGCAGAAACCCTTTAATTCATTTCTCAGTCTTGATTTGTAATTCAAAATAATGTTGTTTGAAATTTAATTTAAAGGATTTTAAGGCAATATTAGTAAAGCATGAATATGTGAATGGAATGGTGAGCATCTGTACATTTTTCTTCATTTGTCTAAAATATATATATATTTTTCTCTTTCCCTTTTTTAAAAGCCCCAAGATGAGATTGTCATTCATTGTGTTTTCCACCCAGGCACACGTCATTATGCCATTAACTGGAGACAGGTTAGTGAACAGCTTTTTTATTCTTCCTCCTGTGCCCCCACTAAAGGTCTCTTATTAAATCAGAGAAACAGTAACAGACATTGAATAAATGATACCTTCAAATGGTGACCTCTGTGTAGAGATGGATTTAGTTTCATGAACATCTCAGTAGATAGCCTGATAAAAAGAAATGAGAAGACTGATGAGACTCAAATTCAGGATCTGAATTCTGTACTGCTTTGCAGAACAGATGATTTTTTTTTCATCTGTGCGTAACTGCATCTTCATTGGCACAAAAGGAGAAAAGTTCTTGCTCATAATTTATAAAGCAAGATCTAAAGAGAAGTCCTTTGTATTGGTTAATATTAAGTAAAGTCTACAATGGTAAATTAACATTTCCCATGATCTCATATAAGGTGTATATATATTTTCAAATCATTACTTTAAAACAATTTGCAGACAATGGAGTTTGTACCACTTGAAATATGCGAGATCCTTCTGGTACCATGGGCATGTTTGATGTGCCTCATCTCTGCTTTTCAGTTGGTATGTTCAAGGCTGCTTGCTGTTATTTATAAAGAAAATAATGATCAGCAGTGAGGATAGATTTGGAATAGATGAAGAAAACAGAAGGAGTAAAATGGGTAAAAATGAGATTGCTAAAAAAGTACTAAAAARGAAAAGTCTCAGGAACTTGAAATCCATATTGTGGAATCACTGCTTTTGGCAGAGTACAGTTGCACATTTCTTGATAGTCCAAGCTCTGTTCTATGGTCTAATCCCAAGATGTTTCCCATCCATTTTTTTTCCTCCAATAAAATACGCTCTCAACTCTGTCAAACTCTGACCTCCTCTATGTCTCTCTCTGTGCAAACTGTACCAAACTATTTCTTGGGTTTTCAACATTTAGATAAACCACTTAGAAATCTTATTAATGAACTGTGGCAGAATGGAAGTCAGGTAATCTTTCCTTTCTGCTTCCTTTTAACATAGTCAATACAAAGCACAGTGTGTCATATTCAGTTAGTTTACTGCTTTCTTAATAATACATAATAGCAAGTACAAGAACTTGCTGAAGAGAACTGTCATTGGCAACAGACAAGTGTATTTTGCAACAGAAATGTATACTGACATTCTAGAAATCGGATGTCTAAAGTCATAATTCTAATCCCCTCCTGTTTTAGCATTAAAAAAAGTGGTCTGACTTTAGAACTACTAAYTTTTCACCTCCAGCCACCCTGACTTGAATATCAGATCTGTGGTCTGCGTAGTTACAGACAGAGACAAGGTTATAAGCCGTATTTCAAGATGGCCTGAAGGAGGTCAGAAGAGGACACTTAAGCTTGTTCCAATGACTGTTAAACTGAATGAGTTCTTTTTTTTAAAATTTCAATAGGCCCTTAATTACTGTCAGTGGCCTATTCGTTATCAGACACTGAGCGTCAGTGCCATTCAGGTCACTTTGAATGTTTTGGCAGAATAGTCATGGAAATACAGCCATGGAAACAGAAGTGCGTTTTCATTGTATGTCTGTGGCACACAAGTTATGGGAAGAACCCTTTTTTTTCTTTCTGGGAAATCGAGTTTAAAAATAGGAAGAACGCATTTCAGTTCTAACAAGTTCCTCTTGAAGACCTTTCAAAGCCACAGTGTGCTGATGCTTTTGTGCATGCGGTAGTGGAGAGGAAAGCACCTCTATTATTTAGGAAGAATTATAGAGAAAATGAAGAAGTGGACAGTAGTAACTGTGATCACACGTACATGAGTAGGATGGCTAGATCCACCTAGAATGCTGTGATTTTAAATATTAAAGGAGTTAACAGTGGAAAATCATTCTCTGTTTGGTACTACCATTGTTCCAAACAGAAGACAATGATGGTAAGTATGCTGCAGTACTGGATGCTGCAGTCTTGATTCCATCATGTGCATTTTGGACTGCGAGGAATTTCCTTTTTTTCCCTGCACTCATTTATTTGATAATTCATAATTGTCAGGACACCACAATTTAACTCCAGCAGTTAGTTCAAAGTACTTAGGATTCTAATTACTCACACAAAACTCTTGCCTTTTTTTTTTTTTAATTACAAATTAAAATTATAGATATAAAGAAACCCATACACAATGGAGCTAAAGCCCCAAATTACTAAAGATATGCTGTGAGAGATRTTATGTTGAGTAATTCTCACATAATTCTTCTGAAAACAGAAGTCATTGTTAACCACAGTACACACAGCACTACTATGTATAAAATAAAAATAACATTGACATGGAGATGACTTCTCACAGTGGTTATATCTGACTTTAGAGATATGTATTTTCCTTGAATTTAACTGGAAATAATATGCAAAGCAGTAAACCAATTTATGCATTCACACTTGAGCTCAATTATGCTACTAGATTTAGAAAGTGAATTGCTTGGAAAAGCAGGTACATTCATGAATATACAGCATCTTCTGCATTTTCTTTTTGGAAGCTATACACTAGCCACGAGAATTGGAGATTTAGTAACATGCTTGTACAGCACTTGAGCAACATCCATAGCCAAGCATAAATTTGCTAATTCTGCTCAGAGGAAGCTCCTTGTTTGAGCTCCTAAAATATTTTATCAGTGAGGGTGACTTAATGTATCTACTGCATTACTGACTGAACCTTGCTGTCTGACTTCACCAGCTATTTCTTTATTGCACAGAGTAATGTTGAAATCTGCACATTTTGTAATCTAGCAGAGCACTTGCGCATGTCCCACCTTAGTCATGGGAGTAAACCCTGCACTTTGATGCAGGAAGCTTGCCAAAATAAAGCCATCTTGCAGAGATTGTGATGTGCTGGATGAATAATGTGCAGGAAAATCAGCTACTTGTTTTTCTTCCAGACTGTGCTCAGGCAGGAGGACTAAAGTTTGAAACAGAGTAATTATTACTGTGCCACTCACCCTTTGTAGTATTTCAGAGGTGTAKAAGGGCAGCACCTCCTCCACATTACACATGTAAGGAGGCAGATATGTAGGATTTACTTTCAGTAGTGTCAGCTGTGTTTAGTAGGGGTAGGACCACCCACTCCTCTTTTGTTTAAAGAACACTGTTTTTTTTCCCTTTGTTTTCCAATCAAATATACATGTTTTTTACTTCTTGCCTGACAGCAATACTGAGGTACAGCTTTTGTTTGCCCTAATTTTTTAAAGATCATATACCTTACCTTTCAGGCAGATGGCCTCATTTCTGATTATAAATAAATGCTCACTGGGGATCAAAATTTACCAATATCTACCAATGTTTTACAAAATTTACCCTGCAGTATCTATTGCAGCAATGCTTTGTTCTGCTCTGAATAAACTGAAAAATGACTCAAGATTCCTGCATTTCAATATGTAAACTGGAACACAGAAAATAAATAAAAGATACTGTCCTCTGTCCAGAAGAGCTAAGAACAGCACTCCTTAAAACTGCAGAGACACCGATGGAAACCCAGCGGGTTTTGTGGGACACTGTCCCCATGTTTCAGCATGACCTCAGGTTTATGTGGTCATTTTGTTCAGTTTTTTCAGTCTTTTGGTCATTTCATTCTTTCCAGCATTAACATAGAAGTGCAAAATTGTCTCTAGAAAAAGCAGGGTTTTGAACAGTTTTTAAGTTGCTGTCCTTCAGCATGCTCTACCTTCTATCAAGAATAATCCTATCCTTTTGCATATGTTGGAGATATGCTTTTTTCCTTTAAGGCAAGTGGTTGTCCTCTCCCTAGTACGTGTGCTTACTCTTAGAAACAGTACTGTCTCTCTGACACATTAAGACATTCATCACAGGTCTGTAGCATAATCTTTTCTAAAACAGGGGCGTGATCTACATCCTCTGCATTTTAAGGAGATCATACCTCTGTCTTTCAATGTCAGGCAGCAGTGTTTGCAGACAGGTCTGTATACCTCACCAAAAATTAGGCTCAGCTCTCTTGACAACAAATGTGTCTTCTGCATAGTGCAAGGTTCTTCTTTTTGAAATGGAGAGATTCTTAGAACAGCATGATGCAGAGTTTGTATCCCCACAGTTGTATTTGCCTGACTGCTGCTGGAATAATTATCTAAACAAATTACAAATCTTAAAAGAGATAGCAGGATAGCTATTACACATTAAATGTGCCTTTTCTAAAAGGCAGAGGTGTGATGCAGCACATATGCTGAATTGGGAAGAGATATTATATTTGTAATCATTCAACCCAAACACAAGCAGGCTACAAATTGCTGAATTTGTTTTCTTTTTCTCTCCTCCTTCCCTTGTTTGACTTAAGCCATGGAGGCAGTGGCACTCCAGCCATTATTCCTTTTACTGAAATGCACTGCATTGTTGTCCAGGCACCTGGACTGAGGTCATGATTCTGTAATTTCAGTACAGATGAGTTTCACATAAAACCAGAGCTTCCCTTTAGAGTTTGTGCCTGCAAAAAAAAATTATTACAGAACTAGAGAGAGGAGTTTTGTGTTAGAAGACTGCAGAGTAGGAAGGAAGGCTTCAAAGCACTACCAGAAAGCAAGCTACGGAGAGGCTTAACTAAAGAGTGTTCTGTTATCAAAAGGATTCCGACAGACATGTGCTTACGTGCCACCCTTGAGGGGTGCTGCTCTAAGCCAGTGACTGCCTACTCTTGTTAGTGGGGCTAAACTAGCCTATCTTGCTGTCTGCTGGGGCTTTTTCGTTTGTGCCTTTTCCTCCACTAATGTGGACCCCTGTCCACTCAAGTGGCTTTGTGACTTCTGGGCCAGACTTCACTTTCTGGCCAACTCAGAGCATGGGTAGCGCTTGCTCACATCTGTCTGGACCTATCTGGAACAGCTATGCTCTGAGAGAGAGAGGTAGTGACCAATTAAATGCAGCTAAAGAAGCTCTTTCTGCCACAGGTTTTCCTGGAATCCCCTGTAGGCAGAGTCCTGGAAACACCAGAGATATCTGTGTGGCCGGGTCACAAAACACTCCTGGATAAATAAAACTGAACGGATTGTACGAAAGCTATTTTTGCAAAATGAAATCTGTTTCAGAAAACTGGGGCTTTAGTTGCTGTTTGTTTCTTGGCAGCAGAACACTAACGCCTGTGATGTGCTGCCACTCATTTCTGGCAAGCACTAAGTATGTGGTTTATAATCTGTGTTCATACATAATCACTTTCAAGTTGTTTCTATAGATGCTGAATGTAAAATATTTGGATCAAACAGATTGTATTATCTTACATAACTTATTCTCTTCAGTCTTTTTAATGCAGCACTTTTTTTTTTCAATTGTAGCAATTATCCTCTGTTTAGAAGATTATTACAAATTGAACATTATGACTATGGATTGTACTTTTAGAACGGAGCTTCTAAACATAGAGGAACCCCATCAGTGGAACAAATTACTTGTGGGTGGCATTCAGGCATAGTGGGCTTATACATTCTTTCTCATTTTGTTTGCCCTAAGGAAAATTAACTTGCATCCTGTGATCTATTTTCCATCCATCTCCTCATCCTTGCTTGTTTCTGCATTGTCACCTATATTTACTATACTGCTCTATATATTCTAGCCCAAATTTTGTGTGTCTGCTTACATTTCACTTGTCCTTTCCTAGAGCAATTTTTCATGGTCTTCCTTGGAAGTTTATTTGCATAAAAATTAAGAGCTTCTACATTTGATTCTTTCAATATAATCTCTTTTTTGTTTTTCCTGCTCTCATTCTGACTGTGCTGTAATCAGATCAGGTATCAGTTACATCCGTTCTGTATTACCCCCTTTATATATCTGCAYGTTGACATGGATAATTATATGTACTAAATATGTTGATATAGACAATAAAACTGTTGTTTTAGGGGATTTCTTTTTAATCCCAGTGTGATTGTAAGTAACATCAGTTTAAGCAAGCATAGTAAATTTAGAAAAACTCAATAGTATTTCCACTGAGCTGTTTTAATCCTGGAGTTGGGCCATATCTTTGCTATATACACTTCATATAAAAGATTTTTACTTGAACCTAACTTTTTGACTCACTAAGCCATAGTATGCTTAGGTATAGCTAAAATACACTGCCCACAGTGTTGCTGTTGTGAAAGTAAAAGCCTGCCTCCACATGATATCTCAGCTAAATGCTTTGTTTTATGGATTCTAATTTTGGGCCTCATTTATGACCCACAAATTTTTCCATGAGTAATCTAGCCACTTCCATCGTTCTCCTGACATTCTAAATCTTCTGTCTTACTGATTTCAGAGAGAAAATCAAGAAAGGTCTTAAGGATTTAGAGGAGGTAAAGCCAGCAGGTGACACATACATTCATGAAGGGTTAAAACAGGTAAGTTTTACACATCATCGCTCTCTTCTGACCCTTTAGATAACAACCACCTGTAATGTAAATGGATTACATGATTCAGTCTGCTGTACTCAAATCTTTTTGTTTTTTAATGTGTTCCCAAGACTGTCCAGCTATTCAACAGATCCCAAGCAGGAGATAGCCATTGTCAAAACTTGGCACATGGAGTTTTTTGGTGTGATCCTTTGTAATAGGGAGTGGTTCTTCATCATAGGTCAAACTCATACAGCTTGCAACTTACATGGTAAATAGTCACACAGAGCTTTGCAGGGCTGTGAGCATATCTGTACCTTATACAGAATGGGTTTGTAGACAGTTAATTGTGCAAACCAGCATTTTCAGCACACCTGGCCTTAACTTTTGAGTGTCTTAATTACAGAGTTCCCAACTGGTTGTATTTTATTGAGGTGTGCAAGAAAATCATACTTTATCATTCTGCTAAAATTTAGCCCATGAAGGTAAGGATTGAGATGAGTATCTAAGCTGTCACTGTTACAGATAGAAAATGATTTTCTTTACCACTTTATAGTGGTAGAGGCAAATTTGTAATTGTGGTCTGTGTACTGAAAAAGCGAACAGACTAGCATTGAAAATCTGGAGATACCAAAGGAAATGTTATGGTGCATTTAAAAAGATGTGCGCTTCAAAGCTCACAGAGTACCTTTCCTGAAAGAATGAAGCTTTTCCTCAGTCATTGCACCCAGCACTTTGGAGATGGGCTCACTACTAACTTCAAAATATGCATCATAGGCCTTATCCAATCTAGATTGTTGCCTTCAGCCTTGTCTGAACTCTTGCTGCTACTCATGAGTAATATTCTTGTTAGTAATTAGCAAAGAGGAAGCAAAGAGATGGATTTCATTACGAGGTAGCATGTTGTTCCCTGCCCTGCCGCCTCAAACACTATATATCTTGGTTACAAGTTTCAATATACATTTAAGCTGGATAAATATTTTTTCATTTTCAGGCTAATGAGCAAATTGCAAAGCAAGGAGCCTCAAGGTTTTCCAGTATCATCATTGCATTGACAGATGGCAAACTTGATGGTCAGATTCCCTTGTATGCAGAGAAACAGGTGAGCACTAGATGAAAAGGCACATTATATTCTGAAGAGTGTGTGTTGCCTGCTGAACCAATAAGTTCATTCCTCTTTTCTATTCTGGGGCAGGCAAAGAAATCCAGAGAGCTGGGGGCTCGAGTTTATTGTGTTGGTGTCCTTGATTTTGTACAAGAACAGGTAAGAATGTTACTGTTTTCTAGTCTGCCAATTCACTATCTTATTTCATGGTCTTATATGAGTTTTGTTAAGTATAGAGGAATTAATTTAGGTTACCTTAGGCATTATAATACCTTCTCTGGCTCAGTAAGTAAGAACTCAGTTATGTTCACAGACATTAATAAAATGTGTGGGTGTCACTTTTATTGCAGGAAAGACCTGTTGCAGATAGCCCTGCTAACTTGTAGATTCTTGTAGAAGAAGTTGTAGGAATAGACCTTTCTACTAAAGCGATGATCAGATTAAACTACAAGTTGTATTAACAGAGTAGCTACAGACAAACCTCGAGCAAAATTGATAACAGACTTGAGATAAGAAAAAGAAAGAAGGATCAATACCATTAGTCAACTCAAAGCTCTTTTGGAGTTCCTGTGCTCTAGCAAAGCTGTGTTTTAATCACCAGTACAGATACTCTTGTGTCATGAATGTGCCTTAAATGAAGAAGCATATAGAAGGTGTGTTAGTGTAGAAGATAGACAGAAAAACCTTTTGACTGAGTGCTTAGCAAACAGGGAAGATAACATCAGAAAGAGATGGAAAAATACTGCTGAGATACAGACCCTAAAATATTTCCTTTGGGTAGTTGTTTTTGGCATGGTGCATAGCCAATGAAACACTTTGTTAGCAGCAGTAGACTATAGTAAGTCTACTTCAGAAAAATCATTTAGAAAAATCACAGCCTCTTCAGCTGTAAGTTGGGGGACTTAAAATTTTCCTTCCTTTGCCAAGTTATTTTTAGACATCCTTTTACATTTTAAGGCTGAAAAACAGTGTTCCAAGTTTCATTTGCCAAACAATTCATATGTGTGCATGTGCTTTCTTTCTGAAGCTTGAAAAAATTGCTGATACAAAAGAACAAGTCTTCCCTGTCACTGGAGGATTCCAAGCACTTAAAGGAATAATTAATTCTGTGAGTATCAGACAAAAAGCAGAAGACTTATTCAAAATTATAGCATACACTTATACCCTTTATTACACTTTTCCAGATAGAATTCATTCCTACATCTGTGATTCCAAAATATTATGTTCTTCTCCTTATCTTTCAAATAACATTCCATAAATTAACATTGCCTGCCCCTCCTGCAACTATTCACATTCAGACATTGTGTAAAGTTTGATAAATCCAAACTCAATTAAGTGCACTGAGTTTGAGGGGAGTGTGCTGAGGAATGCCTGCTTAGTCTGAACATAATGAGACTTGCTCCAGGAGAGTTGAGAACTAGTTAAAAGCCTTAGGAATGTGTGAGATGTGTATATTTCACAAATCTGTATACAGAGGAAAGTATTCTGAATGCTAACTTTAGCCTCAGCTTTAACTTGTTTTTCCAGCAAGTAGTCAGTCTTTTAGACAAGAGGACACTTTTGGGGAGACCTAATTTATTTGCTTCATCTCCAACTAAAGGCTTGTATGCTTAATGAAGGGGTTTGAGTGCTGCTTCTGCATGTAGTTTATCATATTAATTCATATGCATAAAAATGCTTTAAACAATGCAAGAGAAAGATTTGACTTCACATTTGACAGTAAGCTTGTAAAAAAGCAAAAAGGAAATCCTTTATTTTTCCTGAGAGAAATCTTAATTTATTTCTCTTTTCTAATTCTTCCCTATTTTAAAAAAAATAGAGGTTACTACTCACATACAGGATATTACGCAGCCATGAGTTTGTCACTTCCCTTAAACAGCCTGGATTTTTTTTTTCTTTTGGTGGAAGTTAATGGCATAGTGAAACAACTGTTTTTCTTTTCGCTCAGAGTGAATGCAATTTCAGGAGTTTCCTTGCACAATCTAAAGAGATATAACCAATATTTTCATGCTCTGTCATTTATTTTCCTGAAAACACAGTATACCCTGTGTGGTACTCCTTTTTAAAATCTCATTCTGTGCTATTTAAGATTTTTTTTTCCCCCCAGGTAGTGCTAACTGATGCAATATTAAAGCCATTAGAGGTAGTCTTACTTATACCAGCTGAATATATAGTCCCAATTAGATCATACTGTTTCTAAGGATACTGCATTTTAAAAGATTAGTGTCAAGATAATACTTTATAAATGAAGAAARCAATTGTGTTTTGAGTTTCCCCTCCATTAAGGGCCACTGACCTGCAGGTTAGACAGTTCCTAGCAATCAGATTTCTCCACTCTTCTTGCTCCTAGAGGAAGTAGCAGGCATAAGATGTCCTGAAGTTCACTAAGATCTCAGCTTAAGGATTCTGTAATTAAAACATGCAGAAGATTTGCAGAAGGTCCTGTCAGTTGTCCCACTCTCCCCCATTCTTGACAAAAAAAAAAGGTATTTCGGGGTGGGGTCCTGCTAAAAGAAAGAAATGTCAGTCTGCCTCCTTACACCTCCCAAAAGCTTTCAAGCATCTTTGCTATATTTTTTTGCGGACAGAGTGGAGGAAACTTGCTTGATAAAATTTGACAGAGAGGATTTGTGTAAGTCCCACTCTTGATTCTTTGGGTGCTTGTGAAAATCCAAGATTTGTGCTTATCATGGCTGTATAGCAAGAAGAAATGCACAAAATGGTATCAATTCTGTTTTTAAAAGAGAAGTTTAGCTCTGGCAGGGGGAAAACAGAACTACTTTCTGACAAAGCAGTAGAAAAAGCACATTTAAAGGGAACTATTCTGGAATCTTTACACAGGAACAGCTCCTTTGAGTTGTGGCTGAACTGAATTGTTTAGGGTTTTATTTAGCAGATTGCAGCTTGAGGAGGTATTTCAACACTTGTCTTATACTGTATCTCTGTCCTTTGGAAGATTACATGTTATGACTATTCGGCCCATGCAAAATATTTTCACTGATAAACAAAAGAGTATGAGTAAGGTAAGGTCAAGCATAAGAAAATGGAGGTAAGACTGAAGTCATGTCTTCTGATAGGTCTGAACTTAGATTTTCTACCACAGGCATTGACTGATTTCAGTCTTACTTCCATCCCAACAGCTTCTTTTGTTACGATAAATAATCAAACTAGTGATTTAATGCTCCTGGGGCCCTTGGATCTTTGAGCATCATTTCCAGCTTCCTGAAAACCATTTCATCTAACTGGAGTTTTGTTTAGCTGTCAAGGCTTTTGAAGTCCTCCTTTTCTCACCAAGAAAAAAAAYGTTAGCTGTATGTGTTGGAAGCTGTAGGGCAATGAGGCACTGTCAGAATCCTTGTTTTACCACTGAGCATAGATGGAAGTATCCATAGATAATTTTATTTTTAAATGCACATATGGTGGCTATATTAATGTGGTTGACTGATACAATGAAATTTTTACTCAATATTCATCAGAGACTTTCTAAGTGATTATTCATTCTCATTTCATTATAAAATTGGTAAGAAAGATTTAATCAAAAATCAAATAGTCAATTTTCCATTTATCTGCAATTATAAATCCTTAYGGCTTACAAATTAGCTACATAATAGAGGCCTAAAAAGACACTGTGTTCTAAGAGTGAGAACTTATTTCAAATGAGATGAAAACCAAATACCTATGTCACAAATATATTGAAGTAGTGCTCAAAGTGTGTTCAAAGGAGCAGTTGTGAAATTCTCCACTGACATTGACGATATTTTATTAAAAATACACCGTTTCTAAAACCTGTGATTAAAACACTTGAGGAAAACTACAAAACTATTGAGTAGGAGTCATTTGTTTGTAACCTGTAGTATATTTGTTTCAATGGACTCCTAGCTGCAAAACTTTTGAGCTGTCATATGTAGTGAATTTCAAGAGAATTGAGCAGTTAATCTTTTGTTGATGGATGAAAACAACAAACTGTATCACAGAAATCTGCTAATATCTGGATCTGCAGTTGTTTGAGATATAAACAGTTATGAGAATTCTTTGGCCACATATACAAAGCACATTTAGTGATACCTGTGGATTATGTTCGAGAGAATTGCAGAAGAGCATTTAGAAAAAAAATAGCTCAGATCTGGAAAGCTTCTTCTTACTTGGGATAGAAATGCTAGTGAAGTTAGTGAAATTAGCAAGGGCCTGACCTCCGTGCTGTATTTCTTTTGAACAGTACCAAAAATGATTAAAAAACTGTGCCCAGACTTCTGTGAAAAAGCAAACTGTTTTGCTAAGTTTTCAGCTCTGCTGCATTGCTGATATCTAACTGCACTAAATAGTGACTGAACAGCATTGTCAGAGTAAATAAATCTAAGTAGAAAATCTAGAGCTTACAAGAAAAATGCTGAAGGCAAGATATTATTCTATCTGGAACAGTTTACTGATTTAGTTTGGCTGATAATTACATGGAGTATGGCCTCATGAGCAAACCACGGCAGTGTGAACTGAAAGGGTTTGGGAGCGCACAATTTATATCATCGTGTGATGGTTTGGTACTGTATAAGAAAGTGAAAACCATTCTTTTCTCCCTCCCTCCTATATATGATTTATGGTAAATTGAGATACTTTTAAAATGTGATAAAGAACCATTTGAAATTTTATCATTTACATTATTAGAACATCATCTCACTGACTGCATTTGAAATGACAGAATCTTTTTTTTCATATTTTGCTTGCTTCTGTGGCTTATTCTGGTGTATGTGTTTTGCACAGATCAGCAAGTCTAAATTGCTTGTATGTGCCACACCGTGAAAAGCAAAGAATACAAGATCTCTGCTTCCTTCTGCATTTAAGCAAACAAGTTGCCTTGTTTTCTGTGGGCATAATTGGATGAGGCTTGTGCCTTTAAAAGTTACATTAATGGAGCTTGCTTTAGTAGCTCTATTAGGATATGCGACAGCTGTAAGTAGACTTAAACCCATTTTTATACTGAAGTGCGTTGGAAGCACATAATACAAGAAGCAAAAATATATTTTGTATTTAACCCCCTCTACTAGATAAGAACACAGGAACATGATGATTGTAGAACTTAAAAGGAAGTAGTTATTTACAAACAAACAGCCCCCCCCCCCAAAAGTTGTTGCACAGTACCTTATCCCACATGAATAAATTCCTCAGTGGCTGCTTGTGTATCCACTACTTGTTTAAAGAGCACCCTGATGGAGAAGCTAAGAAGCTACCTCATTGTTTGTAGGGCATCAGTGCCCTACATGAAGTCAAATTATTAGGACCATAAAATGGGCGTACTTAGGAACAATAGAGTAAAGACATGGTGCACCTGTGGCCCTTTAAAAACTACATTCCTAACAGACAGTGACAAACTTTTTTGCTAAAGTAGCATAAGYAAGTACTGCTATAAAAGTCTTACTGCCCAATTGTAAAACTATTTTCAGTAAAATTTGTTGGCAATAGGCAGAGTGTACTCCAATTGTAAAGAACAGTTACAGAAGTCTCTTTAGAATTCAGTCACTTGAGTAAAAGTTTATCTATTTAATATCTAGGTTTTTTTTCCCCAGTTACATAGTTCCTGTATCAATTTCTGTGCCTTTAATAAGACATTCCAGCCATTAAGTTACATAGACTGATGAAAGTCAGTCTTGGGGCCCAAAGTGAACAATTATCATAAATGGATGTGTCAGCGGCACACACAACAGCTTGGCATGCCAGATTAGGCACTGTCAGTGAGGAGCAGACCTGTTTCCCAGGACGTTATGGTCTGATCTGTCAAGGCCAACAGAAGATGGAGGAGGATACCAAAGCACAGAGAGATAAGTGACTCACGTTGGATAGMGAGTTCTTGCAAGGTAGGGGAATAGTCTAGTGAGTGGTAAGCGGTTATGCTGAGATTGGTCAAGACCTGTTTCACTTTAAGAACATTTTTATCCTTTTAGTTTGTAGAATGTATGTAGTATTCAGYTACAAAAGTGTGCTCCAGCCTCTTCTCATCAATCTCTGACTCCTTCTGGACTAGATATACTGTTAGCAGGATTCCCTTGATTTGCCTTTTCGGCTGGGGTGATCACGCATTGTTAAGCTCCAGGAGTCAATCTGCATCTCCCATAGTGACTTGCTGTAAGGCAATGTTATTATATTGAAATTGGGAAGCTTAGAGATGCCCTGGTTTAATGTGCCAAAGACAGAGATCATGGTGAATCTCCAGTAGCTCTTAAACTGTGTTAGTGCTGTTAGTGTGGGCTGAGCCACTTGGGACTAAAGTCCATGTTACACTGGTCAAATGGCGAGAAATTTGTTTATCCAGTAATATGCAGGGACTAGAATATTTTGATATTTCTGCCCTGAGCCAACTTTGCTCACTAGAGGTGAAACTCTTCCCAGGTCTACCTTGCTTTACAGCACACTGAGACTGCTCCCTCTTTTTCTTCCTTCTCTAAATGATATCCCTCAAATAGACATGAGAGAAAAAGGGTCAGTAAGCTAACTGCATGTTGTTGAGATTTTTCAAGAGCAGAATCAGCTTAAACAGTTGATTATCAATTATACAAAACTTAATTAGATCATTTCCTGTAGGAAGAAAATATGCTCAGTTTGTGTACTGGGAATCCAGGAAGCAAACTATTAAACATTTAAAKAGCTGAGGGAAGGAGAAGTGCAACAAGTTATCATTAAAAGAATTATTCTGCTTAAATCAGTCATCTTCTTTAATCCACTTCGATGGTCTAATATTTAAGCTGCACTTGGTGCAAGGTTCAGAACTAACGTTGTGCCATGTTTTCCATGTGATTGAGACTGAGTAGATAGCTTTGGGAATTACTGCATGTAGTTGTTAAAGAGACTCAATGGCCTGGAATAGAATGCTTTCTGCTCTACCCTTCACTGTTGTACAGCCCTTAATTTGACATTCTCTGACATATTACAAACCATATAACGTTCTCCTGGAGAACCAAGAGCTTGATAAGCTGGCAACATAACTGACATGGTTCCCATTTTTCTGTGCATGCATGTGTCTCATGATTTGGATTTGACTTGTCAGCTATCCCTGCATGGCTATCAGTTCTGTTACATAAGTGATACTGTAGACTCCCTTAATATGAAGTGTTCACAAGTCCAACTGAAGTCTATTTAGTGTTTCCTTAGTGATAAGTTCTTCCAAGCCAGATTTTCCTTACTAATTAAAAAAAAARCCCAAACAACTTAATTCTTGTTATGGAAAGTAACAGTTCATCTTGATCCTTATTTACATTCCTTGATAAGTAATGGGTTTAGGGTTGTTTTTAGTAATTTCAGGGTAAAGGTTCCAATACTGTTAAAATACCCATCTCTTGTGACCCACAGTTTTCTCATCTACATTTATTTTACTCAGTGACTGCAAATGAGGCAGTGCTTAGACATTATATAATTAGAATATTCTCACTAACCTGACACTGAACCAGGCTTTTCTCTCCAATGGTTATTTTATGCAAGACCATATGTCTCATGGATTTTTTTCTTTTAAATTTACAGAGGGGACAGGATAGCCACCCCTCCACCCCTCTTCCTGTTGCTGTTTGTCGAAGACAAGGCTGAGCAATGTCAGGAAGTCAGCTGGAATTGAGAGCAAGTTGTAGCTGAGAGCACAGATGTTTGGCAGCGCTTAAAAATAGATCCCATTTTGCATCTAACTGCTGCAGTTGGCTTGACACAGCCTTGCTGGAGAGCATCATCAAAATTGTGTTTCCTGTGAAAGCGGATGCTTAATTCTAAGTTGTCTTGAATATCATCCCTGTATTGCGCAGTGGTCTTATTGGCTCATTGTTTTTCTCACATATTTGCACAAAACAAGTGGCAAATGGTAAGTATTGCTTTTATACAGAAAAGGCACCTGATACAAGCCTGTCCCATAGGAAATATATGTGATTTTATCATCCATGTAATTATTTTTTTATGGACTCCCCCTCTCTGAAACCATTTAAGGTACTATGTTGGCAGCAAGCAATTGAGTTTAGGAATTTAACTGTTAGCTGTTTTAAGGAGAAGAGAATCTAGAGGGTAAGATACTCTATAAAACTTAAAGCAGGTACTTCTGATTCCAGAAACCTTTGCTATGCTCAAAATCTGTAATATAATCATKTAGGTTAAGGGGTCCATTTATATTCATTTACCTTTGTAAGCTACTTCAGATCTTTGTTTTTGAAGCCTAACTTAACCACATTATAAAAATGCTCCATTCCCATTCAGTTTAAGAAAGCAGAAACATGTAAAAGAGCAATTATCGCTCACCTTCCTCTGTTAAGCTATTTCAAATGTTTATAGGTCACAGACTGTTTTACATTCGAGGATTGTTTAATCTTCTCCAGGCAAGAAGGAGTACATAGATAAGTGGGCCCCCATCMTGCCTTTACTTATGCTCATTTCACACACTGCAAGATTTGCTCAACTCCATATAAAAAAATACTGATCTGTATTCAGTCAGTATTTCAGCTTCCAGAAGAAAAGATGAGGCAAAGTAGACCACTGCTCCACTTGAATGCTGCCTGCTTAAGTTTCATTTTCCTTTTACTGCCTCAAGAGTAGTGGAAAGAAAGCTTAAGTTCAGCAAGGGGGGAAAAAAAATCCAGGTTGCCAATAAGACTTTCAGTGACTCACAGAGAAGGAAAAGAAAAAAAAAAAGGAAAATAGACACATGGAAACATGTGGCAAAGCCAGTCCTAATTGAGCCAATCAGAACTAATGAAGCAAAAATTCTTACAGACACTCAAATAAGCACCTATGTAAACTCAGCTGCAATTGGTTTGGGTTGACTCATGCTAACCAGACATGCCATGAGCCCAGCCTGGCTGGAAACAACTAACCCACAGGATAGTACAACACTGTTTTCATTAGGAATTCTTCTGAGTGTTTTTACAGCTCCAAGCTGGACTGAAGCTCAAGAAGATACTAACTTACCAGCAAAAAGACTACTCAACAGCGTTGTTCCACAGTGCTAGGCAGCTGTGCATAGCCCTAAACAGCACTTCTGCATTCCTTTTCACTTACTGCTACAACTAGTAACCGTGTGCTAACTGCTTTTGCACTCAGAAAGCTTTGCCCCCTGCCAGCCACTTACATAGCTGCTGCTCAAGCAGCCCTTGTAGAGGTGTGTGGTGTTCCCTGATTAGCACTCAATTGCAGACCAAAGGTGTATGCAATCCCTAATCAGGAATGTACTGCTCCAACTGACACGAGTGATGCTAAGGCTGATTTTTAGTGCAGTGTTGCCATCATTGTCCCTTTCAGATACTTTTTGCAAGTCAGCTTAAGTGTGTGCCATCTTCCTTTGTATGTTAGGGAAAGCATCTCTCTTGCATGTCAAATTGTGAATGTGGCTTCTCTGATTTTAATTTTGTTTACAGTTCACTGTGGTTCCTAGACCATCTTTCCTTATAGTTTGCTTACAAGATGTTGTGTTTATAGCATTCCTAGCAAAAATGATGAACTCTGCACCTAGAAGGGATATAGGAAAGAAATTGAGATCTTAGAAAAGCCACTGTTTTGAGTTTGCTGGTAAACTAGCATTCTTATGTTGTTTTACTGTGTTTCTTAACTGTGGAGGACACATTTTGCAGCGAGGGTACACACGACCGACTGGCAGAGCGTGAATAGGCAGCGCTCGAGGCTCTTGAGCTCTGTGTGCAATGAGCAGGAGTTAATCCTGCTGTACATACATTTTAGCACGGTGACTGTGAAAGAGATTATATTGCAGTCAGTGGATCTTTCCTAAAGCTTGCCATACGTGAGCATAGCAAAAAAGGTTACTTTGAATAGTTGAACATTGTTAAAAAATTGATTTTGGAAATACTATAAGATAATAAATGTATCTCACTTGCTAAACACTGTTTTGTTAACGGAACCATATTTTCTTCCTCTGTGATGAGTCAAGCCAGCCTGATCTGAGAATGGCTTCTAAAGAACAGTGATAAAAACAGAGGTCTGTTTTTAAAGAACTGGAGAGTAAAGGCCACCAGTGATTCTGGAAATCCTTTGTTCAAAATTATCAGTGTATTGGGTAATCGTCACTGCACATCGGGCTGCTCATGACTTGTAACTAGTGCGTGATCTTGGAACATGAACTCCATGGAAGCACTGGAAAGGAAAGTTGCTGTTTTAGCCTGTGTCTAATACTGTACCACAGACAGAAGTTGTGTTCCACAGTATATTCTGGGTATATGATGGTCAGAAAACTTACAAAGCTGCAGGAGTAGTACTATTTTACTGTTTAAAGTCTGAGAACTTGTAAGAGGCAGTAGGAAGAATGTAAAGTGAGTCAAAGCAGACCTGAACCCTAGATGTGACAAGTTAAAGGGATATTGGAAAATGCAGAGGGCAAGTTATTTAAAGGAAGAAGCTTGTATAAAGCAGAGGCAAGATCTGTAACAGGGCTAGATTAATCAAAGAAGTGGACTTTATGAAGACTATAAGCACTGATGAGCCTTATTTCATTTTGCTGTTTAGCTGCCTTTTTTGTAATTTATTGCAAGGACATCTGCTTTTTCTATGCTAATGTAATTATTTGTGTAGGTGTATTGTTTTTGCAGCTTAAAAAATTTTAACAAAACATGGTTCTGTTTTTCAATTCAGACACCTACAGGTCAAAAACTGACAACATTTTAGTAAAATACCTCTAATAATGGAATTAAATATCTCATTAATGGCATAAATTCTGAACTGCTTTGCTGATTTATGAAGTGAATATTGAAGTTTATGTGAGTCTGCAGGAATCTTCTAGCAGGAAGCACAAAGAAATCCATGCCACAGACAGACTGTAAGCACTGATTAACAACCAAGCTGCTCAGAAACAAATTCATTAGATGTCAAATTAGATGTCAAGTTTATGCCAAACTCAAGGGCTGACATACTGGCTGGACTTTCCAAAAAGAAAAAAAGTTTACCTATGCCGGTATTTTTTTGACTGAAGAAGATGAAACTACCCTTGAACACAAAACAGTCTGTGTCTCATAAATCTCTGAAATAGTTTAACAGATGAAGATAAGTGGTAATCACAAAATAGGGAACTTGAAGTGAAAGCCTGAATTCCAGTTGGCTAAACTGATCTATTTCTGACTGCTGTGTACTTAAGTGTCACTAATGAACCAGTCACCAGTGTTTGTTTGTGACAATGGAGTACATAGAAACTCCTTGAGAAGACAAAGCCTCCGAAAGCTGTGTATAGTCCAGATAAAGCTATTGTGGATGGAAGCTCAAGCTAACTTGGCATGGGGGACATCAAAGCCTTGATCCAGCAAGGCAGGTCTTTCACTCTCTTGTGTTTAAGCCAAGATCCCACCCCACCATATTCAACAAAACATTCCTAGGCTTTAAATTTGACGTGCAGCCACAGAATGTGGTAGCTGGCTGACAGACAGAATGGGATGCTCTAACAGCTGATATACACATGACCGTTTCAGGAAGGGAGAGCGTGTTTAGCCAAATTCACTCCCAGTGTACATTAGTGAGTTTACATTACGGATGAATTTGCTTTTGAGTGTCCATAGGATGCCTTTATTYTGATAATTTCTGCTGTCTCAAGTATCCTGAAATAATTAACTTGCATTACTGATAAATGGAGTGGCAACTTTCCATATAGTATCCATTTACTTAATGACCATAAGATGTGATTTCACTAAAAGCCTCCAAGGATCTTTTTACCTCTAACTGTCCCTCAGAAGCTTTGCTGCACTGTGCCTGCAACAAGGAGCACAAGATGTGTTTATGTTGCTTGTTGGTGAGGTAGTTTTGGTAATAAGTGTTTATAGAAAATATAGCATAACACTGTCCTTTTTTTTTTTTTTTGGATCTTACTAAGATGTTTGTCTATTTGTCTGCTACTGCAATATGGCAATGATGCAACACAAACTATATATGAGGAACTACAGAATGAGTTTTTCCTCTATAGCTTATTGTTTTTGTTGATGTTGCTCTTGCTGATCAAGATGACAWTTGGGGCCTTAACTTAATGTCCCTTTAAGCATGACAAGAGATGGATCATCCCGAAAAGCAGAAACGTTCCTTGCTCTTTCTTTTTCAGCCACTACACATGCTACCAAACTGGAGYTAAAATGGCAAGCCACCACCTGTGATTTTGATGCCATTCATGAGCTTCCCCACTCTGTGGGGATAAGCCACTGTGCATTTCCAGCCAGGGTAACCAGTTCTGCATAGCATAATTCTTACTCAGATCTGGAAGAACCTTCTGTAGATCCTTCTCAGTCCTCTATTTTCAAGCTTGGAGGAAGGCAGAAACATGGTAACAGGTTGCAGTTCTCTACTACACTGATTTGTGGGGAAATTTCTTATTTCTAGAGGAGCTAGCATTCAGGGAAGTGCCTGGAAGCAAAGCCTTTGCAAGCCTGGAAGAACAGAGCCCTATATTTGGCCTGGAACTCTGAATGAAATAGATGACATCAGCTCTTTGAATCTCTCCCCTGCATGCTGTTATGCTAAGCAAGTTTACAGTCTTAGTTGAATTTATTATATGTCAACAGAGTAGCTAACTATCCTATTCAAAGATGGCCTTATATAGTAATTATTTCAACTTTACTTGTGGGCGGTAGGTTTTTAAATACTGACCTTGCAATGTCAAAGTCTTTTCTGTGATTGTTATGAGCTGGGAAAGAGGGAATTTAGTCACAGCTCTTAAAAGTTTCATTTAGATGTTGTTAGTGCAGCCCAGGTTAGGGAAGATAATTCAAAGCAAGTTTTAATATACAAAAGAAAAGAAGGAGGGAGTGAAATGATAACCTCATTTTCAGGTTTTCCGATGTGACTCATGAATGCTAGTTAGCTTACTATAAGCCAGATCATTCTAACTAATAGAGCCTGGTACAATAAATAAGAACTGATCTTTTCCATCAATATTCCTGATTTTCCTATCTTCTGTAATGGAATATTCAGTTGTAAATATTGTTTAAGTGTTTTCTTGAGGGAATGTTGAGAAGAGGAGGAATCAAAAACTGAAAGGTGGCAGTAAAAGAGTAACCAAGATGCTTTTAGGCTGGTTGTGTATGATTCCGTTTGTTTCTTCACCCTGTGTTTCTGTTTTTCAAAATATTTCTTAAGATGACTGTTGCTGCAGGGAAGGATTTTAAGGTTTCTATATCAGATTACTCTAGCAGTATCATATTCTTTAAGTAGAGACTATCCACATTTTTTTTTTTGAAAAGTAGAAAAAGAATAGGTAAAATCTCTTAGAAAAACAAATTTCAGTATCCTTATTTTAAAGCAATTGAAAGTATTTTAAAGCAATTTAAGCTTTGCTAAAAATGATACAGTCTGAGATCTTCACCTTTGCCAAAAGATTTTAGATCTTTGAAGAACATGGCTTTCTCAAGCTAAGGGGAGAATGGCAGTATTTAGAGTGATAGAAGATTAGTATCAAAACAACTTCTTAAGGACAGAATTAAAATACAATGTTTTCCTGCTTTCTGTCATCACACCCAAGCATCATATGATCTACCACAATAGACGTGTGAAATCCATGGTGCTGTGGAGAAAAAAAAGTCAGTGTATCCTCAAATCTATTATAAATCACTTTTTATTCAGTGAATTCTGATTAGTTATTTTAAACCACATTTTATCTCAGTTATGAATTGTTCTGTTTTTGCAATTCATTCTTAAATCCAAAGGGAATAAAGCATGTCCAAATAGGCCATGTCCCTGTTTTATATTGCATCTGGAAGTAAAACGTCAGAAAAGCACTAGTAAAGCGGAATAACAAAAGTAAAGAAAGTCTGCTATTGCTTTCTCCCCACAAATTTTGAATGGCGCCCTAATTTATCAGGGAGTGGGCAAGTAGGGATAGGAGAGGTTCTAGAAAACTTCTTCCTGTGCATCTACTATAAAAAAAAAAATCAATTTTAATGAGCCATAATCCTGCCAACAGAGATACCTGTACTTCATTGTAAAAATCCTGTAGACTGATTGACTTAAATAGGACTGATAATGCAAGAAAAACAGAGCAAGGACTTTACAATAAAGTGAGAATCATCCGCTTTTTTATATATCTATTTTACCCCACAAAACGTTATCTTATTATTTTTTCTAAACTAAACTGAGTTACAGCTTTTCTCTTTACATTGAAACAGGAATCAAAAGCCAAGATATTTTTTGGAAAGAAACGATGAACTCTTCAGCTATTATAAACTGGTTGAGTTACAGTGAACCTGAGAAAACTGCATTCTTTCCAAACATCTCCATTGCTTCATCTCATACAAACACGTGTCCAAGACCTCTTAGATTTTTAGATATGGCTTATAGCTTATGAAATGGTATTCAAAGCACTACAAAGAATCTGGGCATAGAACTGTGGAGAAGCAAGTTGAAAAGTTTATGGAAAGTTTAAATGAGACAGGCAGTTTTGATTTTCTCAGAGCCTGGAAAGTATTTTGATTGTGTAGTGGCATATACGATACTGTTTTTACTGGGTCTAGATATGTAGCAACAGAATAAGCAAAAAAGATTGTGTGATACAACAGCTTCTAAAGAGAAAAATAAGGAAGTACAAGCAAGAGGGAGTTAYATACACTTATACTTAGGCCAACACAGGAACAGGCACAGTTTAGCACAAGACAGTAGTGAGGAKACAGTAATAGGACATGCACACAATGGCACAGACCTTGAATGATCCCAGTATTGTTTGTTAAAGTCTACTAAGGAGTATACCACTTCGTACCGGAAAATATATTCAAAAACAGTATGAAAGCAAAAGATGYCATTAGAAGTTGTTGGAAAAATCAAATTGGAAAAGTTATTGGAAAAAAGAGGTAGAAGGAAGTCTAAGTGTGAATTGTTYCAGTGTTGGATTCTATTACTTTCAGGCGATTTCTTCCTCTCAGCAGAATCCTCTTGCCGGGTTGTTTAGAAARGGAGTAACATATTGGTAACAGATCACAACTCCTTCCTGGACTGCAGTATCAAGGAAGAGATGCGGCCTTAACATAAGATTGAGATCCTGTTAGTGGGAGGAGAGTGTGGGCTCCTGCTTGAAGGAACAATTACAATGAAATGGCCAGATCCTCTCTATTCCTTCCCTCTGCAAAGCACCATAGAAAATGGTGAAATTGTCTGCAGCAGAGAAGATCTTGATGCTATTTATGKCTCTGCTTACATGACCATGAGTAACTTGATCACATAAAGTATGTGTGAATGGGAAAACATGACTTGGCTGAAAGCAGGAATAGAATCTAATACTTWCTTTCTATGTGCAAATCACTAGAAGGGGCCTAGTGTCTTCCTCACCTCCATGTTCCATTCCCTGTATTTCCAAGTCATCTACAGAAATATCATTTCATTCTTGCTTTATGGAAGAACACTGTCTGACTATTTAGAGTAGCAGAGCAGGCTGATGGGCACAGGAATGAAGAAAATCCACAGAATACAGTAGAATCAAAAGGATGGTACATTTCTACTCTTTACATCGGCAGGATGCCAGCACTTGGAATAATCTGCAGTTGGCCTGACCCAGGGTTTGTTGGAAGACTCCCTGTAGCTTGACTGGAGTTTGGATCAGACTCCTTGTGACTAACTTTTGGCTGAAATGTTAAGATTGAGTTCCATGGAAAATTAGGTTAGGGAACTAGACAGAAATTCCAAGGCCAAAACCAGACATTAGTATAGTTTTGAAGAGTATCCTAGGTTTAACAATGTAGTTCAAATCTTACAAACTCTTAGAAAATTTGACCATGCAGGCATGCAGAATTCTTACATGATCAAGACCATGGGCTACTAAGTTGGCCACATCAGATGTGGCATGTGCATCCTCTGGGTACAAGCATTGTTTTTTCAAGTAACATTCCCCACTGGAATAGCATTCTGAAACTTCTTTCTTTGCTTTCTTCTTTGCAATAGGTTTTGAAGCAATCATGCACTGAGATTTTATATTTGGAACCATCCAGTGTCTGTGTGGGAGGTAAGTTTTTAGAACTGGCAAAAATAATAATTGTAGAACTGTTTGATTTCCAAATGCTTGCAAACAAGAACACTACAGGTCATCTAGAAAGAAAAAAAACAATCTTTAAAAATACTAAGGATTTTTTAAAAAAATTATGAAATCCTTCTCTACTCATTTTTCTTTTCAGAGGAGCTGTCTTCCTGGGTCTCTTTTAAATTGCTAATACAGATATAAGTTTGAGACAGACACTTGCCTTCCACTGTCACACTAGTCACATAT
This sequence comes from Eudromia elegans, assembly GCA_003342815.1. Classification (NCBI taxonomy): domain Eukaryota; kingdom Metazoa; phylum Chordata; class Aves; order Tinamiformes; family Tinamidae; genus Eudromia; species Eudromia elegans. The sequence continues at coordinate 5,156,664 of PTEX01000036.1, read as the reverse complement.
GATCATTTAAGAGTACTCCTCATAACCCGTTTTTGTATTCTTTCACCTATGAGAAATGAAGGAATCAAACTTTAGAACAAGCTCCTGCCTCACAGAAGGTGCCTCAATGGCATGAGAGGTTAAAACCTGTCCTGAACCTGCCTCCGTATCTGGCACTTGTGTTGTGTGAATAAGGCTATGAAGTCTAATTCCCTCTAACAGTGGGCTCCCAGCTAATAAGAACTTATGGAAGTGATCAAAGGAAATTGGAATTGTAAGATGTCACTTTCTTCATGAAGAGATTGGAAAGTCTAAAAAACAAACTCTCGTTGCCTTCAAAGCAAGAATGGATACTCTGTGAAACTTGCATACAATTTTATATATAGCCACTGAATTAAAATTTGGGAATCCTGATTATGTACATTCATATAAACACATAGTAATTTATATAGTGCCCTGAATCTACAGTGCAAAAAGTAAAGCATTTGACTTGTTTTAATCTGAAAGCAGAGATCTGCATTTTTGTGCTGCAAGTGTTAATATGTTCCTTAAGCAGAACTGCACAAATGTACAAGTGCTTGTCTTTTTTCTAGGATTTCACAATCTGCACATGCTCTGAAACCAATCACAATAAGGTAGTTGCAAAATCTATTTATTTTGATGTTTTTTCAAGACATGAATCGTTTCAATTAAACCTACGACTCCATAAACAACCTCTTTTCACTTTTTCTCCATAAAACTCAAATGGTGTGGCACTTACGCAGCTTCTGGAGGAAAAAAAAAAAAAAAAMCCAACTTCTCACAGACTTTATCTGGAGTTTTAAATGAATCTGATCCAAGTCTTGGGAGTCTTAGGAGACCCAGATTTCTTATTTATCAGACAAAAGTTTTACTCTATCAGATAAAGTTTTATTTTTACTAATCCCCAAGGGCTTTATTTGCTCAGCTCTAGCTGCTAGTCAGAAGACTTCCTTCCAACAGCGCTACTCTGAAAGACTTRGAGCTTTTTTCTTTTCCCTTTGGTGATCTATCTGAAGAGTCAGGTACTAAGACACCTTAAAAAGGTGTCACAAGACTGTTTGAAGAGTGACTTTGTTGTGGTTGAGTTATTGATGACTACATTTTTATGCTTCTTGGCTGCGTTAGTCTTTATTATGAAGTACTAAAGATTGATGATTTGGTGGTCTGTTTTTTTTTTTTTTTTTTCTCCAGAAGAGGTCAAAGGAGTTGTTAGAGGAAGTGGCGTAAACCTGTGTGCTAGTCTTGATGGTATTACTTGTACTTATCATGTGAATG
>PTEX01000036.1:5076981-5155373 GCA_003342815.1 Eudromia elegans | reverse complement strand
TTTTTTTTTTTTTTTTCTCCAGAGGAGTTTCAAGTTGTTCTTAGAGGAAGTGGCTTAACCCTTGCTGGGAGACTTGATGGTATTACTTGTACTTATCATGTGAATGGAACCACCATTAGTAAGTATCTAAATTTGAGACAAACTGCCTTGATATTTCCTCATAAGCACTTTTTTCCTCCCTCCCTTCTGGTTACCTCATTTAATTAAAATCTAAGGAGAAAAACATTGAAGAAAGAAACACAAAAGCTCTGAGGATTAGTAATGTAATGCAGATGCCCTTGGATCTTCCTCAGGGGTTTCGTTTTGCTGCTGGTGGCCATTAGCTGTAAACTGTGACTGATGTCTGCACTGCTATCTGTGTGAAATGCTTTCTTGCCCTAAAATGAACATAGGTTTGTGTATGAGAAAGCACAACCACAAAGCATGCTAACCAAGTGTCTTAATACTTGGGCCAAGGCATGGRTTTTCATCTTCATTCGAAAGGCCAACTTTCCAGCATGCACTTACCTGGGTATCTTTAAGCATCTCTGTCCATCCTGTTTCATACAGCACATACAGAGCCCTTGCACTGCTCCTTTCAGGCACTTGAGGTTGTGAATGCCCTTCCACAACACGGAGTCCACTTTTTGAGGCTTATACTACAGTGTGGAAAAAATAAAGCCAAGTCAGAGCAATTGGTACTATCTTCCTATATGTTGAGCTTGTTCATCAGCCCAGTATTTCAAATAGCATTTTCTTCCAGGAAGAGAGTGTCCCTGTAGCCAGATCTCTAACTTGGCTACAATTCCCTGAGTTTTTACCCTTAGATAAAAACTTAGTTTTAGAAAAAAATGAAACTTAGTTTGTAGCCTTAATTGTTTCCTAGAGAAAAAAAGTATACTTTTTTTTTTTAATAATGAACACTCACTCTTGGATGGATGTTACAATACTTAGATGTTCTGTTCACTGGGAATTTTTTTCTAGTATAAGACTGCAGAAGTTAGGAAAATTGTAATATTTGTAGAGACAGAATCTATACTTTTTTCCAGATATCTGATCAAATGAGTTTCCTGGCAGAGAATTTCATTTTCATGTTGCCCGAGTTGGCACAAGGGTGAGGATAGTGGACAAATTGCCATTAGTGGAAGCCTCTGCCCTTTTTAATATTCAGAAACTGAAGTGGACAACTAGTGGATTTATATCCTTTTTTTTTTTTTGCTTTAAGCACTATCCCATAGTGCAAATCAACCAGCCAGACTGGAAAATAACCAAAAGTAGATATATGTAAGAAGTGTTTTTTGCTATCTAATATCTGATTTTTATATAAGCTTGTCTTAAATTCCTATCCTATTGCATGTGTTTCCAGTACATTTTATTTCTGTTCTGAATATAATTTATACTTTGAATGTTTTGCCAATCTCTCCTGCCTCTCCTAGAACAGCTTGAAAGAATAAAAGAATAGCACAGTTGCTGTGGATAAAGACAATGTGTGTAAATAAACTCTACCTTTATAAATTTCTTTTCATTCTCAATTGAAAATGTCATCTTTGTTTCCTAAATTAAGCTAGCATGCTTAATTGCACTTGTTGCATAAATTAACTTTATAAAGGTAGAATTTGCCATCTGCAAAGTAATTCTTACCATTATATATTCCCCTGGTGTACCTTGGTTACTTGGAGAAGTAGGGAAACAGATAAATTTAGTTCCAGTTCAAGAAAATGAATTCCACACTGTTTTGGTCAAATTTTTGAAGCCTTAAGAACATGACTTCAGGATAATCAGAACTTAATTTGAATTTCAGGAGCCTGGTTAAGAGATCTAGATTTTTCACTTCTAGTCCTGTTTTACTCCTTACTTGCTGTTTATCACGAGCAGTTCACAATATCTCGGTTTATCCCTCTATGAAAGAAGACAGCAGCATTTACCTTGTTCACAAGAGCATTTAGAGGCTTGCATCAATATGGTTATGCTGATAGTGCTCAAAATCTTCTGATGAACAGTAGATTTATGGTGGAAACAAGGACCTATGGAAAATCAGAATTAGAATAAGGATCAGGCACTTTCTATAAACCTCAAATTTAAACTTCCTCTGTCCTCCTGGGAGTTGTTACTCTATTGACAGTTTTGGCACTTTTAGCAATGCACTATGCATCAAATGGGTTTGCAGTACTTAACRACTGGTAAATTGTGCTGCTGCTCGAATTAGGGGTTGGCTATGTTCCCTAGGAATTTGAGTTCTAAGGAAGCTGGCAAGGGTGAGCAGAGGTCCAGAGCAAACTAGGGGGAAGCCTAAAAAAGTTAGATTCATTACATTCACAGAAAGGAGGAGTAAATGTTGCATGTTTTAACACGAGTTGCTTTGACAATAAACATAAGAACTGGGCTTCCGAAATCTGGCCAAAGAGAACAAGAGGTAATAGCCTTAAAGTTCTGCAAGTGATCATGACTGATATTAGGAAAAGGGGTCTCACTAAAATATACTTAAGGGCTGCAATATATTACCTAGAAAATCGTAATAGCAGCTTTAATGAATGTCACAAAAAAGGCTCAGATRTTTCCTTCTTTAAATGACCTCCCCAAGTGCCGTCTGATTTTTTTCCTGATTCCACAATGGCATTGCCACTTGTACCAGAACAGAGTATACATGAATATTTGACATCTGAGTTGCCTTTGTAGAAGTAACTATACTTGGACAAAACAAAACCCCCAAATTCTTGCAAGCACCTGATGTGAGAATTTACAGATACATCTCTGGGCTGCTTTTTCTTTTCTTGGCTTCAGAAAAGAGTGTGCTAAAGCACAAGAAGGGAGCGGAATGGCATAGTGATGTATTTATTATATTTTGCAGCATAACAACACAAGCTGCTTTATGGTGTCTTGCCAGAGGCCTTTCCCAACCCACCCAGGTTCTTGTCTCCAGCAATGGCCTATGTCAAATATTTAGGGAATAAATAGGGAAATTTGTGATCTTTCCCCTGGTGTGCTAAATCATTTTCTACAGCTCTGTGCTGTGTGCCAAGCAGTTTTGTTTCAGAGGAGAGCTAGAGAAGAATAGATATAGGATGGACAAAAAGGTAAAAACAACTCTCCCAGCAATAGGAGGAGGAATAAAACAGCCTCAAGAAAAGGAACATTTCCCTCATGTGACTATTATTTTGTATGAAAAAAACTGCTAAGAGTGGAACCTCTCCATTTTGGAGCATAAAGTAGGAAGACACTTGCATGAGGATATACTTGCCTTACTGGTAGTTAGAGCTCCACTTTAAGACCAGCCTCTAAACAGTCATTTTGTTGGTTCTTCAGGTTTTAAAAGATAGTTTTGGCATGTTTCTCTTTCCGCATTTATAAAGAACCATTACCAAATGCTGGAAAGGAAACCTGCCAAATGTAATTGTGGGATAGAAAAATAATCTATGAAACATACCATTAAGACAAAAACATATGGCAGTGTGCTAATCCCTCTTCCCCGCCTCACAACTAACCCCAAATCTAGGCCAAGCAGTTGGTGCAGATTACAGCACATAAGAAAGGAAAGGTTCATTTATGCTAACAGTTCCTCCCTGAGCTGCTCCTGAACTATTTGTATATCTTCTTCCTCCTCCCGCCCCCAGCCCCCGCCACCTCCTAAATGCAGGATAAAGACATCTCCAAGTTTATCTTGCAGATCATTTATCTACACCCCCCCACCAAGTCTGGAAGAAGTCTATGCTTGTTGCAAGTGCAGCTCCAGTACAGAATTAAGAATACTATCCTGTGGAAAGTTCAGAAGATGATTCTGCTTGCAGGAACAGAATCCTTCCCACTTTACCAAACATAAAAAGTAAAATAGCAAATCCAGTAGGCACTGAGTACAGACAGTGATGTCCTGTTTGACCCCACCTCCTTCTGAAGAATTCTTCATGTAAAAGTTAGTGACGAGCTACTTCTGCCTTCTGCCATCCAGTGCCAGAGACTTTTACCTTCTTTCCTTTTCGCTGTTCCTGAAAGGGAGAGCATGCTTTGCTGGACGCCAATTTATGGATAGTTACATAATAAGCAGCTGAGAATTAGAAGTATTTAGAAATCCTAAAGGATGAAAATACTAGAGAAATCAAACCCAGAATCACAACAGATGAAATGTAAAGGCAGTGTGGAGAAACGGACCTAATGAAAAGCAAACCTTCATCTTGCAAATATTAGGAGTTACCTCTAGAAAGGCCTTGATTCTAGGAAAACATGACTCTCTGGCAGAGAGACCTAAAAATGTGTCAATTTAAGTAATCAATGTACTATGAGTGCATATTACATACTGTTGGCTTTTATGTTCCCTTGAGAAAGTATAGCTTGATTTTCTTTTTTCCCCTGACTTAAAGCTCTTCCTTGCTTGTAAGTGCAGGACATTGCCAAGCCAATAGCCAGCATGTTGTAAAAAGGGAAAGGACATTATAGAGTGTTCACACATCTTTGCATCTAAGAAGAATGATTTATTAAACACATGTAATTTGTTTTTCAGATGAAAAACCAAAAAAGGTGGAACCAGAGTTTTTGCTCTGCCCTGCACCAATCCTATATAAAAGTGGCCAGTAAGTACTTAAAGTAAAGCTTAGACTGTTTTTTGATAGCATTGGACACATTTTGGCTGACACTAGTCATGTAGGGTTTTGGCTAGGGGCAGTTTTTGTTGTTTTTATGAAGAGCTCTTTTTGTTTTTTTGTTTGTTTTGTTTTTCTCTCATTCTTGCATTATTTCCATCATGTATTTCCCAGTTCTGGAATGGGCTCTAAATAGTCATCTGTGACCAAACCAATTTGGACAGTGCCTTAAAAATGAATATCCAGCCAGTTTATTAGACAGTGAAAAGGTCTGGCTTGTCATAAGTTTTATGCAGATTAGCTATGTTTTAACAGGGCTTAATATGCTTGCTTCTGGATCATCTTTAGACCCCTTCTTGAACACAATACATTATCACTGACACTTACAAGCTATTATTAAAATTACATGTCAAGATGTGTATCACCGCTCAACATGTAATGATAAAACAAGGCACTAATTTAACAACTGCAGCCATCTCATAACAACACTGTGGCTAAACTGCAGCTCTGGCCTTATTCTAAGTGTCACCAGCTATGGCTGCAGATTACTTCTGGCCTTTGGAGAACTAATTCTTCCTTCCTGTTGTCAAATTCAGACATGCCCTAGGCTTTTAGRCTCACTTCACTTAAACTTCATTTTTTAAATTTATGAGATAATAACATAGAAATCCAAAGTCAATCAGAAGTCAGAAAAGYATGTGTCAGATTTCAGCCTCGTAGGAGAAGGGAGGCTTTGAGTCTGTCTGTCCTTTGAGAGGAGCTACTTGCAAAACTGGGAAAAAGTAATTTGGGRTGTGATATTAATAATAATGCATTAGTAAGTGCAGGAGTTCACTGCAGATTTGCACTGTCCTTTTACTGTGAGTTCATAACAGTTTAACAGCTAAGCTCATTGCCCAGATGATTTTTTGAGTAGAATTACTTTACTGAGCTAAGTAAGATGTAACAATCACAATTGCTAGAAAACTGATAGCAAAACTCCAAATGCACATCTGCTTTGTACGTTAAATAGCAATTTGGAGGGGAAAAGTTGGAAAGCAGTGGAAAGCAAAACAAAAACTCTGCAAGTAGTTAAAACTAGCGGAAGAGCAGGGYGAATCATTGCAGATGAGCAGAAACTACAGTCTGACATCACAGTGCTCATCTCTGGGGAGTGAGCATTGTTTTGTGGCAGTGTGTGAAAAACAAGCATGGAAGAGAGTTACGCTGAAGAGTAGAGGGAGGAGAAGAGTTTAATTCTGTTATGTTTCATGATCATCAAGTTGCCTTTCAAATAGTTAGGCAAAACACTCATCCTAAGTGCAACAGCAGTTTGTTAGCACTACTTGGCTATTATATTACACAGGACAGTTTTACTAATTTCAGCTGAGCTAGCTTGCATGTTGTTGTGTGCCAATTGTACAACAAAACAGCTGTAACCAACTGCTGTCTTAGCTAAAGCAAATCATCACCATGTGCAGCTGTAAGAGAACTAATTTTGTCTTCAGGAAGACGTAAATCAGTTAGGTTAAGAACCTTCCTCTCCAAGCCAAATGATTCTGAGGAGTTACATGACCTTAAAACAGCTAGCATAGCAGCAAGTTAGGCCCACAGTATTACACACCCTAACCTAAACCTCTGAATGCTCTTTATACACTTAGTATGCAGATATGGTGTAGATACCATATCTCACACTATGAATACAAAATGGAGAAATATTTATTCATATTTATTCAAGCACAGTGAATATTATTTGAACATGCCTGTATTTTTTTKGTTCTCTAAAGTGCTTTTTTGGTCTTTCAAGTGTTTTTGAACTATGCAACACATCATATTGTAACTAAAGTCCAAGTCAAGCACCTAATTACAGCACAATTCTCAGTCATACTTATAGGAAAGAAGGCATAAACTATTTATGTTACTAAGTTGTACAGGCTTACACAAAAAGATTTTTCACAAGTTAGAGTTATGCAAAACACAGCTCTRTTTTCCCTGTATTGAATCAGTTACAGCTTTGGCCCAGAGATAAATGGTTTGCTATGCAGAAGACTGACAGCTATGAAAGATATGTACATACTTGAACTCTTGACTTCCTATTGGCACAACTCAGATTATTGCTGGATACCTCCCAGTAATTCCTCATGTAGTGGAGCTAATATTAGTTGCTAATATAGCAACAACCGATCTGCTCTTTTTTTTTTCATAGTGCTCTTTTCAGTGGAATTAACTACAACAGAAAAGCAAAATTAGCTTTTCAGTGCCTAAACATACAGCTTGGTTTCTGGGTGAATGGGCAAAGCCTCAYATAACAGGTTTAATTATATTTTGGTTGTACGAGGCATCACTTTTAGTCTGATGAATTTGGACTTTTCAAAGATAGAAGAAAAAAAATTCTGTGGAATAGGCAAGATGCCAAAGATATTTCCTTGGTAAACCCCTGGTCTCCTGGACTGATGCCACTGTGTGCTTCCACTTGCTTTCCAGTTGCTGGCTGCATTTACTTAGAAGCCTCCATAAAAGTATCCACGTATTTATAATTAAACCCTCTTTTCAAAGCCTGTTTCTTGTAGTACTATGTAGCAGATTGATATGGAACCCTTAGGTGACGTGACAACATGATGCTGCTGCCTATGCCATTTAATTTTTTTTTTTTTAGGATGCAAAATGACCTTCTTAAACAAATTTGCTTCTGCAAAAAWACCCTAGGTTGGCTAACATGAGAATTACATGGGATTTCTAGGTCAATTATCTATGGGTTATGAAAAGTGGACTCAAAAAAATTTGAATGGAAAAGTCCCATCATATAATCAGTGGGAAGATGAGGAGATAAACGCAATAAAGTTAATTTGCTTTGTTTCATGTACTATGATACACCATGAAGGCGAGGGTAGTCACAGAACCAAGCAGAATGATTTATAAAAAGGATGCAGCTTCTAATGCACAGACAATGTCGGGGCAAATTAGGAGGCTCTTCCAGAATATCTGAGGATATCTGTGCATCCTTACAGCTCAGAATTGAATTGAGCTCCCTGTCCTGWCACAACTTAAAGGAAATCAAACACAAACTAACTAGTTCCTCATGATCACTTAATTATTTTAGGGATTTCTAAAAATCATAGTACTAAGAAGAGAACCCTTGCTTTTGCTTTTGAGGACCAACACAGGTGAAATATGGTGGTACATTAGAAAAAAAAACTAACCTTTTGCCCTATTGTAGATGTTATTCTAGTCTTTTGAGTATACATTCTGAAAACTTATTTCTAGGTTTGATTTCACAAACAGATGGCTTCTATTCTTCTAAACCAGTGGTTAAGTCCCCTCTGGCTTCAGGGAAACGAGAATCAGGACAATATTCTTATTAACTAAACATTACCAATGCTACTTTTGATATGCTGAAAATAATATAATATGTTAAACTAGCATAACCAAAGAATACTTCACTGAAATATTTGTAGCTAAATATTTACCCATCTACTCATTAACTCTTTCAATTTTTTGTTTCAACTCTACTTTCTCATTAGAGCATTGCAGTAGATCTGCTGGCTCCTGGTGCTAAAGCCCAATCTGATATTCTTGTGCAGATATTTTTGTAAGCAATTCAAGAAGGTTTTCATTTAGGCTACAAGGTAAAACACTCAAAACTAAAGAAGGCTGAAAAATGATCACTGTGCTTTAAAAAAAAAAACCCCTGCAATTCTCAGAAATATTTTGATACAGCAGCAGCACTGTCAGTACCATCTTCATGCATCCTGTGCTTGAACTCAGGAGTGTCTATTCTAAGATTAATATTTGAATAGTGTAAGAACAATCTATCGCAACATTAACTCATAAAATTAAGYGAGCACTTGTCCCTCCATCTGGCAAGACATGTGATTTTCTCATAACTTCAAATGCATTGGCTAATCCACCTGAATCCACAATAAGTTTGGCATGGTCTTAAGAACACCAACAAAAGGCACACACGTACTTAGGTAGGATTGTTACTTATATGTATCCAACTATATCTCAATTATTCAAGTACAGCTTTGACACAGTTTCAGTGAACAGACTTCTGCATGTCTACAGAAAGGTAGGGTAGAAACAGGCAGCACCCTTCTCCTCTGGTTTGTAAGCTTAACAAATAACAAAAAAATAAACAAAAAGACAAAGCCCAGAAGAAAAATATGAGGGCAAGTAGAACCTTGCTTCCAGGTCCCCTGAACTTGATTGTCACATGCAGAGGTATAGTCTGTGCTGCTGTTGAATGACCTAACTTACCCTGTATTCAAGACATGTTGGCTTCTGTTCACACATATCCTTTCCTCTATTCTGTCCAAAATTAACAGCTGATGATAAATAAATATGAAAACTAAATGAGAGTTAACTGTTGTGTGGTAGAAAGGGAAATTGCTACTCTGTATTCTCCCAAATTCTTAGCTATCTCCAGTTTTCAAATATTTGTCTTAAATTTAGTCTTCAATGTGCATTTTACTTGAAATTAAGCACAAAAGTGCATGATAAAGTCTGTTACAGTTCATAAATTTGTTTTTAGTACATTGTCAGTAGTAAGAGCTGGATAGAAACAAAAAACCATTTGCGGTAAACTTCAAGGTATTTCCCATCCAGACTTTCCAATAACGAATTGCTAAGGGAAAATACAGTATTATTGAGTGCATTGCATAAGACTTTGAACATATTCAGAGAATAAATCACTAAATAAAAAGCTCAGACTCTTAAGACTCCTCTAACAAAGTATAAAAACTTTTGCCCTGGAAAGAAAATACCATGGAAAGTGATTTCTAAAAATCACATAACTTTGTTTCTGCACTGCAAATACCACCTTGAAACATTCTTTTGGTTCTCTATTAACCAGACTTCTCACAGGAGGGGCCTGTCCCATTCACTTCTTGGTTCATCCTTTCAACAACAGCTGCCTTGCTTGTTTTGTGCTCATTCGTGAATGACATGGGAGCTCGAAGKCAATTCAGGCCTTAGAGCTAGGCCTAGTATTATGTGCTTTCTGCACAGTCACTTCACAGGACTTGAGATTCGAATAATTTTTGATTTTGCTTTATCACTTATCCCTTCTTCCTCTAGAATTCAAATACTGTCCCTCAGCACACTGAGAAAGAGAGAACTAAGTGATACAGACTTCAGAAAGTAACTTAACCAGCTACTGCATCTATCTTTTCCCCTTTAGACATTTCTGAACTTCTCTACCTTTTTTTTTTTTTTCTTTTTTTTTGGTGAAATAAATTCTTTTGTCCCTTTGCAGTAAAAAGTCCTATAAAAAGACTTTTTGGGACTTCATGTTTGGCAGGTCAGATTAGCTCTCTTCATTCTGTTTACTTCTAAATACCTCAACAGGCTCCTAATATATTAAATACATCTATAAGCATATATATATGCACACACACATACACACCCTTACTTTTTTTGGCAATCTAAGCTAGCCTGAATGCTATTTTTTTTCTCTCTCTCACTGACCTGAGTTTTTGGTGTTATGCTCTTTGAAGTGCAGATTTAGGGCAGAATTAACTGCTCTGAATTTGCTAACCTTTTGGTGTAGATCACATGCAGGACAGAGTGGAAGACAGTGGAAATTAACCATAGGCTTAGAATTAAACACATCTTTGAGAGCTTCTCTCAATAGGGACTTACGGGAAGCCAAAGTTCTGTCTTGTGGCAAAGCTTCCATGTGACTGTAGAAATGGGCTTCTGGATGCAGTGCATTTCTCCCTGTTAGGTTCTAGCAAATTCCTGTAAAAATCAGTTTCAAGTAAAGCACAAATCCTGTGCAGTCCCATTTTAAACGTATTATAGTTTACAGAATGCATGGAGAAGTTCTTGCTTGCTCCTGCAGATATATTCAAAATTTAGAGCATATCTGCAGGACAGAAAATTCGTCACTGATTTACTTTCTGTGAGTTTCACCTCCCCAAGGAACCATCTCCAATGAAATCMGAAGCAGAAAGCACAGCAAACTACTCCTTCAGGTTTACCTCTGATAAAGGTGCATTGTGTTAAAGATGTTTCTATAAAAACTAGGATTGGTACTTTGAGTCTTGTTTCCAAGTTGCCATTTTCATTAATATGAGCTCCAGATTTAAAAGGAAGAGTATGGAAACAGGAAAACAAACACAGGCTTAGTGGAGGTGAATGGCTTGTGGTGCTCCATCCTGTCAATTACCTCATTTGGCTCAGACAGCTGTTCTCATTCAAGAGCAGCTGAAAGGTGCTTCATGAAATGGCTGTCAGGGCTGGTTGCTAACAAAGGATCCTGACTGGTTTGTCTCTCCTTGGACTCCTCCCAAAATAGAGCCTGTTATGCCTTTACACCATTGCTCTCTTCACGTGACATGAGCTTGGGAGCCAGAATTTTAAAAAACGCTTCTGAGTTTAGTCTCTTGGGAAACAAGAGGTTTTTACATTGGACAGCAACATTTCCAAGTTCGTTACACAGGCAGCATGCCGTGGAAGGGCTTGCTCCTTCCGGAATCTGTGCAATATATGCAGTGCAGTGAGGCCAACCTTTTAAAGGTTTGGCTGCTGTCCCAAGGAAAAAAAAAWAATCCACTGTTAAGTTGGTTTCTTCTCCAACACCTGTAGGTGCTAAAACAAACCTCTGTGCTTCCTTCCCATGTGTTGTGTTTAAGGGATTGTTTTTCACRTGGTTAAAGCAATTGCCTAGAGCACTGCTGTTTTAATGTGACATTAGTACACAATCATCACATTTCATAAATTTATTATCTCCTGCTGAAGTCCCTTCCTAGAGTTTTTTTTTTTTTCCTTTGGGTGATAATGCCTCTAAAAAGATTGCATTTAAGAAAAGGGATGCTGATGGTAAGGTGACTGATGTTTAATACATTTACCTAATTAACTTCTGGCTAATAATTCTAACCCATTAAGTAGCTAGTTAGTTTATGTTTCAAATAAACACATCTGGTCTTGCAGTGAATGAAGGTTCTGCCTGTGTGTGGGTGACAGATGTGATGGTAGCTTCCCCAGTGCTCTCTTTTAAATAATTAACAGCCCACTGGTGAGGTAGCCGTAGACAGGCAGCCTCCAAGCCAGCTGTATAGTCTCAGAGCTGTATCTATGGACATGTGCCTCATCTCATTAGTCTGCTCCATCTATTACCTTCCCACTTCTTTGCTATTTCAAAAGCTATGTGTAGCTCTAAGAAGCATCCTTTTAAATAGCTTTGGACTCTTGGCTTCTGGTCTGAAAGGCAGCAGGAGATGAAGGAATAATATGTCAGGCCACCCAAGGGGCAAGTAGTTTTGAATTCACAAGTCCTGCAGATTGATCTCTCTTCCCAGACAAAGGGCATTTGAGACAGTCCCGCCCCGATGTTTCATTACTTGAAGTTGCTGGGCTAGGTTTGGAAACAACCTTCTTTTTGAAGGAGCTGGCATCTCTTGGTAGCCCCTTTCTTTAAAGGGCCAATAGCTTCCTAGTCAGAAACAGCTGGTAAATCTTATCCATCTCAGAAATTAGAAAAACTAAGCTTAGTTAGATGTAGAAATAATCATTCCTCCCAACTCATCTGTCTTTTAGTTTGAAATATTTTTTATTTGTTTTCAAGTGAGTAATATCCCTTGCCATAGTTATCAACTAAATTGCAGGATATTTCTAGATACTAATTTGCACAAAAATGACTTTTGAAAAATGAGCATGCACTTGAACCATGCTAACCAAAGGGTGAAGGAAGATTTATTCTTATTTTTTGAGAGCCCATGAACCCAGATCATTCCTTGGCTGTACCATAATGGTTAACATGCAGCTGTCRTTAGTTCTAGTGATATGGGCTCAGTCTGTGACCTTTGTTTTGTAAGGCATCAACAATAGCACAGCTGCCCCTGCATAGTTGAGATCTCAAACCTGCAATTTGGCAGGAAGAACAGAACAAATTGGATAAATATACATAAACACATTGTGAAGGAAGGGAAAACAGAACAGAATGAACCAGAGCATCATCCTACAACTTGTTTGATAGGGATGATTTAAGTAGGCATATGGTATAGTTAAATGTGCTTTCAGAAACATTGGCCTGATTCTTCAAGCAAATATGAAATAAATATCTAAATAGAAAGCGAGCTGATACAGTATCATTAGTTCTCTCAGAGGAGGCATATGAATGCCTTGGGAAATGTGTGCAAGTGGGGGCTGGGCGTGAATGATGAGCAGATTTAGATTCCCACACGAAAAGTGTCATTAACTTATTGTTAAGATTAAAAAATTGTGCTTCCTTCTAACCCTTCAACGGTTAAAACCAAGGAGCAATATGCTAACATTTACACCTACCCCAGCACCCATTTTTAAGCCTTACTAGTTGTATGTTGGCACAACAGACCATTGCACCCACTGCACAGCCTCTCTCACACGCAGTTTCTGTTCAGCCACCATACTGCCTACGGGACATGTATTCCACAATTGCATATCACTGCTGTGCTCATCCTACACTGCAACCTTTCCATTCTGCATTATTTAGTAACTTAATAAGAATTTTAAGTTTAAAAAATATCCTTTGTCTTTCATCATTCCTTATGCCAGATGGAAAGAGAACGCAAAGTAAATAACACATTCAGAACTCCTTTGCCTAACAACAGAAGTTTGGCATATATTTAAATGATGCTATTCACAAGTCAGACCAGGTACCTCCCACATATGCTGTGTGCAAACACTCATATACCCRCATCAGGGATTTGCACAGTGTGTGCACAAACGTGAGATTATCTACTCATTCAGCCAAACTTGTAATTGACTTAAGTACACTAACATGGAGAGAAACCTGGTCTAAGTAAAGAGAAGACAGAAGAGTTACCATTAACTTTACTGACTTCGTTGTTGTTGTTAAATAAAGTAACTGACAATCAGGTGAAGGAAATAACTATTATCCTTTCATATKGACAATTAAAATTTCAGACCTAGCAGTATAACTTATCACATTTTCCCCTTTGCTAAAAAAAGTGAAATCTGAAGTGCGTGCTGCAAACACAGGGAACAAGTCCCAAAGGGAAAAAAATGAATGCAATTTGCAAATTCACCTGTGCACCTTCTGGAGTTAAAGAAGAGATGATGAATATTTCATAGGCTGTGTTCARCATGTTCTTCAAACTAACAAAGTACACAATCATGATATTTTTGTGGTATTGTGAGCTATGTAGTATTAGCATAACCTTTTCAGGGATTTAAGTAAGGGACTAAAAAATGCAAAAATTAAAAATGCAAAAATTAACCCTAAAACAAAAAAGAGCAAAAAGCCCCAACCCTCCAAAAAACCACAAGCCCCCAAAGCCTCCCCCAAAACAAGCAACCTCTCCCCCCTCAAAAATACAAAAAAAATTAAGCAGAAGCTGATTCCAGTTAGCTACTTGAAAGTCAGCTTGTTTAAGTACTCAAACATAAGTTTAAAGACCCATTTTTGAAAATTTGGGCTCATGCCTGTAAATTGGGTGGCATTTATGTATTGTTTGAACAACAGCATCCCAAAGGAAAAAAAATAACAATTGACATTAAATAGGATTTTCAAATTAAAAGATAATCTGTTGATTAACATATTTCTTTTATAAGACAATAGGGTTCACGGTTATAAAAAAAAAAAGTGCAACAGACAAACACTAACAGTTACCTGCCAGTAACTGTCTGCTGAGCTGTACCTAAAGCAGCAGTGGATGAAGAAAACCAGGCAGTGAGCTCCTCCAGCAGAAGGGAGGCAGCAGCAGGATAAACAGCAAGCCACACTTTCCGTGTGTGCCTTGGTTGAAACCCTTTCTATTCTCTATGCATAAAGGCTGAATAACTTCTTAGCACTAAGAGAATAACAACAAGCCACACCAAAGAAGAAAAAAGAAGATGTTGACCYTCTTTTCACTTTCCTGCTACCTCAGTCAGCTTGTACTTCCCTTACTTGCAAACTGATGAGATATGACCAAATTATCAAAATTGTTTTCACTTGTTGCTGCTGTTGCAGCACACCTGTGCTGAGGCCACTGGCCTATTCAGTATAGTGGTGCGTAATGACATCCATTTGTTTGGTACTAACATTCTACTTCCATGTCAATAGTATCACTTCCCCAGTATCACAGAGTAGACAGGGTTGAGATAAAATCAGATCCTCTGCCACCAGGACCGGTTGCTTTCTTTGCAAAAGCACAGAGAGTTCGCATCTGTTTTTAGCACCAACACTTCAACTGCCTTTTTCTGTGCAGAGATCTCATTCCGTGGAAGACAAACGTCAAAAAGAGAATGCTTAATAATCACAGGACCCCCATGTGGCAACCCTGCCAAAAATAGCTAAAGCAATGAATTCGGTAGGAGGGAACTAGCAATTTGGCTTGATTAGGCCTAATGTCTGCTATAAATATTACCTTCTGAAAATATTTTAGAAACACATTTAGTTTGACACAATTAGATTATAATGGGAACTATTCACAGATGGAAACATCCTCAATGAGTTGTATAGGCTAACTGGCTCCTAAGACATATGGATCTGATGTTAAAATCAGTAGTAATTTCTAATGCAGTCCTTCATGTTCCTCAGTGGGRCACATGGTGTTCCCAGAGCATTAGGAAAGAGTGCGTGAGCAGAACTAAGTGCTTAATATTATGCAGTGGACATACTATCCTGAGCTGAATTAATAGACTCGTTTAACATAATAATGACATTTCATACCATGTTGCTGCAAGTTCTTATGATTCCCGGAGATCAGAGCTAATGCAAACATGGCTTCCAATTCTGTCAAGTTCACAAGTGCTTCCAGGCACTGAAGGGTTTGATGATCTCTGCCCTTCCATCAGTTCACTGTGTCACCATCACGTGTCTCTCAGAGTCCTAGGATGAGCATGAATTGTCTCCCTGTGCATGCCACTACGCTGGCATTTCAGCCTTTGGTCAGAAAATGAGGCATGGCATGACAGACCACTAAATTTTAGTCTCCGTACTGAGATGGTCAGTTTTCTTTTGTAATGGAACCTTTCTTTCAAAGTCTGAAATAGGTGGCATAAGAACATGTATTTGTTCTAGCTAGGAAATGCTGTGAGTATTGCTGGGTAAAAAACTACTGTGTTACTGTCAGCCACAGTATGTGCCAGTTGCTCCATCTTTCAGGTGACCATCATAAAAAAGTTCAGTCACTTTGCTACCCCTTTGTGCTGTCAGAATATTGTCTAGGCAATGATAAATTACATGCTATAAAATGACAGGCATCTAAAAATGATACTTAATTCAGTGTWACCACAAAACCATTCTTCCTCCAATGCAGCTGATTTTTCAGCAGGTTATTTATGTATGGAGATATACATAAACTTTATTCATATGTATACACACATGTGTATGCTTATATGTACATGTATCTATGGGTATATAAATATATGTAGATATGTGCAGCCCTATATATGTACACCTTTATAGGTACGTATTTTATGTGTATTTATAAACATGTATGTTTATGTATAAACATTTATGTAGACATACTTTTTACTGGCCTACCCATAGCAACTACATGTAGTTCATGGAGGGAGTTGTTTGAAGAGAAGGAACACTTTTAAATACATCCTTTTTTTTTTCCCTTCCTACTATGTACAACAGTTTAATGCTGGCACTTGATTCTAAAATACCTGTAGTCACCATAATTTTAATAACTTTTTGAGCAGTTGCCAGTTTAATTTTCAGTACGTGAAAATTGAAGGTAAATTATTTATTGCTTCTAGCAAATGTCTTTCACAATTTTATTTAATTTTTTCATCTTTTTTAATGGATCATAAAATGGCAGTCTTTTATTGGACACTCATAAAGTAAGGAGCAAATGAATACTTTGCAAATAGGTTACTGTGGATTGAAATGTCAACTGTATTTCACTGGGTATGAAATTCCTTAGACCAGAGCTGTAGTGACATATGGCAGTGGGCCATGTTCCTCTGCTGTAGCAATGAAGTGGCACTGGACATAAAGGAAAGAAAGAATCAGGATTGTTAGGACTTTTCAAGTTGCATGTTTTTTGTAAATTATTTATTGGCCATGGTCTGAGCATGATGCAGTTTAAAGTTGCAACAATCTTGTGTTTTCTTTTAGTCATAAATAAGAAMAATTTTTAAAAGCCTTTTTAAACTCAAATTTTCCAGGATTGATTGCTACCCCAATACTTTATAAACATAAAAAAGAAAAAGAAAAGGAAAAACCATGCTGTTTTGAACAAGGTCTGCTCTTCCTGTTACAAAAACGTGTTTAAAATATGGACCACTGGAAAGCTGCACATTAGGCCTGGGCTGCATAAAAGAAAGGAACTGAGTTTGTGAGTGTATGCAAAAGCTGTTAGTAACTCCTAGTTATTGGCTCATGTTTGCCCTCTACTTGAGCCCACTGAAGTGCTGGGTCAGAAGGGCTCGCAGGATGTGAAAGGGAGTYATGGCCAGAAGCCCTGGAAAGAGGCTGGGGTTGGTCCTGACTGCATTTCTGGGGAGCAGGGTGAGGGGCTGGGCTTGGTTTTCCCTGGAGGCTCATTCCTGCTGCCCTGAGATCCAGGCTACGAATGGAAAGGCTGCCTGATTCCTTGTGCCTCGCATGTAAATGCAAGTAGGCTTTGATACCTGTGCTCAGAGTGTGCTTCAGTTCTCAGAACCTCTGGTTATTAGCYCAGAGCTCTGCTTTTCTTCTCCATGTACCCACACGTGACACCGAGCCCATAAACCAAGCAGACTGTGTCACGCAGCAGAGAGGAGCTTCTAGTGGGGGCCTGGAGAATGTCTTCCTTTTACAGCAACATCAACATTTGCACTTCCTCATTCTCTGTGGCTTTTCATGCGGGCTGACATGACATTGTTTTTGCTGCAGCTTTTTAACTCTTCATGATTTATTTTCATTCCATTCTGGGACAAAACTATTATTCACAAAAATTTGGTTGTGTCAAAAGGTCTGTTATAGTTCAGGGAAARAAGTGCTCTTGTGTGTGTGCCTGTGTGGTTGCACTGAATCAAGTGGGATGGTGATTGAAATGTGGGACTTGCACAAAGCAGCACAGTATTTCTAGCTTGCTCTCTAGAGCTCTCTCACCTCATGTCTCTCTCCCCACACTTGTTTCARCAGGAGAGGTTTGCTTGTGCGTTTGGAAAGCACCTAATAGCCTGTGGATTTAATCGTGTAAATCACAAAAATAAATACTTCTTGGATGATGAGTGCATACAAACTCCAAATGCCTGGTTGTAGTGACACCCGATCATTTAATGCCCATGAAGGCATTTTTTAAAGCTTTTCTAATCACTTCCACCAGTTAGACTGAGGTGTGGTCTGCTAACCATATGACCAAAAATCTGTGCTGCACCTTTCCTGCATCCAAGTTAGGACTTCAGTCTTTTATCCCTTTCAACTGTATTCTTCCACTCCACAGAAAGAAATAGCAAGTGAGGTTCAAAGATTTAGAGTTGGTTTCAGAGGCCGGTTCAGTTCTTGGCTTAAGATTTCGGGAGACCTTACTGAAGCACTAGGATGCTAACCAAATACAGAGCATTTACAGCGAAAATCATCCTTTTGAAATGAAGGGGCCAAAAAACTGAAATCACTTTTGAATGTATTTTATTTTGGAAATATTGTACAGATTATGCAGAAAGCTGAGTTAAAAGTCTTGCACATATGAACTGTTATGGGTAAATAGTGGATATATTTGTCTATGTCTTTTACTTGGAAGTTTCTGGTTGAGTAAATAGAAGAACTAGAGCACAGTATGACTGCACAWTTTTTTTATGTACAGTTTTGTCTGTAGTATTTGTGTATTCCAAATTGAAGGAGGATTGTTTATAGAAACCTGAAGTACACATAAGCCACTGAACAGGTGGGTTATGAAGTGATGAGAAAAGTGTATTTCTTATACCCTGCAGACATGACAATTTCAGGAAGGAAGTGGTTTTGCAGGTTGACAGGTTCATCCTTCTGAAGATGAGATAATTATCTGTATGAGTTCACTCTATAGCTTCTTGAGCTGAACGAGTATGATCAGCTCTATGAAAACCCTCCAATGGCTTACCCCTGCAGCTGTGTATCAAAATGAAAGCTGATACAGAAACTGGTTGTTCCTCCTGTATTGTAGCTGAGTTGATAGCTGATGTGTTCACTGAACCTGTTGCTTGGGATATTTGTCAGAGTGTCTGACAGCTAAAGGTTGGCAAAATGTGCAGCATGATGGTAGCGATGTGGCACATTGCACCAGCAACTTAAATCCTCCTCTTACTGCAGTTAGTGGGAGTTACAGCTTTGGGCCCAGTTCTCATTCCGGAGCTGTGTCCCTGTGACCCAGCCCTTTCAGCAGCACCCACCTTCCTGGGCCTTGGCAAGGCTGCTGCAGAGGACAGCGTTCAGGCATCCCAACTCATTTAGTTTTGTTCCTAAATCCCTAGTAAAATATGTGTGAGTGAAACTAGTACACAGCTCTGCAGCATCCTCCTTCTCAGCTGTGTATGTTTGGGACTGGTAGTGGCTTCTATGAACAAACTGCAAGAGATTAACAGAATGTGCTGAAATGATCCTAGAAAGTGTTCTCAATTAACAGGAACACATATTGGCCAGGAGAAAGCAAAGGGAACTGACTGAAGAAGAAAATCCTTAAAAAATATGGAATTCACATTCACATTTTTTAAAATGAGGGCAATGAGGAAACTGAGCATCTGAAAGTAGTTTGGGAATTTGACCYCAGTAGATGGCAGATGCTGCTTTAGTCAGATGCTAGTGACCAAATCCAGCAGATCTTCACTGGTGCGTAGCAGTTATTTTTGATCTCAGTGGGAGTTCTGCCCAACCAGAGACTGCAGAAATGGTTTCAAACAATAGTAAGAGCTGAGGAAGTGCTAAAATGTATTTAGACACAAAGTATTGCAGGAAATAAACTCAATGCACAAGGTATGTAAATGTATATGCAGATCCTCAGACTGTCTCAAAGCAGTATGTTAATTTAAAAATCCAAATTTCTCAGTGAACCACTATGGTAAGTTCACATACTCAGAGAGGGTTCTTCCTGTGCCACTGGGCTTTGAACCAAACAATGTAATCCCAGTTATGGCACCGTTCAGTGGGAACACACCCTCTGCTTTGCAGGAAGGTTCTAAAAAAGTAGAAGGGCTAAACAGCTTTTATGGGCAGGAAAAAAGCCACAATGAATGCCCTTTCTTGGGTGTAACCATCTTCAGAATTTGATGTACAGCATCAAACRTGTATGTAGCCTATAACTGAGTCATTCTTAAAAGAGACAGGGCTAATGGGGGGAAATGAAACACTTCAGAGATGAAGCTTTTCTCTTTGAATATATACTTAACTAAAAAATTGCCATCCAAAAATATCTCTGTGTGCTATGAATTCATTTGTATTTATGGGCTACATTCAGCTTTCACTTAACCTGTACACTCATAGCTAAGCAGCAGTGTGACCAGCGTACGCAGGACACTGGAGCCTCATCAACGTAACTGGACTCCAGGTCACTGACCTGGGACAGAGAAATGCATTTTGTGTTATGCTGATGTTGTGCAAATCTTCAAAAGGTTCAGCAGTCTAAACATTCAAATTTCTTTTGGGACACCTTTCAGGACTGAGGCTGTGTTTCAACAGCACAGTTTGTACTGAAGTCCTTCTCTGCTCAACAAAGTGCATTGAATGATACCTTCTCTTGCCTAACTCAACAGGATTGCTTTGCCAGCCAAACTAAGGCATGAATGCCTTGCTGAAAAATCCTGCAGTTCTCATTAAACTGGCAATGTGAGAAAAAAAAGAGGAAATGGCACATTTCAAAAATTCATTTTAAAAAAATTTTCATGCAGTTTTTTTTTTTAGTTGGTCAGAAGGAAATTTAATTTTTTTTATCTGCTCTAGTTAATTTAC
The DNA here is from genome assembly GCA_003342815.1 of Eudromia elegans. Taxonomy (NCBI): domain Eukaryota; kingdom Metazoa; phylum Chordata; class Aves; order Tinamiformes; family Tinamidae; genus Eudromia; species Eudromia elegans. Next base: position 5,135,003 of record PTEX01000036.1, on the reverse strand, counting down.
TCTATTAATAATTAGCAGTAAATTACAGTTATTCTTTCCCTTTGATCAATTATTCATAACACAGACCACTTAAAAATGAGTTTAGTGGAAGCAACTTACTATATTTCTACAAAATCCAAAAAAGAAATTAGCCAAATTAKTTAAAATAGCCTTGAACTCCATATTGACTAAAGCATTTGTGCCAAAATAAAAATTCATGACATATAAGAACAGTATAAATGATTAATCATTTTAGTTCATGGATATCTATATTTTTATTTAATTACATTTATGCATAATATAAACTGTCTGAATCTTGGGAATCCAAGCCAGAGAAGCTGAAGAGTCTTCTTCTGTTTAACATTCACCATGTGGTGTTTTCTTCTAGGGTTAATTTGTAAAATGTAAACCACATTCTATTTGTATGCAGTGTTTATGTACTATTTATAGAAAGTCTTGACCATTTATAATTATCCGACATTTTTATCCATAATGTCTGCATATGACTAAAGAGATGGTTGTGTAACAGATACAACAATGCTGTTTTTACAACCGATCTTCAATTTATTTTGTGTTAAACTTTTTGGAGTATTTTATGTTGCATGGAATAGAGAAAGGATGTCTCYGCTCAGCTCTCTGTTGAGAAGACTAAAATTACTTTCAGATAGCAATCAACACAATACCTGCAGGAGACTGCACATTATTCCTATAGCTCATTTGAAGGAGGATAAGTTGAGGGAAAGCAAGCTTGGTCTGAAATGACCAAAAATTGGTTTCTGAAAGCCGTGAAGGACAAGGCCACAACAGCTCTATTTATGAGAGCTTTTCAGAAATGCTAGTGCAAAGGCATGTTAGCGTGATGGATTCTCTGAAGCCACCTCTCGTGTCCAGCGCAGCTCCGTTGCCCTGGTTCCCCTCTTCCTCCTTCAGAACACGTGCTCTGTTGAATGGCGGACGTGCGCGTTCCTGGGCATCTGTGCTCGTAGTCACTGCTTTGTGGTTGCTGATTTGCTTTTTCCTTTCTTTCCAGAACCCTAGAAGTTTTGGTGAGTTTGAATGAAGGGCAGTCTTTCATGTCCAGCTCATTAACAATTACTGCTTCGGAGTGTGTAAGTAAATGGCTAACATCATTCAATGTAAAATACTGAAATTCAGCTTCTCTTACAGTTTTATCCTTACATGACCTCACAGTGCAGAGCACCGCAATGCATGGCAAGCCCCGTTGGCTCTTTAGGATTATACAAAACAATCTAACTWGAAAAATACATCTGAGTATAGATACACAGCTAAAGATATATGATTTTTAACAGAAAAATGTGCACATAAACATATGTATAATACATTCTAAATCATTTCTTCATGATTTTGAAAGATATTTCGACGTCATTTAAAACAAAAAAACCCCCAGCATACTCACAAGGAAGTTTCAGCTGTTTCAAAGTGAGGGATTAGAGACAGGATTTTTTCAGCAGTTGCATGAAATAGTTCCCTTAATTCTTCCTGTTAAGGTGCTGGGCTTTATTCAAGAAATGCCTTTTTTTTTTTTGTAGAATTCCACATAAGTATCCATGTGCATATTATCCAAGAGTTCCACATAATACTTAAAAGCAACCCTCATGTGGCAGGCTTGAAGAATTATCTTTGCTTTCTGACATTGGCTCTTTAACACGGGTTTCTCTTCCTTTCATTGCTGTTGCATCTGTTTTGCTAGCTGCTTCAGGAGCTGCTGATTTAGAGCATATGCAGAACTGTATGTAGAGGGAAAGCCCCGGTATTCTCCTCTTCCCGCAGGTTACCTACCTGGCTCCATCCTGTGATCCAGGCAGTGTCTGTATATTCCTTACGTGCTCTGGTTTTGCTATATCTTTTCAATTATATTGCACTAAATACATTACATAGCTGTGGCTTTGAAAATATTGGGAAGCTTCCGTGCTGTTAGAGACCTGCTTATTACAAACAGAATTATGTCAGAAGAGCCAGGTGTGACACAGGCACTTGGGAAGCCCCATCCCATCCCAGCACCACTGCCCAGGATCAGCTTCCCCTGAAGCTGGGAACGTACAACCTCAGGTCTTCAGCCTGGCATGCGAGAAGATTACAGTCCTGCAGGAGGATATTAACTCTGTACAGCTTCAGACACCTAAATAAGCAGTCTAGGCTCTCGACCCTGTTAATGAGGTCTGCGTTGAGTATCCAAGTTAGGCCTAGGGTTAGGTAGTATGAACATGCTCCTATATTTTTATCATAGGCTTAGGAAAAAAAAMCAGGAACGGCTCTTATAATAAACCCCCATACTAATACAGTTAGTGCCTTTGAAAACTCAGTATACAAATTTTCTCATTTTTCTGCTGTCCATTTATTGCTCCTGTCTTCTCTATTACATAGTCATGATATTTAGAAGTGTTGCAGTTAGTGTTGCAGAGAACACTATGCAGGAATGGGGGTTTTGAAAATACATGTCAAATAGATACAGCTTTTAATTTGTCTCATTTAAAAGTGTGACTTCAGCGCAGCTTTCCTGTTAGGCACATACGCATACAGAACATAGCCTTCTGCTCATCAGCATGTACTTTTCCAATAGCATTTTCMTCACTCACAGGTAATTAACCTGAAAGAGAAAAACTGGTATTTGTTATCACATTCCTTTTAAAACTAAGTACTTGGGTGACTGCAGAAGGCAAATGCATCTCAGCTCTTAAGTTTGAGGAAGAAAATGTAAATGAATTTAGAGCTGAAGAAACACACAGAACCTAGATTATGTTTCTGTGCCTAAGGCCTCTTTATGATTTGTAAGCATTCTGATCTTACACCAAAACATGATGATTAGCTTCTCAGTATGATAACATCAGGCCAATACATTCATAGGGGGATGCTGGAGACAAGGAATATTCTCTTTATCTTAGTCTTTTTAGAAATAACTGTATGTGTTAAGTGCCCCTTAAAAAAATTAAGAGCAAAGACATGGGTAAAAACTAAGTGCTGATGTAAAGCAGATGATACCAAAYTGCTAGGTAAGCCATTTCCCCTTCTGCTGAATTCTTGCATTGCTTCTCTGCGGTTGAAAGTTTTAACTAACCAGAAAGAGGGAGTACAGATGTGCATTGACAGGAAAAACAGCAGAGTACTTGTGATCATTTTTTTTTTTTTTTTTGTCTTTTACACATGTAGCAGTCAAGAGAGCTCCATACAAGGAGAATTGTGGTTTCCATAGTAGCAGATGGGCAAATGCAAGAAATGGGTCACTGCTAGAATTGTTCCTCTAATTCTAATGGCTGAGCAGCTGATGGCTAGTCGGTATAGGAGAATTACGAGTTCCAGCCTCCCCCAGCAAACACATGCTGCTGCAGAGAAAACAAACAAAAATGGCAGAGGCTTGTGGCTTGTCTTTCTCTTGTGTGTGCTTCACTGCCTGGTGTGTGTATGGTCAGCCACACACTTTGAATAAAGCCCTGCTTTTCCTTCCATTTGCACCAATTCCCCTCCAATGTAACTTTGATAATAGTTTTTGATAGAAATACATGTGCTGTGCTGTAGCACTGGTGATTGCCCAAATGCCCCCTGTCCTTTTCACCTTTTTCTGTAGCTGTATTTTGCGTGAGATCTGTTTTCCAAAGGCCATGGGTACATTTTTCTCTCAGTGTTATTCTAAACAAGAACTGCAGCAGGAAAAGTACCCCCAGGATGTGGGTTTGAGATGGTGGTAAGGTCTAGTCACCTACTCATTAAAAGCAGTATATACTGGAAGCAATGGCAGTCACCAGGTCTTTCTTAAGTAGTTTCAGGTTCAGATGCCATCACTCCAAAGGCAGTTACTGTGGTATAGTCTGTGCACTGCGAATTAGTAGTTTGTGTTATTACTTGACCACCTGTATAGGCCATAAGTGTAAGAGCCTGACTAAAATATCTGTATTGTTAAAAAGATTCCTCCCTTAAATCCATCCTAACACACTCTGGTGAGAAGGGCACTTCTGATCCACAGACCAGTTGGTTTCTTGGTATTTTCTGCCTAAAAAACCCAAGAATTGTTGTTGCCTACAGAACCCAGGAGCTGTACTGCTGCAGTGGGTGCAAACAGACCAAGATGGTGTCCCATTAGACAGCTGGTTGATATTTGAGTAGACATATCCTGCTTTTTTATTTTGTCCCCTCGGAGCAGACTGCTTTCCTTTTCTGAGGAASGCTGGCAAGAAATGAGCCAGTAACTGAGAGCCATTTGTTTGGTTGTGTCGGTCAACAGGGAGCTGTTTGGGGTGAATGGAAAAAAAAACAACAGGAATTGTTTGTAACATTACTGACCTTGTCTTTCTGCTTTCTTTGCAGTCAAGTGGAATCGCAGCACTTATTGCTGTTCTTGTGCTGTTACTTTTGGTGGCGCTTGGTCTTCTCTGGTGGTTCTGGCCCCTCTGTTGCAAAGTGGTGAGTAAAGAATATTAAAAAATAAAAAAGTCTTAGTATGTAATTTATGATCATGACTCATACCACGTTAGGAAATACAATAGGAAATAGGTTGCATCCGAGAGTTATATGTGACATGAGCCATCTGTTGAGCCAGTTTTCTTTCATTAGTGATATTCTGTAAGCAGGAGAAGAGAAGAGCTTACACTCTATGGACTGTGCTCCTAGCCGTACTTTTGGATTTCAGGGAGACCATCATAAGCAGTCTGATGTGTTGCTCACTGGCTCTCTACTGAGTGAGCAGATGTGTTACATTTCTGTGAAATCTTTGATAAAAGCCTTTTCTCTATTATTTGAAAGTTGCTGGCCGTAATGGTACACAGATGTTACCCTGAAATCAAGGACCATTTTAAAAGTACTATCAGTRAAATTGATATTTGTAGTCCATTATGGGCTCTCAAGTTGGAAATCCCTTATTCTCCTATTAATCCCATGCAAAAAATTAAATTTTCATCTTGCATACATTACATCTCATTTCATCTGAATAATGAACACTCTTTATCCTTCTAGCAGCAAACAGTGCTGCTTCGCTTGTCTATCTCCTTGCATGTTAGAGGTTTTAAACTGGTAAAGTTTATTATCCATTCAATTCAATGACGTGCCGAGGACTTTAGAAGGGGAGATTGCTTCCAAGCAGTCATTATATTCATTGTACACTTGTCTCAGGCTTGTGGAAAGCAGGGCAACAGAGGAACTGTTCTCTGCTGACCACACGTTTTCACATTGCAGGTGAAGTATCGCTGAAATCTTAAATGAATCCCTGTAACTTCTTTCAGTGTCTCCTTTGAGCTATTTGCAGACATCCACAGGATTCTTAAAGGAAATTGATGACTTTGAATGAGTCATGTTTTACTATTTGTTCACTGTCTGTTGGGAGTGACCAGCTCCCTCAGGAGCTGCTTTTCTGAAACAGATCATTCTGCCTTTTGGCCTCTTACTGACTTTTAAAGCTTTTCTTTTTTTTAAAAAAGACTTACTCTTGACTTGAATACTGTCAGGAAAGTTTCTTTAGTTCCTAATTGCTGTCAGAACAAGTTGCCTACTAAAACTCTTTTTTGTTTGTTTGTTTGTTTTCTTTACTAGCTGGATATCACTGTCAGTCATAGCATATCTATGCATGCCTAATTTATGTGAGACCCAGATCAGTCTTTTACAATTGGAAATTCTACAAATCCCATCCTATTCAGTTGCATCTGCAGATTTAATCATTTGCCAAATGGATATTTTTTTCAGAGTCAGGTTTACACATGTACAGCCTAGTGAAAAATCAAAATACTTGTCACCTCAGCCAGTGACCAGACATCAATGCAGGTCAGTTCCCACAGGGTAGCAAATCTTGATAGAGTGTGCATTTTTCTTTCAGTACAGTAAAAAGTGATTGCAGTATCTCAGTCCCTGGAGAGCAGAAATTCTGTTTACAGTGAAGACTCTGTAATCACGATCAGTAAGACACTTTCTGTATTTTTATGTCAGTGTCATACAAGAGAGAAGTCAACTGTAGAGTTCTGTAGCGCGAATTTCCAGTGCTCATGGTAGCTATGCCAATATAATAAATTAAAATTTGGTGCTGGTGTCCTTGACATGAAGAGCAAGTTTAGGTTAGGCAGGAGCTCTTCCCTTCCACTGAACCTGTTTGCCTGGCACAGGGGAGCGCTCAGTTTCATGGGACAAATAACAGGAGCAAGGAAGAAAGCAGCAACCCTCAAGCCTAAAAAATGTCACATAGATTGGAATCAAAGGGAAAAGAGGAGAAAAAGGTGCTACAGGCAGAGCAGAACGAGTAGCCGGAGCCCCCAGTATGAAATTCCGACTGTCTGCAGGCAGCCAGAGTTGCGAGCCTTGCCTGGTTTGGGCACTTACTTCATCCATGCTAGGAATCGTCCTTGACACAATGTCCGTGTACAAACAGTTACAGGTTGGGATGGGGGGACTCCCTTTTTCTTCTTTTCCTTCCTTTTTCTCTTAAAGCAGTTCACTGTTGACAGTTCTTTCACTCTTCCCTCAATATCAGAACATATGATCGCATCAAGCTGGCTTCAGGCTCTGGTGCTGACATTTCCTAATGCCCACATCACTCGAACATTTGAAAAGTGTTAATGAGCAGATCAAAGGGACTGTTGCCTGAAGCAACTAACTTTTTTTTCTTTTTTTAAGAAATCGGCTCTCCTCCAAACTCAAGTCTTCATTCTTTGCAGCTAAATAAATGAGATGCAGTCTTGCCTGACGATGCTGATAATAAACCAAAACAAAATTAGGGAGGAATCTATCTCTACATGTGACTAATAAGACAGCAGCATTATTCAGAGTCTTCAGGACTTAAATGAGCTGGATAAAGTTCAGGGAAAGTTAATCTTGCAATATTAGGATCTTCAATATCTGCAGTTTTATGCTACATTTGCATTGTTTTCTGCTCAAGCTGTATGGGAGGTTCCTTGATTTGATTTTTTTCAGAAATGTTTTTCTTGAAATATCAGACAAGACTGAGAATATTCTTTGTGTGTGTGTGAGAGAGAGAGAGGGAGTGAGCGCGAGTGTGTGAGTGTGTGAGGAGCCTGTGGAAACATAAGGATACAGGCATTTACATTCCACTTCTGTCAGCAGGGGTGAATATCTGCTACTCAAAGCAGATTATTTTCTCACACCACTGTCACATGTAAAACAAGTTTCATTTTCTGAAGCTATTAGAAATAGCAGCTAATTAATGTATCAGTTAACTTCAAATCAAGTTTACCCTGTAACTTCAGGGAGTTTAGCAGCTGGCATAGGATTGGATCCTTTGCTAATGCAGTAAGATAAAAACTTCCACAGAGACAGCTTATGAAGGCTGGTGAGGTCAGCAAGTGGCATATTTCTTGATTCACTTGCCTGAAATTTCAGCTTTGTCAAAATGGATAGGCATTTGGCCCAAGCAAGCTATAGCCCGCATCATAAAGTTTAGGATAAGTCTTTGCTCAGGAGAGATTCTAGGATATAAGAATGATAGGGCTATAGAAAGCAGAGTGATATCATTCATATATATATATATATATTTTGCAGCCTAGCTGGGCTTCTTCTCCTCCTCATACAGCTTACAGTCTTGGCAACAAAATATGTATTTTGAGACAACAGTTAGAGATAGGCAGAGGGAAAAAAAGAATGAGATAATGTGTAACTTAGACTGAAAGTAGCTTTTACTTTTTTCCTTTTAACTGTTTTGAGTGAGAATTAAAGATTTTTTAAAATCTTGCTCAGTGCTCAAATAACTCTCAGAATCTCTTCCATGCTCTGTGTTTATGTTTCTGTTAAGGCAGTAATTCTAGTGTGGCTTTCCGGAATGCTAGACTAATTAAATAGTTGATTTCTATTAAGTATTCTGAAAATTCTTGATGGCTCAAAAGAAAACACACTCAGAAATATTTAAAGAAAAACAATTTTAACATGTTTTTGTCATGTCCTGGCACAAAAAAAAAAAAAATCTAGTTAAAATCCATAATAGATTTTCCAATCCACTGAATGTACTCTAAACTTAAAACACAATATCTTAAAATCTGTTGTGCTATGAAAAAATATCTCCAAAGGTGCCATTGCTTATTTGTCTTATTTGATGTAATTCCTGTATCCAAGGCTAAAAGTACATAGCTTATATTAGCAGTAACTATTTTTGGTGTAACTCAGACTTAAAATGTTAATCGAATGTCAATCATTACTCCTGAGTAATGGTCAAGAAAAAGCTGATTCTTTTCTGTATGATGCTGGTACAATGATAATGGTACATTATTTATATGCAGTGGTTGAGTAAATGAAAGTACTGTAATTACTAACAGAGTGAAGAAAATATATTTCCATTAAGATACTCTTATAATTTAAATATCTCTCATTGGAGACAATTTTAGTTGGGCTTATAGGCACAGCAGAACTAGACTGCTTTATGTTTATGTCTTTTTCTCTCATTTTTACGTAATACACAAAGAAAATGACTCAATAAAACAGCTGAAGTGTTTGGTTTTTTTAGCTTTACTAACCTGTTTGTCTGGCAGAACAACGTGTGTGCTTTCAGTTCTTATCATCATCCTTCATGAAGATTATGGCCTTCCTCTTCCTCTCACTTTACCATTACTTCTTGTCAGTATTGAGGGAACTTCCTAGGATTCATAATTCACAAGAAATTGGAGAGAGAAGTTTAAATGATCTAAATGTACTGTATATATTCTGTAGTTTTCTAAAAAGTTAAGCTAGCCTAACGCTTCATGCAGCACAAACGCAGGCTCTCAGTTATCCAACAGAGAACTTACTTCGTTTTTTTTTTTTACTTTTAATCGCATAAAAAAGGTAATTCCAGTTGGGTAGGCCAGCAGTAGTGCTATGGTTGGGAATAAAGTTTAAGCGAATTACCCTAATTACGCTAACAGAAGCTGTCCTTCTCCAGCAACACTTTAAGAAATCCTGTGATTGTAACTCCCTGATGCAGGCACTCCACTCTGAGCAGTCAAGGAGCTACATAATTATTATCTTTAATATGAGATCTACAGAAATGATCCGGATGTCTAGAGGAGAAGCCTGTGCTACTAGCAGGCATTTCTCACTTGTTACTAGGCCAGCAATTCTCCTGCACGAGGGAGCAGGCATCTCAGCCCAGGATGATACAAGACCTCACATGGACCTTGGGTTGCTTTTCCTCCTAGGCTTGCTAATTAATTCCATAGGATTTACTTAGAGTGGCAATTACTTAGAATGACTGAATCTTATCTGGTCAGGAAGCAAAGGAGCAGAAACATCTGCCCAGAGAGTGTCTGCCAGTCAATTGATTTTATTTGCTATCAGAAGGGTGGTGTTAATTTCCAGAAGGCCTTGATAATCAATACCCAAGGGACTTGACAGCAGTGGCTGCCAGTTTGCAAAGAGATGTAAAGGAGTCAGACAGAAACAGTTCACTTGAAATTTTCTGTCGGCTTTTTGATGCAGCCAGTGCAGCTACTTACGTTTTTGTATGTTTGGCTTTTTYAGGTCATCAAAGATCCGCCTCCACCGCCATCAGCTCCAAAAGAGGTATAGTATGGAGGGGCTCTGTGGACCATGTGGATTACATGATACCATTCCCCTGTGCTTTCCTGTGCTCTGCACATCTGTCTCTTAGTTCTAGCTGCTAAAAAAGGGAAGAACAAACCAGTGGTAAGTCTTAAGATGAGACATTTGGATGGGCAAAGTTCAAATCTCTGTCCTATCTCAGTCATCTGAGTGCAGCATGGATCAAGTAACTTAAGCCCACATCCAGAGAAATATTTGGGGGCTTTATCCCAAAACAGTTTAACATAAAGTTTCCCAGACTGCAGTAAAAGTAGAGAGAGATAGGTTACTTCTTCTATGAAAGTCTAAAGATTCACCAAATGACTTGATACAGTATTTTCCAGCTTTAGTATTCCAAATATTGAAGAACCTTCACAGGAGAATTTCCCCACCTTTTATGGGGAATCATGTACAAAAGGATGTTCTGGTGCCTTCAGTATTTTTCCTCCTGATCTTCATTTAGCTGGCTTCTTGAATGCATTCAAGCTTAATCTGRAAGTTAAGTTCATGCTAAGGTACTTTACCAAGCAGAGCTAGTTTGACAAAAGTTGGCTTAGGAAACAGTGCTTGGTTGTGTAACCTTTATCTGCCAGTCTTCTGAGTACTGTCTGCTGAATCTGAATGACTATCCGAATGAAAATCCCTTTCCTTCTGTGAGTTTTGATGTTTTTGTTAGTGGAAAGAAAAAGCAGAAGACAAATTATGATCGCTAGAATGCATAGCTGGAGCRCCCATTTGGGCTTTCTCAGTGTTTGCCACAAATATTTCCCCATGGCCAAAAATGAGAACATAACTAGACATGATGAGATCTTGTTTGGAGACTAGTTATCCTAAAAATCTGGTCCTTTACACCTAAAATCGGAAGACCTTTTTTTTCTCTGAAATCTAATGAAACCATATATTACATAGACACTTCATGAAAAAAAAAAGTATTTCTTTTAAAAGTAAACATATCCGTATTTATGGACAGGAGGAAGAAGAAGATCCCTTACCARCCAAGAAATGGCCCACAGTGGATGCTTCCTACTACGGAGGACGAGGAGTTGGAGGAATTAAAAGAATGGAGGTTTGTACTCTGTGGAAATGCCAAATCATTAAAGCACAAGATTTCTGAGGCTGCAGATGGTAGAAACAAGGGCTTKTAAAGTGCCCTGGAAATACAATGGTATAATGTTTGCTTCTTTTCCAGTGACATAAGCCTTGTAAAATTTTTACCATATCGAATGATTCTGACCTTGGTTATGAAAGAACAGCTTTCAGTAGTTCCATTTGACTGGAACTTTAAATAGCTGCATGAAGGCATGCTCTTTCCATCAAGCTAATGAGAAAGAGAGAGTGAGAGCCTTTTCTGAATGTTTTGGAAGAAATTACAGTGAAACATAAGTCCTCCAACTGTGGGCCAGCCAAATGCGCTGACAATGGTGATGCTAAGGAGAGGCTTGATCCCAAAGGAACTCACAGCGACAACAGTGCCTGTCTTTGAAGAGACATGATAGCATCATGTTAATTAAAACAGAATGAAAAATGTGCATCCTTATGGGCATGTCCTTATGTCAGATTTTATAGTCAAGTCAGCTTTTGTGGAATTTGCAAAGCAGTTTTCTGCGCGTTTTAACTTTAATTTGGGAAACTGTCTCTAAAACATCCATCTAAGCCTTTATTGACAATCTTGATCAAGCTCTAAGTAAATATATGTCCCTCAGAACCACCTTTGCCTGAGCTCTTCTCAAAGGAGAAGGAGGTGTGTTCAATTTAAAGATGTCTTGTTTATATGTGTTAGGTTTAGCAGTTCAGAATTGCTAATTTAGAAGAGCCCAGCTTTTTAAAAAGAAACCATTTTGTGCAGTACTTTTCAGATACAAACTAGAAAAAGCTTTCCAACACAAAGAATTATAAGCCTTGATTCTTAGCAGAAGCAGTTTCTCAGGAGCCTCCAGAAGAGATTCCAGGGCTTAAATAATTATAMGTTTGCAAATTGGACCCTGTCCAGTGGAAAAATAATAGCCAGTGAACACAAATATTATCAATACCCAGGAAAAAAATGCATGTTTATCACACTGTGAAAATACAGTTTCTTCTTCAAGGAAAAGAAGAAAAATATATTTGGTTTAGAAAGCACTTTTATCTGCTKTTGGAATTTGGATGGCTAAAGATGTAAACCATTTGAAATTGTTGATAACACAAACATGGTGCTCTCAGAGCTGGACTCTTGAAAGGCACCTTGTTCTGTGGAGTCGTGTCTCTTCTCCAGGGCCTAAACGTRTTCTGACATTTTTGGAGCTGGTCTCTTCTTCTTAATTCCCTAAATATGAAGCTCCACCTATGTCTGGTAGTGTTTGTAACAGCATGGCTGAGCAAACTACTGGCTTAATTGTGCATTTTCTGTTCTTCTGGATTAAGCAATATCAAGCCTTATGTCTTTAACTGCCTCAAGAGAGTATGTTGCTCTTTTCGTGAATCAGGGCAGAGCAAGTCTTGAAAWGAAAGAAAACAAGAACTTTCTTAAACAATGTTGAAGGTTAGCAGGTCAAAGAGAAGTTATTACTTAATGATAAATATGTAGCATTGTCTGTGCTGTGGCCAAAGAACAATCATTGGTCTGGTCTTTTACGTTTCTTTGTTTTCAATTCACGTGGTCATTCAGTCAGCTGCTTTTAATTGTGACTCTGTGCTCTGTCATTCTCCTGGCAGCTTGATTCTTCTGGCAGTTTCCTAAGATAGAGGAAAGGAGCGAAGGAGCCAGTAAGCTTACTCTTATCGTCCCTGTCCTGCTTCAGTTCACATGCTATGTTCTTTTTTGGGACAATTTCATTCATTCCTGCCTTCTCACTAGTTTCACTCCCATTCCCCACCCCTCACCACCAAGACAGGCCAGAATAACTTAGCTAGTGCTGCTTAGTCCTCCAAGGTATCACTTTAAAGATTTATGARGCCATAAGTAGACCCCACCCATTAYRAACTGTTAAACTTTAATATCMAAATAGTGTTGTCAGACTCCAAAGATTGCAGCTTCTTGTGGGTGGAGCCATTTCAATCTGAAAGAGAAGATGTTTTTTTTTTTTTTCAGTAAGGAATCCTCCATCTATCTTTAAATGATTTTAACAGTGTTTAAAATACATTTTAACAACCTCATAAAAAACACTGTAAAAGTACCATTTATCACAAAAGATACAGATGCATTTTAATGAGTCAACAGGGTCTATGTGGACATGAAAGCCCATTCTAATATTGTAGAAAGAGGAATCCCTAGGGAGAAAAAGGTAACACTAAGCAAGCCAAACAGTTTGATTCAAAATAATGGAAAGGCTGAAAACAATCCCCTTCCTAAGCAAGGATGGCCTGCATTTTTATCAAGGTGAGGAACACTATTACAGRCCAAATAAAGCTCTGTTATACTTCAGCATTCTCTTTCTTGGTGCTGAACTTGCTCTGGTAAAAGACACTTGGTGATAAAATGGTATGATTTTCCTCCAAGGCATTTTATTTGTCTGAAAGTGGGRGTGGGTCAGGGTTATATATAGGGTTATATATTTTCCTTATCCACGAYAGCAGCACATTCTGCATGTGAAGATGAGGAGGAGGATGAAGAAAGTAGGTTGCTTTTCTTCTGCCATCCTATGGCATAGTTATCCCAGCACATTATGGAGTGTTCCTAGTAGGATCTCAGGCAGTCTTCTCTCTCCAGGAAGCAGAGGGGAGACTAGAAGTGTGTCTTTTTCTTGAGCAGCAAAATGACTCTGTGCCCTCTTTACTGTGGGAGAGATGTTGCATCCCATTGTATTTCTGTCTACTTTTCTGCTGCTTGAACTGGCAGTTGGCAAGACAGAAGAGGCATATAACTATCAATCTGTAATCAGGCACTACACAGTTGTGCTCTCCATTCCTTCCCCAAGGTGGAGGATGAGTTGATCTTCTCTGATTTGGATTCTTCCCTTTTTATGCCTTGTATTTCTAGTCTGGAGGTCCCTGAAGGAAAACGAGTGTGTTGGTGACATCCTGCAGTAATGACTGGCTGGCACCATGAGAGCAGTGAATAATTTTCTAATAACACTTTCATGACTCATCAGCATGACACATGTAATGTCAGAATTTCATTTCCTGCCTTTAGGTATATCAGGTCTTCCTTACAGGCTAGATTTTAGCAGATGGCATCATTAAGAAAGTCTTGCACTGAAAGTAAGAACTTTCCTACTCCAGACATAGCTTTTAGATGCTCTTTCTAGATGAGTAAGAAAACAGTCATGTTCATTTGTAGAATACAGCAGACATACCAGTTCAAATTGCTGCACAATATTTCAAATCCCAAGAAGAAATAGGTTTACTGTATTAAGACAAACAATCTGTCTTGGATGGAAGGGGTTGTTTTTTTTTTGTGTTTCTCCTTACAGCATAGTCAGTGCAACTTTTTATGGAAGTAGAAATATGTGCTTGCCTCATAAGCAGCAATAATCCACATTTCTTTTTGCTTTTAACTATTTGTATGTGTTCTATATCTTTTATGCCAGTGACAAAATGCACTTTTACATGTTAGCCATTCACTTATTATGGAGCTTAGACCATTTCATTTGCCTTTTCTTCAATATGTATCTTCTTGCAGAACTATTTCAACAGCTTCAAGGAGTTTCTGTTAAATCTTCCTGAAGTGCTGCTATCTATCTAAATTGCGCATCTCGACAAACATTCAGTGTTCAGAAATCTACACTGGCTAATGCCTAAGCTTACACTAGTGACCGATTAAGATCTTGTATTTTAGGATAAGTCAGAACTAGAAATGATAGTTTTACATCAATGAGGGAAGGTTTTGTGGGGGAATTTCTTTATACGTCCCATGTGATACATGTTTGATTTTTTCAGTATTTCTCTTGACTTTTTGCTGCTGACAGCCACTCATATTTACAAATGTAAAGATGTATAAGAATGCTTATAGTAAAATAGGAAGAGTAAACAGTTTACTCAGTGTTTCTCTCTTCTTTATTCAGAATTTCTTCCAAATTTAGAATTTTCTTCTCTACCATTATTTCCTCATCCTTTACATACAGTGTACTTATGCTGTACTCTGTCTTTCCTCAGGTTCGCTGGGGTGATAAAGGATCTACAGAAGAAGGGGCTAGATTAGAAAAAGCAAAAAATGCTGTGGTGAAGCTCCCAGAAGAAGCAGAAGAGCCTTTTCATCCTAAACCACCTAAACCAAAGCCTACCTCACCAGTCATTCAGGACAAGTGGTACACACCAATTAAGGTAATCTAGTCTTTGCACAATAAAACTTTGCACAAAAGGCAGGATTTTGTCTGCCCTGCTAGTTTTATGTGTGATGAACTGTACCTTGTTTCTCAAGTATTCCTATTCAGGTAGTTCTTGAAAGAAAATGCATCTCYGACCAAACAGCTGGAGCACATTTTAGCCTTAAGCCCTAAGTGCAGTACTTCAGTTTGATGTGCTACAGTCTGTTAGTAACAGAATCAAAATATATATTTATAGCTATTTGATCTATCTCAATGTGTGACTAATTAAGCATTAAGGCCTCTCTGCAGTGTTTGTAGCAATTTACTACTAGCAATTTACTGTGACTACATTACCAATGAAGAAATGAAAAACATAATATAAACCAACAGGATGCAAAATTCTCATAGAAATAAGTGAGACAAAACAAATGGTATAAAGACATTTTCCCTGAGGATGTTGTGAGACACTTGCAAACACCTAACAAACATAATCCATAACAAGCATTATGTCTCAGCTTGTCAACTTTAAGCTTAACAACCTTGTCTCAGAAACTGAAGATGGGGCCATAACCATTTTTCTTTAAATATACAGAAGCAAAGGATAGACAGGTTTAGTTAAAGAGTTTGGATAAGGCCATTCTGTCTTCACAAATCCCTCTATGTCCGTTCTTAACAYCAGTGACCTGAGTTACTGAGTGGGATACTCCCAACAAGCACCAGGGCTGCTGCACATGTTCTACACTCTGAYGCAGTCTGAGCACTCCCAGTAAATCTCATACATTCAGTACGGGTTAGACTTACTGTACAGCACATATCAGTTATGTGCCACATGCTGAAAAGGTCAAGGCTTCTTGCAAATGACAAATTCGCTTTGTACAGGCTGTAAAAGCACTTACCTTTCTGTGGGAGAAATCCTACATGGACAAGTGGGAATTAATCTCAAAGTAAATACGAGTAAATCTCTCCATGGATCTCCTTGAACAGTAATTTAGTATGTGGTGGACTGTCAATTGATTGATTTTATCATACTGAAAGTCCTGTTACTTTTGTCACAGGGTCGACTTGATGCACTGTGGGCATTGTTACGACGACAGTATGACCGAGTCTCTTTGATGCGACCGCAGCAAGGAGATGAGGTTGGTATGTTGGGAGCGCGCCAGCTAGGGTGGGCAAAGAGGGGCATGTTAGAGCAAGGCTTTCGCAACACATAAGCACTGGAAATTCCATAAGCTTAACTAAAGAAAGCCATACAGTCAAAAGAATGGTACAAGAAGAAAAACAATGTTTGGGGAAAAAAGTGCTTTGAAAGGGGCATCACACCAGACAAGAAATGCTGCAGAAACACTGATCTCCTGAAAGTACAAGGAAGAATTTTGTAAGTATTCTGTGTGTTTGCAATTGGAAGACAAGAACATGCTGCAGATTTCATGCAGTTTTTCCTCTCTGTAACAAAATTGCTTMTCTTTCTTAAGTGCACCTATTTATAACAGTAGAGTTTGGCAATCAGAACACTGAAAATATATCCATTTTTAGTAACCATTGATAACTTCCATGCACTTTCCTTCCTGTTGCTCAATATTCCCAGAGTAAAAAAGGAAAGAAAAGGTTAAAAAAAAAAAAGCATGCCAAATGGCTAAATGCAGCATTGAGAGGAAAAAGGGAGGCAACTTGTGTTGCAGTCCTTTCTTCTGTAGGGTAATGACCCATGAAAAAGTGGTCTGCAGAACAAAAACTGCTATAGTTAGGAAGTAGTAGGAATAGTTATTATTTGGACCTTTCTACAATAATGCTAGATAATTTACTTCTAGCTATTGCACCCTAAGAAAGCTTCTAAAGTACTGCGTTTACTTTGGAAACTTATTTATCATTAAGCTGTTTCAAATCTACTAGAATCATTCACCTTCATGTTTATGACACAATGAAGAGACTTAGGAACAAACTGTTTCCTCTAAGTGAGACATAAACTTTTTCTCAGTAAACTGGCCCCAGATTGGCATGACAGATCAGGTTCTCAGACTCTGTAAGGCAGCAGAATTCCACTGAAGAGCCAGGCTATGCCAGCTTACAATTGCTGAGAATCTAGCCCAGCAGCTGAGGATCAGCTCAGAAGGAGAAGTATGAGACTTATCTGAAGAATCAGAATAGTTCTTCCCAGTTTGACAGGGATGCTCTGCTTGGATCACTGCCACTGGCTCTCTACAGCCTTTCTTCCTGCATGGCATCAATAAGAGGCACTTCAGATTGTTCTTATGTTCATTTTTGTTGCCCTTTGGTACCCAACTCAAAAAAGTGTCCTTTGCTCACCTGCATAATATACAGAGCTTGTCACGGGACTGTGACAAGCTCAGCATCTGCTTTGGACTGCAGAGCAATGAAAGTGAAGAATGTTATATCAAAGAAAASAGAAGCTAGGAGAAGGGCTCAAAGAAATTGGATTAATGCTATAGAAAGAGTGTGCCAGAACACTATTTTTGCAACATACACCATAAAAATGATGTATGGGAATTAGAGCAGCTAAAGAGGAGTTACCTTTGGGAGGATGAGAGGTAACTAGTATTTAGATTATTTTTTCAGTGAGTAGGATAAACTTTAGTACTGTTGTAAAGGGAGAAAGGCTGAGATTTATTTAGGACAAGGTAGAGCAATGTTGGAAGGAATGGAATGATAAAGTGCAGTGCTGGAAATAGGGAGCCATGCTCTATGTGGTTGTGCAATACTGACCTTCTAGTTGTTGTGTTGAAAGTTATTTACTATTTCTATGGATGAAACATATTATCCATAGCAGAATTACTTATAGTATATCTACATGCTAAATAGTACAGCACAGTACAACAAGTAAATTGAGTGTATAAGACTAATGTAGATGAATTAGTAACTGAACAGGCTAAAGATTATTAGTCAAGCTCTATTTTGAGAGGTTATGACCATTAAGCCAGGTAGTTTCTGTAAAAATTGCTGGATACAGAAGGTTTTTTTGAACCACTGAGAAATCAGACATCTGTTCAGTCTGGATTTCCCAGGAAGAGACTGACCAGCATTTACGTTACGATAAACAGAGGACTGAAATATGTTAGTAATCCTCATTAAAAAAAAAAAAAGAAGTAGAACTTGTATGGAAGAGTAATCATGTGACCTGTAGCTCAATAAGAACACAGTTTCTGTCCAACTGAGTTTGTATCTTCAAAGAAAAATCTTACTTATAACTTGCTAGGTACAGATCTCTTGCTGTATCCCTGTGGGCTTGAGCCGGTACACAGATGAGCAGTAACATACATGCATGGTGAGGCATACACACACACACMCACCCCAGAAGCGCTGTCAGGTTAAGCAGTAGTCACAGTAGCTTTTTGTTTTTATTGCTTAGGAACTTGGTGGGTCCAGTTTGTAGAAGAATTCACCACTGAATTCAAGTCCTTGATCAAGTAATTGAAATGTAGGCATGAAATATCAAAGCAGAGAGCACTTTTTCTTCCTCCTCTCTCCCACCTTTTTCCATGTTGCCAGCTAATGACGAGGGTGGCCCAGTTTGAGGGCTGCATGCAGTGCCGTCAAGAAGCTTTGATTGTGGACTGAACTCCTCCGAGTCATAAATTTTTCAGCTGGCAATCCGTGAGGTTAGGGAAGCTTGTACAGGTGTGAGTTAGCAGGTTGTCGACGACATCTGTTTAGAGCAGAGGCACAGGTCCTCAGCAGCCTGCAGCGAGGCTGCTGGATTGTCAGCAGATGTAGTTAAGAGTGGCAGAACAGTTTTGGTCTCACATTTGCCGCCTGGGGGCTGAAACACTAAAGGTAGAGTGGGGGTGGCCACAGCTGCGCTCCCAAACATGCCTCAGGCACAAATAAAGAGATCTAATATAGTTTGACTCTGTTGTGGTGGGGAGATGGGGACAGAGAGCCACTTCAGAGACAACTCAGCGCTGCAACATCTGCCGCCAAGTTTCCAGGGAGTGACAGGGGACAGCAGGTACAGATCGAAGTCCCCACATAAATACCCTCCATTAAGCCATGAACTCTTTTGAAGGGCTCCCATCAAACCTAGTGGAGTCCGCATCAGTAGATTGTTTTGTTTTCAAAGCAGTGTTTTGTTTTCTGCACTAGCAAGATAATTTATAAATGATGCATCACCATGCATTTGTACTCTAATTTACAATTTGTTCCCTTTTTTTATTGAAAGAGTAAAGAAGAATAAAGCACGGTGCTTTTCAGGTTGTTTCATAAAGCACTTAGCTGTCCAAGGATGTCGTGGTTTGATGTGAGGTTAGAATGACCTTCAGACCACCACACTGTGGTTCAGTGGGGAAGCAGGGCTGAATGCACTCGCTGTCCCTGTGGCTTGCAGAGGAGTGTCTGCCATTGCTTCTGTGCTGAAACTCCTCTTAACTTTTASGGAGTTTGTTACTGCAAGAGAAAAAAACTTGGCAGGGGTTTACAGTGTGAGTGCTCGGGCCCTGTTCTCTTATGTATTTTGTTTTATGCACAGATTAGCATTTCAAGTTAAGACAGAAAATATCAAATCATTAGCTTGGACTGTTAATTGTGGAGTACCATAATAACTGCTAGAAATCTGTGGCTRTAAGCGCACCCAACCTTGCACTGTTGAAAGGAAAACTCAGTATTCTGGAAAAAGAACTGTATAACTGCATTATGTAGGAGTACCGTAACTTTCAGTTCCACAAAATGCTGTAATAGGGTTTCATAAACAGTTCAGCATCATAGATTGCACAAGAGCTTCTTGTTAGACAACTGTACACTGCATGGTTGGGAAAAAGGTTGTGATGGTAGTGCCATCATCCCAGAGCATGTGGTGYACCTTTGTGCATCTAGGACATGTTTAAAAAAAGCTTTTTAGAAACCTGAGCTGCCACCAYGCTGTGCAGATAGAGGAATTCTTGCAGTCTTCATTAGTTTATAAGCAGCTATCTGTTTGCTGAGTGTTTTAGGCCCCTTAAAATGCACAAATATACCATGGTGGGCATGAYAGTTATTCGAGCTGTGCTGGCTACATGGGGTCATGCCAATTAAGAAAGAAAAAGTCAAACTTTTCTGGGTGGAGTGTGAATTTCTTACAGCTGTCAAATACTGTCTCTGCTATCCTGAAGAGCATTACAGTTCTTTTTTAACTCACCCATGCTATGTGAAGAAGCAAACGTTTCAGTTGGCAGTCAGTTTTCGTCCATAACTGTTCATTTCACAGAGCAGGAATCAAAAGAGAAAAAAAGCATGTTTGTTTTCTTAATTTCTCARAGCATCCTTTTATGGACTGGATTGCAGCAAAAGCAATTATATTTAATCACTACCTGGCTTCCAAGCTTTGGAGAGAGGGCAGTGTGCATCTAACCAAGCTCGGTCATAAAACACAACTCCCAGCTTGGGTATAGTCTTTATGTGCAGTGGAGTCTGATGTAGTCTATGTTAATGTGGAATCTCTCATTAGTCCAGTTTACAGAAAGACTGACAACCTTCAAGGAAAAGCAAGAAAGCTGACAGGTTAATTCAGATGTGACAGCTTTAACTGTCTTGTGTGTCCAGATTTATGAACTAGTCCTATGCTCTTAACCAGATTAGTTCCTTTTCCATTAACTGCCAAAAGTAGGGCAGCTGTCCGAGCGGCTGGTTGTAAATTCGATAATGTCTGCCGTGCTAATCTGAAGGCTTTTCAGATAGAGAAGGCAGCAGATAACAGGATTAAAGTTGCACGACCCAGGGTTTTCACAGCCCGAGATGCGGGTGTAGGGGGATAGAGAATGACTTCTGTCATTAATCTTAATTGATTGCCAAGAGGTTTTAATCTGGGTTATTAATTAGGAAGGTCCTTAACACACTGTCTACACATCAACATCAGATGCTCTTTTGGGACTTTTGGGACATATGGCCTATCTTATATTTACATTCACACAATTTACACACGCATATATATATTTCTGTATGAAGTATACAGACACACACATATATACATACATACTCTGTGTGCATGCCAGTAACTGTGGATATATTTGTATGCACAGAGGCATCATGCTTCCTTGACAAAATTTGATGAAAATGAAAAAGTGCAGTGCACACAGACTACGCTTACACAATAATAAACATGCATATCTCCATATACGTTGATATGTATGTGTATCTGGTTTTATTGTGTATGCTGCTTATCTAGATTAACTGTTAAATGAAAATCTTTCATTTGCAAATTCATATTACATTTATGTTCAACAAAAGAGCAGCATAGAATCACAGAATGGTTGAGGTTGGAAGGGACCTCTAGAGATCATCTAGTCCAACCCTTYTGCTCAAGCAGGGACACGTTGCTATGTGCCTGTGGCCATRCAAACACATACAAATCTCAAGAACAAATATCTTCATTTTATCTTTCACAATTTCTTTGAGTAAATATTCAGGCCTTCACTTTTTCTTTTCTTTTTTTTTCCCCTTTTTATTTGTAAATAAATTGCTGTAGGACAGCCAGAATGGATAGACATATACCTATCCACAGCTACAGTGTAACTGTGTAATAAATCCCAGTAACACTGCTTTGATGTTTACCGAATGCACGAGGAAGGACGAAATGCAGGAGGAAATATTAAATTATGCATTGAGTATATAAACCAGGCAAGAAGGAAAGT
Source organism: Eudromia elegans (assembly GCA_003342815.1). Taxonomy (NCBI): domain Eukaryota; kingdom Metazoa; phylum Chordata; class Aves; order Tinamiformes; family Tinamidae; genus Eudromia; species Eudromia elegans. Next base: position 5,113,687 of record PTEX01000036.1, on the reverse strand, counting down.
GCTGTGACAAAGTCCTGGCTCTTGAATTTTGTRTAGATTCAAGCTGCACTATAGATTTCTACAGATCTTTCATTTACTCAGAGACGATTATTCACAATATTAATCAGATGTTTAAAAAAGGAAGCCTCTTGTTTTAAGATCTGTGCGAGTGACAGTGGAAACCATGTTTCTTGCTGAGAGTGCCAGGCAGTGCTGTGTCCAGCTTTACAAAGGAGGATGAAAGTACTCCAAGATACCAASCGTTGTTAGAAAAACCTGCTCTTAAAGTGTTCACAACAAACAAAATTTGTTTGCCATGTTTTGGTCTGGAGAGAAAGGCACAACTGCTGAGGGATGAGGGATGAGGGATTTAGGGATGGTAGAAATTTGGTTTAGTAGCAGGGAAGACTCAAAGACAAGTGACTACCACAAGGATTAAAACACTTTTGCCTGGGAAAGAGATGGAAATCCATTGCTTTACTTGCTTAAAGTCAAACCATGCCAAACAGTGGTAGGGACCTCTATCAATGAAGATGCACACCAAACAATCTGAAACAGCTTTCATAATTCCTTTCTTGTGTACTCTGTTGCCTCTTTAAACTGTTATCTGCAAGTTTCGTTCAGTTTCTGCAAGAAATTGCATTCTCTCTTCGAYAGAGCTATGTTAACTATTGTAATACCACACAGAGGCATCCCATAAAAAAACATATTTGCCAAAGATGCCTGTGAATCAAAGATAAGAAAGAGAAATTAAAACTATCTAAAATCACACTGTAGGTAACACACAGTAAGAGTGAATATGACAATTATTTGTTAAGGGCAGATAGTGGGGAGGAAAAGAAAAAAATTGTTGGACAAATTAGATTTGCTTCTAATTTTTTATGTTCTTTCATAACTCAAAATTATTATTTTTTAGAATTAATTCTTGCATGTCTGTAGTCCATAAAGAACTATAGATCCATTAAGAATAAATAAAAAATTAAACAGTTGAGTGTTTAATATATTAACTTAGAGTAACTTGAGTTATTTTAAAATAACTGAGTTTTCATACTCAATAATATTTTCTGAACAACTGAGCTTTAATGTCTTTACGGTTTGCTTTCAAGTAACGTATACTTCTCAACTTCAGCAATATTATATTTTGTATAAAGGAGAATATTCTACCTAGCAAAAGAAGTGATTGTGCTGCATGTTGCCAGAGGCTGGTATATTTTTAAGTTCTAGCTGACATCTCTCCATAAATTAGAATGTCTCAATATATTTGAGTTTTGTGCCCCAATAGTGTGACATAATGGTTTGCCCTCATCCTTAACATTTAATTTTAATATTGAATGTGCTGCTTTTTGATGGCTTGTGTCACAGCCTTCATGTAATTTAAACACAGTCTTAAAAAAATTAATTCAATTACGAGTAGTGGAGTTATTAATGCTGCTTCATGTCACTAAATATGTATGGATAAATATGATTCTGTTCCTTTCAAGTCACTCTGAAATGAATTTTGCAACTTCTCATAAATATGGTGGACAAATGCTAAATGAAAATCAATCCCTTCAATTTAAATGGGCTTCGCTCATGATCSTTCTTAAACAGTCTCTGTCGGACAGCTAACCAGATGATAAGTAACAGTTTCACTGACCTACAGCCTTTGAATGTTTAACATARCCCTCTAAGGACAGTACTTCAATTACCATTGCATTACTTATACTCTGGGGCTCAGGATTTCTCACATGTAAAGATTGCTTTATTTTTGATGCACATTTCTATCCACATTCTCTGACAATGTTAGTTTAATTTTACTACTTACTCCCATAATCCATACTCTGCAATTTAAATCAGTTTGATAAAGAGCATTAGATTTTCTTAGAATTCGTTATAACTTTTTTTTTTTCCACTCAGAACAACAGAACTCTTTTAGTGGTTTGAAATACAAAATTTCTTTACTAGATTCAAAATATTACTGTATGATGAAAGAGGGTAAATGCAGGTGGGAAGTGCAGGGCAGCAATAGAACATTTTATATCATTCTGTACTGTAGTAGTGGAGGATATTTTATGTTGTATTATAGTAGAGCATAAAATCTGCTAAAAGTTGCAATGGCTGTAAAATGATGGACAGGTTTCTTTAGGGACCTGTAGAAAATGATCTCAGAAGAAAGTTAGTTGATGACTCACAGCTGAAAATTTTTGTAAGAGCCTAAGGGAGTTTGATACCCACTGAAATTCAGAGGGAATTTAGAATGTGTCTTTGGTRTGTCACTTAAATTATGAAGTCTAAATGCCTGACACTTATCCTTACTGCATCTTCTTTATGAAGTTTAAATAAAGGATAGTTAAACTGTCATCTGCCTAAAATAAGCACACAAGTGAACTCAGTGTATTAGTGTATTATTAAAGTGTATTGGTGCAGAATTAGAGCATTTGTCCTTGCATATTTCTATAAGCCTACGGCTTGGAATTCTTGTGAAGGGCCTGGTGCAATAAGCATTTAAAGCTTCCTGACTCCATCTCTGTTGCTCCCTAGACTGCACTGGTGATCAGATTTAGAGAGCATTTTAGTGGTTYGCTGGCTTCTGATTCAGAGCTAGTCTCCTTCCTCTACTAAATGGGGCAAACAGGGAGTTAGCCATGGAGTACTGGAAGAGAGAAGGCCTGCAAGAGAGCACTTATTCTATGACTCCAATAACAGAAAGAGAGAGGAAGGGAGCTGAGGGTGAAAGAAAGAATAAATTTCAGTAAGTTTGGCCTTGCAAATGCCCATCAATGATTTGCATAGGCAGCTGGCTGTTGATAGCTTCCTGTTTGTTACAGATTTGCAAGCCTTCAAAGTTGGCACRAAAGAGTAGTGCAGAATAGTCATCGTATATTTTTCCTTGGAATTCCTTATCACACCTAGCACTTGCTTTTCTCATTTACAGGCATTTAAAAGCATTCAGACCTACTAAAGTGAAGTCCAGTTTATCCTCCTTTTTTTTCCCCTCCAAATCAATTGTATATCTTCAGGTCCATATTTCTCGATGAAGTTTTGGGTCACTCTCTGGGGAGCTGACCCTGGGAATATCGAGGCCAGTTGCATTGACATAGCACATCTCCTAGTCATGACCCAATCAATAAACAGCACAGAGCCATCAAGCTTGGAATAGCATTTTTTTGCCATTTCATGTTTTAAATTCTTGCCAAGTATAGCATATTTTTACTGAATAAAATCCAGTTTCTCTTTGCTAGATAATTATAACTGCAGCTCAGATTTGCATTTTGACTTATAAAGACTTGAGAGGTCTGGATCATAAGGTTAGGAAAAATTCCCATCCTTCCTGCCATATTTTTCCTCTAGTTCAGCTCACCCAGCCTGTCCATACCCAGGCTGTGCAGAGTGAGGTARTTGAAGTTTAACCTTGATGACAGATCCCTAGCAATAGCATTAGCCTCCCACACCGAATTTGTAGAATACAGACTTGATGATTTGCAATATGGACTGCAAAAGKCTGTCTTCCTCAAAGGTTTATCTGAGGAGCAGTGAAGATAACTAGTCATCAGATGCACAGGTTATACTATACACAACAGTCACTGGTTTAGAGGGAGGTCCCTTGTTAAAGACAAAGTTTCTGGCTAATTGTGGGTGTTCTAGGCTTGGATCTGTAGTGGCTTACACTGTGTTTATACTCAGAAGTGATTACAATTTGTAAACAATTTGTGAATGTGACACTGAAAGAATCCCTTTGATTTAGGCCTGCCAAAAATTTGGGTTGAATATATTTTAATAGTTCAAAAGAAGCTAGTTGGAAAAAAAAATCTTTTCCCTCCCTAATTTCCTATGCTGATTATAATGAAAGGGCTTTTCTTAAAAGAGAGTCAGCCACACGCTCAGTTGGTGCTCCATGAATACTCTCTTAGGCATGTTTAGTGCATTTTTTATGTCAGTCTTTCCTGATTTATAAAACTATAAATGTTTTGCCTAGGGGGAAAAATAGGATTTGGCTTAGAAAAACTCATGAGAAAACCAGTATACTAAATCACTGTAGGGGGGAAATACTGTTTGAGGAAAATATGCTTTACTRACACACGTTTTCATGACAGAAAAGTAGAGAAATTTGCCCCAAATCTGCTTTCATACCCCAGTAGGTGGTTTCTGCTGGAATTTTCAGAATTGTTTGGATGGATGAGAATTGCCCTCTTGAGTATGGATTGTGAGACCAGGTCTCTTACTGGTCTTCATAAACCCCATGACTGTAATTGGTAGTACCACTGAGATGCTGCTGATGAGTGGGATGCTTGTGAATATTACAGTGATTTGGGGTTTTTAAAATATTGGGCCTATTCATGCTAAACCTCATTTCTGAATTTGTTAGGAGAAATGTTAAATAGAAGGGTCATTACAAAATAGAAACACAAGGATGGAAGCTATCCTAGCAGCTATCATAAAGTGTGTGTCAGCAGTACTGATCAATCTCTAAGCAAGACAGCCTTTGTTCGGTTTATTGAACCTGCCATGGCTTTACACTGCAGTCCCCTCTTACAGCACCTCTACTCATCATGTACGGGCTGTGATGTGTCTCTAGAGGAGACTGCAGTCACTCTGGGAGATGCTCTCAGCTGTGCCATATCCTCGTTGCTGCCAAAAGTACAAGGGTTACACAGAGCCACAGAGGGTGCCCCCCTTCTTCTTTCCTAACCAAGACGGCTAGGGAGTGCATAGATCTACACTCAAAAGTTTTCATCTGACACCTCTTTTAGTCTACAGCCTGGTATATTGTCTCCACCAAGATCACAACTCATGCCCAATTGCTGCTGATTAGGGTGGAGGTATGAAATATGCACCAGAAAAATCATGAGGAAGATCTAAGAGAAATGGAAAACATGTCTTTGAACTCGCTATGTTTTGATTTCCACACAGCACATCCCAGCAGCTGCGCCACTAAATGCCGCGTGGCTGCTCTGGGCAAAGCAGCRAGGCTTCCCCAGAGTCACAGTGGTGGTAATTAAGACACAAGAGATGGGGGCAGCAGGCTTCTAAGGGCTACAGTACTGGAGGAGGAGGACACAATAAAGAGTGAAGCTAGTGATGGTACCTGACGTTTTTGCAGAGATGATGTGAACACCAACTAATGAAGGCAAAACTGTTCCGAGGGCGGGGGCAGGAAGGGAGGTCTTTAGAGAGCTCTGGGAGCAATAGCTTACTGACTCAGGCAGGACCATTAGCCTTATCTTTGCAGTGGCTCAAAGTGGGAGGGAAACTCTAAAGCAGAGACAAGGACATCAGCACAACAAAAAGAGTTTTTTTTCCCCATAGCTCTATTAAGTGCAGTTCAATGTCATACTATGTCACACCAGTGGTCTAAATACCCCCTGACATTATTTACTGCTCTCTGTGATCTTACTGCTTAACAGAATCAACTAGTCAGTAAAAAGTGATAACATTTTTAAAATTAAGGAGTATCTTCTCTGTAATACAACAAAAAGGTGCAGTACTATGGTGACCAGTCTTGTGGAGAGGCATACTACATACATTCATGTTTGCCATGGACCTTAAGGCGCAGAGATGTATACAGTGTAAAAATCAAATGTAGTCCAATAAAAAGTCACATGTATTTATAGAAGACACATGGTACTTAGTTGGAGATTATTCTGTCATGGCAGGCTTTATGTTTAGGTTGTGCTAAGTAGTGCTTAACATTATTCATATCTACTGCAGTAGGCCTATGCCACGTCCCTTCAGTCCTCCTTGGAGACATGACCATGGCAAGAGCGGCCAGCCCACCTGGGAGAGGCACAGCTGCTAGAGCCAACTGCAGCCCTTGTCAACAGTCATGACCTGCAGTTGACACYTCATCCCAGTTGCCCTCATTCAGAGTACAAGTACTGCATTGAAATAATCACTGCCTGTCACCCCCTATTTCACAGGATTTCTCCTGTTAGTCAGCCCAGACATACAAGTGACATGTGACTGGATACTAAACTAATGTTGACAATCACTGTCTGTGTCTGGGCGGCCTTACATATATGTGTGTGTGTATGTATATGTGTGTATACATACATACACATAAAGATCCCCCCTCCATTTCATCTGTACATTAACTGGATAGCAAAAACATTCAGTGTCCTTAGCATGTGTACACTCTTCACTGAAGAGCAAGATAACCAAATATCAAGGACATTTTAGTGGAGGTCTGTTATGAAATTTTGAAGAGATGGCCCCAATCTGAGATCCTCTATCCCTTTTATTCCTTGGGTGCTAACACTCTTGGACCATGCACATCTTTGTGTCGAGTAGACCCTATGGTATTGGCAGRCCATGCATATAGGGAGAAAGAAACTTAAAGCAGGACAGGTATGGCCAGTGTTCTGACTGCACCTTTGCAACACTTTGCAGTCAACCTGACAGCTACAGGTTTTTTTTTTGTCTGGCTGTTGGACCAGCTGCTCGATCTGTATCAAGGACAGCAGTGCTCACAGGAAACACAACAAGTGCAGTAAAAAGTGCTGTCATGGCTGGCCCTTGTGGAGAGTCAACAGTACACTAATCCTAACTGATAAGTCCTTAAAGGAAGAGACTCCATTCCTTCCTCTTCACCTCTTCAGAACAGCAAGATAGAAAAGGACAAAGAGGACAAAACTATCATGATTTCTGTGGTTCGAATCCTGATTCTTGATGAACATCTGTCTGCATCCAATGCAGACCTGTATGCTCTGTGAGGAATTTCAGATATCCTGTCTTTTTTATTACATGCTTGGATGCAATTTATTTGTGTTTCTGTCAAGCATCACTTTCACTGGAGACCATCTAAAAGAGAAGCTAGTTTGCCAGTACAAAATGACTGGTAAAAGAAAGCACAGTAATAGTGACAGCAAATCGTGTTCTGTATTCATGGAAACTTTCGGCTTAGGATACGTCTCTCCCATTATGGTTCACTGTCTATCTAGTAAAGCCTGCACTAAGAGATATTTTGCTAAACAATAGTAATGCATCCCTGATACTATTACCGTAGGATCTGTACATGCAGTAGTGAAAGCAACTGGGGATTTCCTGCCTTCCTGTTCAGAGCTGACTACATAATTTGTATCTGGGTGACTTCTGTTCTCAGGCCAGTAGTAAAATAACGATGATTGGTAGCAGAAGAGATGCTGAATCTCCTTTTGGCATAGTGGTATAGCTCTGTTATATCAGTGGTGAGTTTACTCCTATGCATTTTAAGTTTTGTGGCTGTTTTTTTTCCAGCCTTGCTACTCAAGTGCATTTTAAGGGTTTTATGGTTTGCAAGTTTGTGAAGAACTTGCCTCAGAGCCTTAAAGCACTGCTTTGGGAAGCAATTATCAATAGATATTAATTATTGAACATTCCTATACCTTCTGGAAAAGTTGTATCATCACTGGCAAGTGACCTTGTTAGAAGAGGGAGAGAGAAAGAGACATATAGTGCCTCCTGAGATCAAGTSGAGTGATGCATATCAAGAGAAGACACTAAAGATTTATTGTCTGTGGCAAAAGAAACACAGATCTCTTGCCTGTGCAGTAAGTGTTTTTGACATCATACACCATAAAGAATGATTGGATACCCTAAGTCTAAAGGTCCCTTCACTGAAGGAAAATAATAGATGCTTTCAGGTTGCTATTTGTATTAAGAGTGTTGATTGCTTAACTCTTTAGTCTTACTGGTCCTGGGAATTTTATGGTCCTTGTATTAAAGTAGGTTCACATTAAAAAGTAGGGGAGTAATCATAAAACAGGATAATGAGATTATATCAACTTCAGGTAGAAAGAAATTTAAGTACAGAATATGTTTTTTGTGTTGATTTTTATGAGGCTTATATTTAGCAAACAAAACCCATACTGCTGTAGCCTTTCACAGCTGTTAGAATTGAAGACACTGGGAAATCATTACATTGCTCACATAGATAGTATGAAGCATGTTGTGATGCTCCTATTTATTACATTTGCAAGATTCCTCCAAACTCTGGCCATTTATAAAGAAGTTGAAGGGTGATTCAGTCTTTTCCAACTTGTAGGTTGAGCTAGGTAACATTACTCCTTAAAGAATTTAAACAGATTCTTACGTGCCAGCTTTTCCAACAGGTTTATAACTTTATATAAGCAATTCATGAGCTGCCATCGAGTAATGTGGTKAATATGAGGTACACTTAATAATGAGCTGTGCTTGCTATTTCTATGTGTTCCTAAGGATATAAAAAGCACAATTTGGTCTACTGAGCTGTAGAAGAACTCTTCCTTCCTCTCCCCAGTCTTATATATTTTGTTTTTACACTGCGAAGTGCAACTTCGCAGTGGTAACTTCGAGGTAACTTTTCCTCCTAATCTGCATTTTGATATTTTCTCCAGAAGATGAGGGGATAGCTCTCCAAATTAATAATGCTGCTTAATGCTGGTTAATAATTACTTATTTCAATGCAACACAATATATTTGCAATATATATTGCAGTTTAAATCCCTGCTGAAGACTGAGATCACTAAGGATGCAAATGAGCTTTAAACAGTGTTTAAGACAATAAACTAAGTCTTATATAAGTGAGGACTTTAAAAAGCCTGATGAAAGCATAGCAAGATCACTAGAATTGCCAATAATCCATTTACAGCATGATCTTTAACAGTTGAGAAAGGAAAACAAACAAACAAACAAACAAACAAAAACCCAGCTATAAGCCCAGGTAAAAAATACACATACAAGGAAATGAGTGACTGCATGCTCAGTGTGCTTAGAGGTCAAATTCCCAAGTGGTGCCCCAAACCTGGGAAGAAGCAGAAAACCAAGAAGTGGCAGAATTGAAGATATGAAAGATTTTGGCAGCAGTGGTAGATCTGCTTAACGTGTTTAAGAGCTTAGCAGCCTTTTCAAATTAAACTGCGAATGTAGCCCATATCGTGCCAAATCTTAAGTTTGCCCCACTCATAGGAACTCCCTTTTCGAGCTACCAGGTTTTTTTTGCCTTCATTGCATTCACAAAAATATAAAACTGTCCTTTATTTCCTGGAGGAAAATATTTTAAATTTGTTATTTATTGGGGAAAAAAGTTTGAAGAGGACAGATGAGTGTGAAATTTTTTTTATTTATTTTAATATATTTCCTTTTTTTCCTCTCTCTCTCTTCATTGAAATGTGATATAGTAAAATTCAGAACTTTTTCCTCCTACTGCAGCATTTTTTAATGCTTAGGTGATATAATAACTTTTTTATGATTGTAATAGGAGTAATTATTCTTGCATAATGCTCAATATATTAAGTATCCTGAATAACAAAGGAGTAGCCCTTAAAAAAAGCAGTCACTTCCTTTCCTTTTTAACTCTGTTAATTCCTCTGAAGGGATATGATCTGTAACTGAAAAGCTCATATGCAAAGTAKAAGAACGAGGCTTGTTTCAAAAGCTTCTAGACTTTCTGATGCTCGGTGTAATTAGTCCTCTAAGGTCTAGGGCATGAATGAACCAGAGTAACAGCAGATTGTTAAAAACATCCCATTTGAATTTTTGAACTAAAAAACATGTAATTTCTTAGTAGCAACTCTRTGTGCTGCTTGCATACGGCCACTAACATGCTTAATCTCTTGAAGTCTTCTCAAACCTATTTTGAGTAGTTGCCTGTTGATGGTCGTACTATTTAGTGTGAGTTCTTGCTCTATTTAGAGCTCTGTATTAAACTAGGACAAACTAATGTCCATTTTAAGGTGCTAATATAATTAGCTTTTAAAAAACTATCTTGTACAGAATTCAGACACATAGTACAGTACTGATTACCTGCTCTCTTTCTTATTTAGCTCAAACAAATGCTGTCCTCTTGGTACATATCAGCTTGGCTTATGCAGCTTTCTTGATATAGGCCTGGTGAGCTTTACCAGTCATGTTCGTGATGGAACTTTTTCTTCTGGTGCATCTCGATTTACTCCTGTCCATTATTTCTCCTGCTTTCTCCTCCTCCTGGCCTTTTTGCAAATTGCCACCCTCACAGCAGCCACTTTAGAGTAGATAGAAATGCCTGAGGAAAGCAGAGGTGCCTTTTGAAGACCCCACCTTGATGTGACCCAAGGACAGGACACAGAATCCTGCCTGGGACTCATACCACCTTGCCTGGTCTCACATACCTGAATGCATCATGTCTGAGTGGGTTCAAAATCAGGTAATGGATAAATTTCTCCTCTTGAGGTTTCCTCATCATTTTGTATTATAGCTATTATGGAGGAGAATAGGTAATGTATTTTCTTATTTTCACTATCAAGTCTGCAGTGATTTATTTTCATGCTTTGTAATTGAATTAAAATCTTAATTAAGCTTATGCCACTTTTTTTTCTTTCTAATTAGATATAGCCAAATCGGTTGTCTGTGGGAGGAAATAATAAAAAGGATAAAGAGCAGAAACATTTTTTCCCTTGTCTGTACTTGTACTAGTGAAACCTTAATGAGAATATCCTTTCAGAGATACCAAAGGGGTTTTTTTTCCTTCTTTATTCATGTTAAGAATTATTGTCCTGAAAACTTTAGKCCTGCTACCCATTTATATCCTATATCTTCTATCCAAAGGATTCTCAGTAATAAGTTCGCTCTTTCTCCTCTGAGCCTGAGAGCGCCACTTGGTGACGTGGACCTTGTAGAGGCCGAAGGCAGACAGAAGCATCAAGAGAAAGGTTCTTCCTTTAACAAATATGGCATCCATAATGAGGCAGAGCACCGTGTAGTAACCCCAATATACAGCCTGACACTTAAAGCCTGACTTTAAGTGTATAACCTACACTTAAAATGACTGATCAAGAAGTCCCATGCAGGTGAAGACTAGGGCACAGAGSTAACAGTGCCACTGCCTATTCTTCACCTCTAGATACACCCCATTTTCCTCACTTGCTCTCAGAAACTGCTGAGAACCCATGACATGTTTCTGGTGAGGAGAAACCAGCTGCCTGCACACCTCCTTAATACACCATGCGACTACTTCAGTCTGCCCCTTCTACACACAAATTAAGAAAGCTTTTTGGCACACTTTCATTTACTAGAAGTGAAAATAAGAGAAAGTGATTAGCACATCTGCAACTGGATTTTACATTTCAGTCCTGAAGAAGAATGGGAAACCACTGACTAAAATAACATCTGCCTTTCCTCTTACTTTAAATGCTTGGAACTGCTTTGGTGTGGAACTTGGAGGGGGGTGAGCAGCCACCTGACAAACCATCCGCCTGTGTCCTTGCTGAACATACTGTGCACTGAGACTTGTTCACCTCACCAACAAGCTGCATGTGAGCTTCCTCATCTGGGCTTCCTGCTCATGTTGCACCCACAGCTCATGTTGCACCCACAGCAAACATTAAAAAAATTACAAAGCTTCCTCCTACCAAATTAAAAGTTTGTGCTAAGCTCTCCTAAAATATCAAATTCTGCCATCAGTGAACTCTTTTGGCAATGAGTTAGTTTTGTCTGGTRTTCTTTCAGTGCTACCCATTCCTTGCACTCCTGCCTGTACTCATCCTTGGCCTTCAAAGGTTGCAGTTTTGTGGAAAAAAAAAAGAAATGTCTGACTTTGGTTCTCTCATCTTTGGGAAATGATAGCAAAGCTTAAGTACTTGTTTGAAGAGCACCAATTCCTCCCAGYTTTTTTTGAATCCACCAAAGCTTTTCATCAGGTTTATGGTGGTTTTGGAGKTAGGATTTCAGGGAAAGATAAACTTCAAAGTTGCCCCTGTTATGAAACTTTAAAATTTCTGTTTCTTCCAAAGTCTGCCTCTACAGTTTCACTAATGTGCATATAATATGCTAATGAAGCCTTCATTCGGGAGTCTTAGGAAGAAACCCTTAAACCCTTAAGCACTTGTTCCATGGCTTTCCCTATGGAAACCTGAGTTACTCCTTTCACTTAAATCTGCTGTTTACTGAGAAGCTTTCTTCAAAGAGCCACTCTTGCAGTCATAACTAAAAACACTTCYTTCCATATTAACCTCATCATTTGAGTTTAATCTGTACTATCCTATGGGAAAGCAGCAGTTCTGGCATGTGATTGTTTTAATGTCCAAGTGGCAGACTTTTCCAACATGCGAGCCCATCTCTGGCCTGACAGCTTACTCCAATTAAGGCTGACACTGTCCCTAACTCATCCTCTTGTGCCTAGGTATTGCAGCACATATGGTATATAACATTATGTGATCATTGGAGACCTCTCCTGTACCTTTGCATGAAACAGAAATATAATAAGAGGAGCAGGAAAGATTCTGGCCCCATTCTATTGGATGTGCACCAGCTTAGTGGCAATATCCCACCATGCAGGTGTGCATGAAAGATAAGTGTCCATCCCCATAAATGTAGCCTAGACTGAAGGAGAATGCACTTCCTATGAGCAAATCTGATTATTTTACTGCAGTATGACAGGACTGAGATTTTCGAAGAAGCTTATGGGATGCAAAGCACTCCAGTGGGACTTGGAGACTTAAATTTCTTCTGTAAATCTCTCGCTTAACATTTGTGTGTTGACATTTTCTACTTAAGGGGCCTTTTGGAATCTTTTGCATTAATTTATAATGCTATAATAGTTAAGTTGCAAGCACTGCAGGAAGATGTTTATTTAAAAAAAAAGACTTCACTTCGAAATCAGATTTGGTCCAGTACGGAGAGTTACCACATACAACTTCTCATGTCAATTTTTCCTTTTATCACTTTGATCAATTTAACAGATACTGAGTATTTCCTAAAAAATTTTTGCCCAAGTCTTTATATTTTACATGTTTTAATGAGGCATTTTCTGACAGTGCCAAAGTTTTGTACACGGAGAATGCAGTCTTCCTATGCTAAAATAGTACCTTAATGTTGTGCTCTTGATTTTAACAGAATTAGTCAAGACAAAATATACCTTGATGATGGCAGCTTCCATTCAGATTAGCTGAAGTATTTTGTTCATGTTATTCTCTAAGTTTACATCTTTAGAGGCTGTGGGATCCAAAGGCTTGGGCTGTTAATTTGTCCATTACAAGACAGCCTAGCCCTTTGCTTATTGTTAGTATTCAGTCGTAGAGAAAGCTGCACAGTAGTTCCTGTCTAGCGAAGATGGGAAGATTCAAGTGTTTCGTGTGGTGTGTTTCCTTAATTTGGGCATAAGCAATAGTAGTTTATTGACACTGGGCTTATATGYAATTCTGAAACTCTGAGACCTCAAATATAATTGGAGGTAAGAGTTTTTTAGAAATTTTGGATAGAAAAGGAAAGTGAGGCGTAATGGAGAATTTATTTCAGTAAGGTCTTACCTACACAAAACATAGTCTTTACCTACACAGTAGAAGTCTTTATTACATCTATTCAATTGGTAGAATATATACTGCTTTACTATCTGCAGCTAAATAAAAATAAGCCATATTTAAGACTGTTCACACAGCAATCTTTACTCATTTAACTACACTTGTTTGAAACTGTAATCTGAATTGTGCTAGTAATTAAAATAATTAAACCTATATTTTATTTTAGTAAGAATGTTTTTATTTATAAGTTYATAATTTAACATTATGAGCTTTTGTCTTATTACGGCTTCACCTAGAAATCGCTTTCATCCCCAACAGTGATAGGATTTTAAAAAGCACCAATCTAACCGCATTCTAATTAAATTCATGCTTAAATATGTGTGTATGTGTGTGTCTCCAGCTTTAGAGGATAATTGTGCACACCTCATTGYTTTTTACTTCTAAATGTTGCTGTGGCCATTTACCAGGTAATTTCTGAAGACAAGTTCTAAATTACCAGTAATATCGTAAAGTTTAAAATATTCATACCTAGCTAGTGGATGAATGGGCATTTCCTCCTCCTCCTCTTACAAACAAGAGCAAATTAAACATTCATGAAACATACTTACAGCAAGGGGGGGGGAAAGAATGTACTTCGAAGCCCTCTCACGCAGAAAATTTTCAGTTTACTCTTCTGTACAATAAACAAGTGRTCACCATAGCAACAGCCACATAGCTTGTTTTTTTATGTAACAGACCACAAATCTTTGCTAATTTCACCAGTTAAATTCATGTTAAGTTCTTACATTGACTTTAGGGTACTGTATAGTGTCCTTGTTGCTAATAAGGAGCTTGTATAATGACTTTTAATTTCTTTTTACTGAAGACAGTCTTTCAATTCTTTAGTCAGCTATGTTGAAATAGAAAGCCAGGATGAGCCTCATTTCTTTTAAATTTCTCCAAACTTTCTCCTCCTCTTGCTGACACTTCTAAGYGCCTTTTCATGCTGGGAACAGCAAGGGAGCTGGGAGCACAGGGCTGCCCTGGGCCCTGTTAACTTGCACCCCTGCAGCAGTGCTSAGCTCTGCTGTTCTCAGCGGGCACCCACATCTGTGCAAGGAGCAGATATGTTGGTGGGTGCCTGTAAGGCCTGACCTTGAAGGTGCTGAAGATAAATTCTGCAGCAGCCACAGATGCAAAGGGCATTTGAGGAGAGCAGAACTGGGCCATTCAGAAGTGCTGTGCACCCTAGCAGAGCACTTCTTCATGGTCTGAGATAGCCAGCACAGTTCAGTGGCTCTCCTACCGAGAAGCTTTCTGGATCCAGTTGCAGTGCTGTAGGAAGTCACCGAAGCAGAGCAGTTTCCCAGAGAGAAAGCAGCCAGGAGGTGGACCTGMTCCTTCACTGGGCAGGTAACTTGCTCAGAGTGTGGACATGGCAGTGCCCAGATGTGGCACTCGGCTGCTGCTGCAGCCCTCCCTGCCACCCCCGACAAAGTAGCACTGAGGTTACCCACATTAATGCTGCTTGCTAGCACTTTTTTTTCCTCACATGTCAGTTCTGCAAGATGGATCACACCTAAGTGGCTGTGCTAGAATCAGACCGAGCATGCAGCATGCATTGCACAGAGCACTTCTGCTCTGAACTGAGCTCGCTGCCTGGAATAGATAAGGAATAGTGTATTTCATATGCAGAAGCAGAAGATGAGCAGGAGAACAGAGATGTCAGAGAAAAGGGCATTCAGGCCAGAAGGCAGGAAGCCACATGTATGTCAGAGTCAGGTCATTTCAAATTTATATAACTACAATTTTTTGGCAGTTCAAGTATTTTTCAAAGGTTAAATGTCTGGATTCTTAAAATAAATGGACAGAGTTCCTTCCTTCATTTCAGAGCTGACAACTAGCTTACCAACTGTATATGGTGATACTTAGCTCTGAGCTCTGACAGGCCTTATATATGTGCCGCAAATGAAGAAGCAGATATTCACTGTCTCCACACCTCTTAAAAGTTAAGTTTCACGTTCTGAAATTGTCCTCAAGGGTAGGCTTTTTTTTCCTTTCTTCTCCCCATATATTAAAAAAGAACCCCATGAAACAACAAGAAAAAGCCCACAGAAGCTTTTGATAATGAAGCAAACATATTTCTCTGGTGTAGGCTATTTTTTTCAGTCTGCTGCTAGTTTTTAAATATAAAGTATAGCATATGTTTAACACAGAACATATGGAATGAAAGAAAAAGCAAATCTTGAATTCCAAACATAGTATTCTTAGTAGAAAAGATACCATAGTGTGAAAGTGGTCACCCAGAACAAAAAGAAAAAATATTTTTATTATATATAAATATTTATAAAGCCAGCTCTGCTTCTTCTTTTATTTTTGCTCATGTAAATCTGAATTAAGAGTCCTGTTGACGATGCAAAGTATAAAGAGAAGAATGCAGAAGTATTTGCAGATGTAGCAGATCAAAAAGAGCTACTGTTGCTTTTCTACCTTCCTGCTGCCAACTCTCTGTGCCCCAAGCCACTCAGGTTCCAGGGAGGGGATCCAAAGGCATGAGGTGGCCCAGCTGAGAAGGGGCACCTAGCCCTGAGGACGCGAGAGATGTCAGGTCGGCTACGTGCAGCCTGCACGGGCCGCTGCCCACAGAACCTGCRATCCCCGCTGCGGAAGCTGCTGGGCTTGGCTTACCTTGACCCGGCTGGTCTGGCCAAGAGACGCCTCTTGCTGGCCAAGAGTTTCCATGCTACATGCCTGGGACAAGCACCAGGACAAAAAGACAGCCCATGCAGATTATGATTATGCTTTGTAGCACCAATAATAAAGCTCTGGATTGGGCAAAATGCTCCAGTTTCTCAAGAATCCTGGAGGAAGATCAGCATGCTGCTACTTAGCATCACTCTTGGACTTCTATAGGGAATATTTTTTGCTCATAATGACACAGTAGAAGGCAACCATTATAAAAAACGTAACAACAAAACAAAATACTTCCTTCACCCTTATATAAGAGAATGAAACAGTAAGAGGTTACTTCCCACCTTTTTTTTCCAATCAGATAATTCAGAGTGATAAATAAAGTAACAACTCCAGCATAGTGACATCTGCATTCCTATATTCAGTCAATATTGCAAGTAAGATTCAATATCAATACTAGCTGATCAATTAAAAGCAGCACCAAGTCCACAGTCTCTCCAACCAATCTGATACAAGGCACGATGCAAAAGAACTGTCTCCAGTCCATAACAATCACTCACATTCCTGCAGTTTCCTTCTTTAAAAGCTTGCCAGCATATCTTCCCCTTAGTAAATGAGGGCATGGGAGAGGTTGTTTGAATACCATGACATAATGAAACAGTTCCTACTTAGAAAGACTTAGAAAAGACACAGATTTCAGCAGCAGTTGAAGTGAGGGACATCAGTGCAGGTGTTTGTGCTCACAAGGGTGCCTTCTTCCCTGAGCACCATTAGTGCCAGCAGTATCCTTACTGCCTCCCCCCCACCATGCTGCTTTCTTCTTTCTCTTTTTTTTTTTCCCTTTTCTTTTTTTGAGTGCACTTCCAGATAAATGCCAGTCATTTGGCCAGGGCTAACTCACAGAAGGTACAGCAGGCACAGATGGTACTAATGCATAAATGTAATCTAGCAAAAGGATGCCAACACCAACCCAGAAAAGGTTCCAAATAACTGCAGTGCACTTAGAGGAATACAGTGATTGGCAAGGTGAAAGCTGAGATTTGCAAGAGCTTACTGTTCCCAAATCAACAATAGAAATTCTACAACAAATGAGCATATTTATTTATTAATTTATAAAATGCACTTAATACCAAGATCTCTGGGCACATGTATAATAAGCACTCACCAAAACCCAAATTCATTATACAAATTATACTGATGAAAGTAAAAAAAAAAAAAAAAAAAAAAAAAGAAAAGTGGATATTGAAAAGCAAAAATACTAATTGCCCAGCACTTCTCCAGAAGGTTGTTACGAGGGAAGATAAGCAGCACAGAGGTGCTCAAAAATCAGGGGGTCTGGACAGTGAGGAAGCACTGTCAGAAGCAAATCCTGAGTGCATTGCATTGCACACCAAATGTATCTTGTCCTTTCTAAGGATTCAGAACATAAAAAGACCCATACCAACACCCGCCCACCCCCCTTTTTTTTTTTCCAGTAGCAACTGGTAATGTGCCCTTAGGAAAAATGTACAGGGAAGGATAAACATGGTCTGAATGTCCCCATGGTACACATTTCCTAGCTTCTGGAGAACATGAGCATCGCCAAAAACCAGATCCATGGCAGTCATTTCTAGTGAGGAAAAAGTGTTTCAAGAATAAGCACCTTACCTCAAGTATCTGCCCCAAGCTGCAAGAAGGAAGGAAAAGAGAGCAGCTACAGAGGAATGTGAGCACTGTCTTTGTGCAGTGCATGCAACTGCCAGCACAACTTGGGATGGATCAGCTCGTGCTCAGCACTCCTGAAAGGGAAAGMGTGATAGACACCACACTGTCATAATACTGTCTGAGGACCACCTTCAGATCTTACCTCCATGAGTTTTACACTGCTGACTTTAAAGGAACTATTCCTGATTTTCAGTAAGAGACATGAGACCAATAGCAAGACCTAAAAGTGAACAAGAGCTGATAATCATGACACTACTACATCTAAGCAAAATAGCTTGCGAGATGGACATACAGAGTACTGCTGGCCATCAAATTACCCATGACTAAAGTCTTTCTGCATTACAGGCAAGGAGTACCACACAAATCCACTGCAGTTTTTTGGCCAAGAAAGCAGTATCACCTTCTTCCTAGCTGTCTRTTTTCAGAGGGAGCCCAACTCAATTCAGTATTAACTCTTCAGTGTCTTCAAAGAAAAATAAAGCAAAGCAAAGTAAACCGAAGCCAGATCAGAAGTAATTCTAATATCAGTTAGTAATATAGTTAAATATGCCTGAAATACAATTCACATATATCTTTGTAAGTCAAGAACAAGGCAGACTAAGAGAGATATAGGAGGGATGTCCAAATGTCTGTGAAGTTTTTGATTACTAATCCATCTGAACTAAAACAAAAGCCTCATGGTATGCGGTGGGCTTTAGTCTGCAGGAAGGAGAGTTGTCTCCTTCATATAGGCACTGTACCAGGGAAGCTGACACAGGCTGAGGGACGGGGGAAATACCCTGGCCTTCAGATTCTTTACAGGGCCCAGTCAACAACGTCATTAATGCTGAGGCTCCAGCTATCAGATTGCACCGTAAAGACTCTGGTTTGCAAAGTGACAGCTGGATCACAGTGGCATCTAGAGGGCTTTTTCACACAGTATCAGTGCAGGCATTTGTGTGGCAGAGCGAGAATCCTGCTGCGGCCCTGGCTTCCCGACTACAGAGCCATCTCAATCTGCACAGTCAGAGTTGGTGGAGTTGCACCCTGATGCCCTGCTGGGGGATTTCTAGCCTTCCCCCACAGATAATTCATCTAAACTCCAAATGCCTTCCGTATATTTTCATAAAGATTCACAGTTTTCTATAGAATGTCTTAAGATTTTTTTTTGCGGACAATAATTGCATAATATTAGAAATTATTTATATAACCTGTTCAATGTGCTGTATAATTGGGTACTTTCTCTCTCTTTCTAAAACATTAGCAAGTGCCAGSCAGAGGCTGCAAAATCAAAAGGGTTAGACTTTCAGCTGGTGGATGAATTCCATGCTGTTGCTGTGCTGTGTGCCACCAACATGATCTTGGATGACTAAACATACTTGATGATTTTAGAGTATGTGGTTCCTATGACGTAAGCCGTTTGAAGATGAAGGGGTCTCTTCAGAAAAGATGGAGTAGAGAAGTAAATCAAGAAGAGGATGCTGGGAAGCATTTCTAGAGAAAGGAAATTTTAGAAGAAGATTGAAGGAAACTTTCCTCTCGTGATCTGAGAGGGCTCGGAATATTGCAGCAATCCGTCCCCCTTGYCTTGCTCCACCTAGAACCTGGAAGCCTACAGCTTTCTGTCTCCAGACAGCTTTCTGTCTTAAGGAGAGGAGACCTTCTCCRTGACAGCTCAACCTGTAAGTCCAGGAGAAGAAATGTTCTGTTCACCGCCCACCTTTGGACGAACGTCCGCACCGCGTTAGGTGTGTGCTCGGATAGTCGCCAGGATAGAGATCACTTTCCCTCTGGCAATGAGAATTAACTTGGTCTGCTTTCCAAGGCATAATTAAATCTGAAGCAGAAGAGCCCTCCATTGGCAAGCACTTGCAATGGGAACGCAATAACGTGTCCTTCAGAAAACAAGGGTCAAACCTTCCCRGGCCTTGGTGCGTTTTCATGGAGGCAGTGGGGCTCCAAGGGAGGGAGCTAACTGCTGAGGGGCACATAGAGAGCACGGGGAGCCTCGCTCCAAAGAATCTGTGACGGGAGAAACGGGCCCTCTCCAGGCCATTTCCGCAGCCTTTCCTTTTGCATAAGCAATGCTTGCCTTGTCTGAGGAAAACAACAAACTCCTGCCCTCTAGAGACAGRAGACCTCCAGCTCTACTGAATAAAATATTTGCCACAACCTCCTTTTGAAGCAGATGCTACAAATGCATACAGTTTTATTCTCCCCTAAGGCCCACACAACCAGCTCAGCAGCTCATCGTCCTCTCTTCTCCCAGACCTGGAAGGCCAACTCGCAGGAGAAGCAGCTTGTCATAACCACTCTTTTTCAAGGCAGTAGATTATTTGGAGAACTGCTGAATAAAGCAGTCACAGAGAACATGGTGAAAGAAGATAAATCCCTCCCCTCTTCATTGCCAAAACCTGTCCAAGCAGGAAAGCAAATGCTGACACTGTACTGAGCACCTCTTCCTTTCCTTTCCTTCCCTGGCTGCCCGCGTAGCGCTACAATTCTTGTCCTTCTCTGAAAACAGGTCATGGCAGGAACTGTCGCTTCTCCTGTTAGTAACTGCAGAGCGATAAGCATTCAGAGGCACAAGCACACAGTACAGATCATAAGAACAAGCCTAGCTCACTCGCTGCTACTGCTGTGTGTTCCCCTCTGGCGCAGCCCCACTGTCCTGTAGGACTCAGCTGGCAGTAGTTGGAGGTAGACAGAGATTTTCAGATTCTTCTGTGGAGAGGTTTGCATTGGAATTTCAAGGGTGGAAAAATAGATTTGAAAGTCTACTCCTGGATCTTTGGTCTGAAGTACAGAGAGTCTTGGCAGCAGCTCTCCTTTCAGTGCCATGCAGCATATTGGGCTACAAAATCTTTTCAGGCCTGTTTTTCACAAGGTTACACCACTGGCAAGCATGTACATTGAAGAATTTATTCACTGTAGCAACTGTGCCGAAATGTCCATATGTCCAGTTACAAAATAAGCGTTATTAGTGGGGTGAAAAGCTGTTCATAATAGCATTTTCCCAAAGCTGCCTGTGTACTGAAAGTACTACAGATAATACCCCTGAATCCAAGTATTTTCATTTACATCTGAGCAAAATGGGTACAAAATGGACATGGAGCCCTGGCAGATTAGAAGAGCAGCATTTCATAGTGCACATACCTGCTTTGTACCAGAGAATGTTTGCTGTAGTCTAGCAACGCACTACCCCACCACATTTACCCACACACATGACTACGTCACATGTACTTTAAGAAAAAAATTGCCTCCAAACCCAGAACTTAGCAAATTTGCTGAAGAGTAGTTGACTGCTGAATCAGGACCATGCCAGATATAAGATGTAAATGGGTTTAAGACACCCAAGGGCTTCTCTCCCCAAATTAATATTTACTACCTAATATTTATATTAAGATAACAGCTTGAGGTAGATGGCTAGAAGTGAGATGCATAATTTCCATCATAAACTATTTTTCTGACAAAGCAGTTATAGACTCTTAGCCATCCATTATGCATTTTATACATTTAGGCAGCATCTTTAAAATATCTACTTTGAACCTATTACTGGCAATTTTATATGTTGGTCTGTTCTCCTAGTGCAGAAAGATGGGAACTAGCTTTACTTCTTTTCTGCGTTTCACTCTTCCTTCCTCTTCACCCTGCTCCCCCTAGCCCCAAGCAGGACCAGAGGATGAAAAGTGGAGTGTGAAGTTAGACTCAGCTTATTGAGGTAGCTGTCACTGAGCAGGCACATTATTGTCACAGCATTCAGATGTTTCCAGGTTTCATCCTGCAACTCTTTAGATTCATATATGTGACTTCTGAAAGCTGACCTACTAGCTAGGTCAGCTAGACTGCTTAGAGAGACCATGAGATTCACACACCCACACACATGCTAAGGAGGCTAGATTACATAAATAAGAGGATAATAAACAAGTTATATGTTCTTCCAGTTATCTCAAATAACTGGAAAAAAATGATACAGTTAAAAAAAATCCTCTTTAGAGAATAGTATTATAGCAACAATCATCTGTATCTTGTTTCTCTGTTATATGGCTGTTGTTTTAGCTGGATTTTGAGTCAAGCCCTCATTGCTGTCAGGGTTCAGAGCTTACCTTATCTTGGTCAGACCTTTAAGCCATCAATTAAATAATTTGTGGGAAAAAAAAATGCCTCGGTTGATGAGCAGTCCTAGAAATGGTCCTGATGTCTGCATGAGTAGCAATGTGTTCTGTAGTAATAATGCCAGGTCGCCATCATTCCTAGGGGAGATTCACTGCTGATGGATTCTGTGAAAAATGATGCTCCTAGCAGCCTCCCAGYCATCTTTTCCCAGGCATTAAAAATCTACCACCTTAGCATGGTTCATGGATGCTGAGCGGGACCCTTCTACTTGCAACTTGCCTAAYTGCCTCATGCAGGGCATTAGGACAGCAGCTGGCGAGCACGCAGCCACTGAGACGGCTTTGAGTTGTCTTCGGTGGGTAATAACACAACATGTGCAAGAGGAGGAAACTCTAACAACTTCAAATAGTTTTACTTTACATAAAATAAACATGTTTGTAGCAACACACATCTGCAAAGATGAKATTTTAGCACTAAGAGCTTGGCAACAGAGTATAGGTTTCTGTCAATAAAAGCGTAAAGCCAATTGAGTTTCCTCAATCTCTGAGGTAAAGAATTACCTGTTTGTCAAGGACAAGGAGGGAGAGGGAGAGAGAGGGAGAGGTGTTGGTGTAAAACCCTGAAGGCTGCTTAGCGCTATGCAGGATATGGGTGCTTAGCAGTCCCTCTCCAAAGTAAACATGTAAATCAGCTATATTTTTAAAAAGATATATATATAAAAACTTAACTTCGTATGCTCTGGCTTGTCAGTGGGTATTTATGAGGTGAGTGTAATATTTTAATGGTTATAGCAAATACACTGGAAATACATCYAGTGTGGGGGAGCTAGTAAGGAAGSACAGGAATGTTGATTTTGGTAGAATCTGAATGTCCAGGAGATGGGGYGAGGGGACACCCACTCTAGTTAACGTTGCTTCATGTGCTGCTGGCTACAGGCAGGGAAGATGGGTGATCTCTGTTCTCAAGTGCTGCAACGCAGCGGGCCTTGGCTCTGTAAACTGGCACAGGTGTCAGTGTGTGCCACGCTCTTGYTCTCTCTGCTGCATGCTCTGCAGTGGGTCTTCCAGTAAGGAAATACCTACTGCCACTGAGCTATCACTACAAGACTTGGAGGGAGTTGTTGCCAGTGCTGTCATCTTGGCACCTCTCTGAATCACTGCCATTTTTGCACCTTTAAAAGCTCTTTTTGTTGTCATTGTTGCATATTAGTCTTCAGGTCATGAGCATTCTACGAGTTTATTATGCCTGGAAAGCTCAGCTTTGGGAATTGATTCTAAAGAGTTTTGGAAAGCAGGAAATTACCTGCTCTGTTATATTAGAGAAAAGAAGAAAAGGCTTTTGCAACCCAGGCCTGTATGGGAAAGGCTGCTGGGAAGAACCTGGCAGTCTCAGTCTTGACCCCTTAGAGGCAAACTGGTGGATGGGCCACAGGGAAAGAGAGTTAACAAGAAATAAAAGTCACAAGAAATAAAGTCAGGTGAACCAGATTCCCATCGGATCGTCAGAACTGCATCAGTGGTCTCAGCAGACTCTAGGGGAGAGCTGTAGCAAGAAGACAGCTTTCAGGAGGATGACAAATCTGGGCTAACAGGGATGAATCCAACAGAGATGAAAGTTGCTCTAATCATACTGTGAAGACAGGGCCAACATAAATGGCACTACTAAATACTTGTTTAAGAGTGACGTTCCAAAATCTTCGCTTTCCTTGTGGCTACATGGGCACTGATCAACTGAATAGGAGAGCACAGAGCTCCTGTGGGCCATATTAATGCACAAACCCCAACAGGGCACACTCCTTTCATGGGGATTCTGCAGCTGCAGGTACAAGTGCACATTTTTTCCTTTCTGCTGATATGTCAGTGACAAACAGTGGAGGATCTTGATCCTCTGAGCCCCCAATGAGCCAATCTTTTAAGAAGTTACAATAGTAATGAGACAGCCATTCTGGACAACCACAACTGGAAATGCAGTTCTGGAAAGTGCAGTTGTTCTTGCCCTAAGTTGGATGCAGAGCAGTTTAGCAGTGGCCAGGGAATGCTTTGCTATGCTGTACAGTTACTCAGCATGTTAACGACAAAAGTTATGTGCAAGGATAAGCCCTGTTTGTGTGACAAAGTACTTGAGATCGCCCAGTGCTAGCTGGGTGGGTGGATGTTGTGACCCTTCCATCTCCTTGGAAGATACCTTGACTTTACAGGGAGCTTCATCTGCCTCTTCTGAATTACTCAGGAATACTGCAAGCGATGGCTGTACATCTTTTCAGCCTGAAACCAAAAGTGCATAATTTCCCTCAGGAATCACACTGTAAATATTTGTTATATTACTGTTTTACCATTTACTATTATTATTACTCTTAATGCRTTTTACCGTGGGAGGCCAGCTTTGGCAGTGGGGAGCGGGCAGGACTCCAAAGTCGGTGAAGTTTCCTTCACCAGTGACGGCTGCCGCTGGAGTGCCTAGTGCTACGTTACAGACTTTTGGAAAGCAGTGTGTGTTTGTCCACACATGCAGCCTAAAATACACTTCATACCTGTCTAGCCAATGTCAACAGATGTATTCCAAACTTAAAGCATGGCACAGTCCAAAAGGGTTTCCACCACCAAAACGCTATGTGTTTTGTTCTCGCTGAGCTATTTCCACAGGASATCACATCGGAAGAGGAAACCAGGCAGTTTCAACAGGCATCTCTCGTTTGCATTGCCATAAGAAGCCCTGTCCTGCAGTATACTATCAGTGTCCACTTCCTTTGAAACTGAAATTTCCTTTGAAACTTTCCTGAAAGCAAGCAAATTTATCTTGATTGCCCCCTAAAGTTACAAAGAACTTGTGTAAGATATTCAACAACATAACAAATTAGTTCCATTTATCATTAAAAATATGCTTTCTGAGTACAAGATCCCTCTCTGTCTCTTTTCTTCTTTCATTTTTAATGACGGTCATATCTTTCTCCTGTAGCACCTGCAGTACATCTTTTAGTAGTTAGATCAGAATTTTATTTTTTTTTCCTGCTGAATCTGGGGCATTGAGACAACTCCAATATCCCACAGGCAGATCTGGGAACACTTGCATAACTCGTGCTTTAAATTATTCCAGCCCTAAAACTCTATTTAGTTCAAATTTATACTAACTACATGTTGGTAGTGTTAAAGTTTATGATCCAGTGATTTACAAGGCATGATACATCTGGATTCAAATTGGTTGTATTGATTGTTTAATCAAGGACGAGGACGTCTCCAAAGCCCCCAAACTGGCTGATCGTGGTAATGTTGCTAGGATTGTGGTATTTCATCAGTTTTATTAGTTTCATAGGACAAGCATCTATGTCTTTAATTCTGCAGGCCAAAAATAGCCTGATAAGTCTATTTTTTAGTAAACAGTGTTTCTAGTAAAGTAAATAATGCTTTTAGCAAAGTTTTGATTAATTGGAAAGAAATGTAATATTCTGTTGCCAAGAGTTGATCTTAATGATGAAATAAATATCCCTACATAGGAAGTTTTGAGTTAGTTTAGGGAAGCAACCTACACACTTGAGAAGGATTTGCCCCAAGCCAGCTTGCTCTGAGACAGTGTTAGTTACCACACACAATCTGATTTTCAGTCAATGCGGAYTGCAGTCCACATTGGCTTGGTACAGCACAATTAATGTTAACAGAACTGAAAACTAGTTTTCTGTCTACTATCTACTTCAATTTGCCCATCTATAATGTGGACAGGTTAACATCCAATATTATCTCATTTGTATATATGGCATTATCTGTCATTACCCAATACAGACATTACAGGGAATTTTGGTATTTGTTGCTCTGTTGTTTGGTATTAGTTGCTTAGTTTGGTATTAGTATTGTTGTTTGGTATTAGTATTGTTGTTTGGTATTAGTTGCTCTGAGATCCATCAGTCAGTGGTGCTTCATATGCACTACACAAATATTGAGGTGCCATTAGAATGCTACATCCTGCCATGTCCTGGTGGGCCAAACAGCAACAGTGACTCCAAGTGAGGGGATTTAGGAAAGGATTACATACGTGACTTGAACTGGGGCAAGCAGGGAGCAGGAGAGAGCTGCTGATAACTATGCCTTTCGTATTTTTACTAACAAATAATAGCAATACAAGTGTATATAGCAAGTCTTTAATTGTAAGAGAATGACAAGAGTTTGGAGCCCTTTATGTTGGCTTTAATGCTTCCTGCTAACGCATTTCATGTGTAGGTACTGTGAAACCACACACCTTGTCACCTTCCATTACTGAAACACCAAAGCTGTTCCCTGCTATGCCAGCATGCAGTGTTTGCTGTTATGTAAATGACAGTACAGTGTTCCTGACCTTCGGATTAATTAGCACTTTCAGTGTGTTTTCCAACATCCTGATTTCAGGTCTGTCTTCTGTGAACATCATATTGTTCATAAAACATGCCTTATTATATGGGAGGCTTTGTTTGCATTTGAAATTTCTCAGCATGCTTTTTTTTTTTTTTCCTAAATAAGAAAAACTAATCAAAGTAAAGTTGCTGGCACAGAAATTACAGAACTCTCTGAATATCAAGTATATCAAATACACTTGCAAACTTAAACCTAAGGRATTTAACTGGGAGATTGGCTTCCAAGAAGCCTCTGCTCTAGCTGGGCTGTTGGCCCATGAGTTGAAGTCACCTGCTACTAAACCTCTGCCGTTAGTACCGCTGACTTCCTTGGGTTCACTGCTTAGGCAAAGGAGAGGCACAGCAATTTGAACAATTTCTAGAAGCTGGCAGAGAACATGGGTTTGGAACAAAACTGGATTTTGTCAATTCCAGTAAAATCTGTCCCCTGTAACTCAAAAATAAATTACTTTTAAATATTAAAGTTTTACAACTTCCAGAAAGAGCTAAAAAGAGCTAAAAAAAAATCCCACTGCAAAATATTGCACTTACTGACTTGCTGCAGACAGGTCTAGAAGAGCACATGTTACTTTCAGTGATCATTCTAGACCTCAGCTAAAATGTTGGACTATTCAGCTGCCTACTAAATGAAAATTGATTTCAAATATCAGAATGATTAATATTCAAATAATTTTTCTAAATTCATATGCATTCATGCCCTGGTAACTACATTTAAAGAACTGTGAGAAAGCTACGAACAAAAGTAGAGCTTTTGTAATGAAGGGGAAATTGCAATAATAATTGCATCATCTGAGACACCCTGGGACTCTCTTGTTAGCTGTTTTCTGCAAATGTTTTGTGATGTCTTGTTTTTGTGTAAGTGGTGTCACACTTGTATAGAAACATCCTTGCTGTCGTTGCTTAATGTGAGCTTTGCTGTCAGCAGTGCTTGAGCTGCATTTTTTTTAATGCTCCAGAARCACTTTGCTTCTTCCACAAAATTCATTTTGATACATTCATTTCAGAAAAGCAAATGTAAAGGCACATAAAGCTGTGTCGTGCCTTTCTGCTTCCTCTTTAATGGGATCTCTTAGCTCTCCTGCTCTCTCTCTCTGCATCTCTTGGGCAGTTAGAATTCAGATGGGTGGCAACTAAAAATTACTACAATTACTGCATGCATGTATTCAGCACTTTTCCTATTTATTATATATAGTTGCTGGGAGGTAGGACTGTTAGAAGAGAGGTCTGCAAAAAAAAAAAACTCTTGATCTGCCCCTGCCMTGTGTGCTTACACTTGCATTTGACCTGTAGAACCCAGCTACTTTCATGCCAGTCATGGGCAGATGCCTACGGAGACTTGAGACAGTAACACCAAGTAACAGCATAGATAATATCCCGCCACAATTATTGTTAAAATATATGCATCAAATTGAGTGTACAAAGGTAATGCRAAATTCAGGCCTAATTTCTTTTGATAGCTCTGTAATCTCTTAATAAGAAAGCAGTAATTACCTCTCAAGCACATATATTTGAAAGAAGAAAAAGGACTCAAAAGCATAAGCACTTCTATCTACTCTAAACAATTTGCTTTGGATCATCTTTTAACATTCRCTTTTAAGTTGCTTCAGGGATACCAGAATTTATTAGAAATATTCAGGTAGGACATAAGATGAACAGAGAGAAAAAAATAAAAAACACAGCTCCTTTCCTCCTACCTACACCTAAAAAGACTTAAACCATCAATTAACAAAGACAATTTTCAAGCCAGATCACTCTAAACTGTGAAAAACACACACCWACCTACCTTGGAGAATTTTCATGCTCCTTTCCACATACATAAATATCCATATATACAACAGGCTACTATAAAAATACTAGTGTTAATGTGCTTCAAGAATGAGAAGAGTTCTGGCTCAGCTGCCATAGGTGAATGTGGGTATCTGGGTCATAGAGCCAGTCCTGTCACCCAAGTATGTGGTGCCCTGTGCTGAGTGAGTCAATTTATGGACTCTCATGCAGACCACGATTTTGTATTACAGAGCCCGCTCAAATGGAAAGCCTTYGTAATTAAGAAATAACCTCAAGACAAAGCATTTAACAAAGACACTAACTGTAACAGAAGCATTTGCAGAGTCTCCTCAATATTTCAAAGACTTTGGAGAAGTCCAAACCTTTTGGACCTTTCATGTCCCAAGAAGGACCTTTGGAGGTCCAAAAAGAGCSCGGAATATTCAGTGATTATCCAAAATCAATAAAAGGGGTAACAATGTTCACTACTAGATTTGTTTCACACCTGGTTACACTAAAAAGAGTGAAAATTCATCTAGACCCATTTCTGGAAGAATGATATCCTCTGGTACCCCAGGGAAGCCCTTTTTCCTCTTGGTGCACAGAGATTTCAGGGACATAAGAAAGGCAGTTTACTATAGATGTAGAAGCCCAGTTATTGCTAAGAAAAACACCTTTATCTGCACTGTACTACGGTATTCTACTGTACTGTACATCCTGTACTGTGTTTTTTGCTTCACCCCCCACTAAGAGCTTCTCTCTTTCTTCCCCACTCAGGGCCGATGCATTAACTTCACCAGAGTTCAATCTCAGTAAAGGAGAAGAGGATACCAGGAGAACATTCAGCCACATTGCCACTTCTCAACCAGCCAAAGACACCTGAGCACTTCTGCAAACTGCTTGGATCATCGTCAAGCCTGAGCTTAGAAGGTTTCTCCATTCCCCTCTTGCAGGAGGCAKCAGTACTGTACCAAGCTCTTGCCTTCTCCCACGTTACGTTAATGCCCTGTGATTCACAGCAGTGTCACCAAGAGAAGCATTGACTTGCATGCTGACGCGTTTGTAGAATACACAGTACGCATGTGCAAGGAAGGATGCAGACAACCAAAGATGCTATTTTTTTATTATTTTTATTATTTTTTAAGGACTACAGATTCTCAGGATGCAATGTGCTTTCAGCGGAGATGYAGAGTTTCTCAGATGCAAAGATGGCACGTGTTATTTAAATAGGCCTATTTAAATAGTCCCTATATAAAGGGACTATTAGCCATAGGCAAAGGATGAAAATTCCCACCAGGGTAAGCAAATGCAAGAGTTCACTGCCTTACAGCGATGTCAGATCACAAAATCCTTCTGAGTCTCCCATTGCATCGTGCCTTACGGGAACCTTCTGACTGGAAATCTTGTCATTCTAACACTGAAAAGTGCACACGCATGACAAAATGTAGACAGGGTGCCTCAAGGTATTGGTAGCAAGCAAGACTTTGCCCTTTAGTTTTTGAAGACACCTTTCTTTCATTATGCACCCGGGACAGGAAGAAAATTAATAGAGCGTTATTCCACAGGAAGACAGCCTGTAACCAGAGATCTTGAGCGGAGTTTGAGGGACTGATGCTTCAAGACCTTGACACTGTGGCTGGTGGTTTTTTCCCCTTTCCTGCATTCAAAGTTCAGTAGCGCATAAAACATCATCATCTATAAACATACCTAGCAGTAGTAGGCTTATGTATTATTTTTTTTAGATTAAAAAAAGCAGTAGCCACTAAGCTGGTATCTCAGGGTTTTTTTCCCCCCAAATCTCCAAGGGCTCTTCAGCGTCACAAGCCAGCAACTCTCTTTGCATGAGAATTTCAAAGTTTAATTAATATAATTAAAGGCAACAGCAAGCAGCAGCCTGTGAAGATTTTGCTCATCTTTTTTATGCCTTTTGACATTGAATGACCTATTACTGTATGTGCATTACTCGCTTTTTGAGGGGGCACTGAGCATTGGTTGAGATTCAGCAGTGGAAAAAGACCTCCTTCCATCAATTTAGAAATTATATTTATGGGAGCGCCGGCCATCACAAAACATTGACAATGTATGTATTATAATTTTTTAGAAAAACCAGTGTCGTGTCACGTCGACGATGCCAAATTATGTTAGCGTGAGCGGAAACACTGTGGGGGAGGAAGGAGGGAGCAGCTGAAGAAAAAGGCTCAAATGATCCAGTCACTTTCGATACTGTACTTCAGATGCAAAATGGATATTCGAGTCGAAACCTGACAAAGCGCGCCTGCTTTGATGGGAACTGGTATAGACAATGACCAGTGGCTGGGTCAGTGGGATGTCTCTCTGCGAGCAGGGAGGCTTATCAAATGACACTAAAAATAAGTTCAACAACCATCACATTTGAGGGGAAAAGGCGAACATTTCACATTTGGTGGGCACAAATGTGTGCAAGATGGAAAGAGCAATGCGAAGCGTCCTGGTCTAATTATCTCCTTTGTGCTCTTCGTTGAAATCGCAAGGGACATAAATAATTCTTTTGGTCGATGTCCAAATTCGTGGCACTGCCCAAAGAAGCCTTTACATATATCCACTYGCTTACATCTTTTGCTTGAGTTTATTTATGTCACTGGTAGCCTCATCATCAACAACCATTTGTGCACATTAGACTACAAATAAAATGATTACCTAAGTTTCTGTGATCTCTTCTTCTTCATCCTTCCCTTGTGCATCTTCTTCATATGTTAAACCTTAATTTTTCCAGCTATGCAGTCTCCCTTGCTCCCAGCTCTGCACAACAGACCACCTTCTTGTGGTCTCACGTGGTATACCAAGAAAGCATGTCACTGCCTAACTCAGGGGCTTCCGACTCTTCCACAACTACTAAAAATGCATCAGACACGCTGGTACGTACAATATGGAGCATTAGGAATGGAAATAGAACAACGAAATGCCCAAAGAGATTGCTATTACATGCAGCCTAGTTCCAGCTTTGATACCATTGGCCTTTGGTTTGGAGTGCTTTCAAGCATGTGTGTCCTAAAGGCTGATTTTATTCATGCGGACCAGCCACCAGCGCAGCTTTGGGTTATTTCAAGCCTTTGATAAAACCTCTGGTTATTGCCCAGCTTACCTCAAGATGGAGACCCAAACCCTAAGGAGGATTGCAAAGACCCAAGTGCTCTTCCATACTGCTCCTCAGGATACTGGAGCARGACAGGCAAAATACTACACTCCTCAGACACAAAACTAAAATAAACTCTCTTCTGTTTGACTTATTTTTCCTCCCTTTTAATGTAAAGCCGCATTTCCTTCTGTGAAATTGTCAGCTTGTATTTCAAGCAGCATGTTGCATAACATAGAAAAAACAYGCAGACGAAGAGAGGGCTTTTTCCTCACATATATCTACCATCTCTCAAAGAATATTTGTAATGAGTATAGCCAGAGAAATACAAATTTCCTAATATTCTTTTGCTCTCTGTAGCTGTCTATCCATATTCATCGAAAACTCTGTGGAATGTGTGATTTTTCATGGAGAGGCTGATACCAAGCAAAAACGTATTTCAGGTATCTACACTGATTTCCCCTTCTAATTGGCATGATGTTACAGTATGTTACACTTTTCATTTAGTGGAAGATAACACCCTAAGAGTTTCATTAACATACAATGTGGAATATCTGTCACAAATAATTTGGGGGGCAAGAGGCATRGGGTAATAATAGTTTAAAATTTGCTGATTCAGAATGACACAAATTAAGAATTATTTGACAGTAGAGCTTAAAACATTTGAGAGAAATAGAATCAGTAGGTTTAAGTAGCATGACTCCTGCACACTTTAAAAGCTTACACATCTCCTCCTGATAAGACCATGCCTAATACTGTTTTTATATCTGTTTTACTCTGGATAACAAAAGCAGTAGTGTCTTGAAAAAATAAATAAATAAAAAGAGATGTAGAAAATTTCCTCTGTAGCAGAATGGAAAAAAACCTTACAGTTTGATATGGCTCTTTAAGAACATGCCTGCTGTTATTTCAGAATCTTATTTCTGAGTCTATAAAAAAGAGCACATCTATAGGCATTAGGTACATGATCCTTTATGTGTTAGCTGGATCGAAGTCACCTGATCAGAGGAGAACTCTCAGAGAATTTTGGGAGAAACAGTGTAAATTCAGTTTCCCTCTCAAGAAGAAGCCTCATTTTCCAGGAACACTTGCTCTGCCTGAGTTTCCCTTCTGTGTGAAATGGGTGGTTAGTCCTGAGGGTACCAGTAAACAGAGCACAAAACCATCCTTCTAAGGCGAGCACTAAATATATATTCCATTTTCTATGTATGTCGCACTATGGTTTGGAGGCTTTAATCAGTGCTTGGCATGTTTGAGTTTCTAAAGAGAACAGGGTGTATAAACCACATACATACTTTTTCTTCAAAGACCAAACCAACTTGGTTGTTTTATACTGTAAACAGCAAGTTTAGCAYAGAAGAAAGAAAAGAACAAGCCTAAAAAAAATGTGCTGCCTGGCAATTTAAAATTTAAAAAATGGTTGAAGAGAGGAAAATAAGAGTGATTTAAATGGACCTGTATGTTATTTGATCAACCTGTAAGTGCCTTGTATTGCACAGGCACTGAAGCATTCATTTGCTTTCCATATAGCACAACAACAAGCTCTGCCTCAGCACAAGCTTTGGAAGCAGCACACACTTTGCTTGCAAACTCAGCATGCTTGCAGCCTGCTGTGGACGTGCAACATGAGACGAACTATGGGGTCCCCAAAATGAAGCCTAAATGGATTCCTACACTGATGCTGTCTGCTACACTGAAACCTGCTGCAGACATGGTGCAATGGAGCCCAGCAAAACTGAAGTGCTGGGAGAATGCGAAGCTCGGGGTGAAACACAGAGAGCGCTGGAATCCTCTCGCTGTGCTGAGAGATTTACCAGCACTCCTTTCACTTGCTCATCATGAGAGAACAAAATTTACCTTGTCGCATAAAGAATATCACCAAGAGGAAAAGCACACTGATGAAACATAATTTTTGTTGCTTTTTTTTTCCCCTAATGAGCAATGTGCAGAATATGCAGAAACATCGCAAGCTAGTCTTTGAGGAGCTTCAGTTGTGACTGAGAGGAAACGGGATTTATATCAATGGGAAAGGGCATAGTGAGCAACAGAACATCCCAAATCAGACAAGGCTGCTTTTATTTTCTATATTTTGATAACAGGGGGATCTAATTCACTGGAGATAACACAAAACAAAATGAAAATGAATTTTTTAAGCGTTCATCTTCAGTCAGTTTTTAATTCAACTAGACCTACGGCTTTCATCAAACATTAATCCTTTGGGCTTCAACAGCATGAGACAGGTCAGGCTGATGTCTGTAAGGTGAAAGGTAAGGGAATTTTCTCAAGTGCCACAATGCAGGTTCATTCTGAGGTACAAATCCAGCATGAAAACCTAGCCGGACTGCTACAGATTCGTGCTGCTATTTTTCCTCCAGGAAATCACTGTGCCGCATTTCTCCTAATCGTCCTTAATGCAACACCACAACTCTCTATTTTACGCACCACCTGGGTGGCTAGTTTAGGTAATATCACAATGCTAAAGCCTTTTAACAGGCCTGTGATGCTGATGCGGTGCTCGCCATTCACCGTCTTTCAAAGCAGAAGGCAGCACTGTTTTTAACTGGCTTGGTAACCGGCACCTCATGCAAGTAATCTATATGCACATCCCTTCCTAACAATTTCGATAGACCATAAATACTCGGTTCTCCAGTCTCCTCAAAATTAGTGGTGACATCAGGCTGCGCCGCTTACTGCTTTCGCTTTAAGCACATCCTCACAATTCAAATCAGGTTGACGTATTAAAAAAAAAAAAAGGTTAAAGCCCCAAGTAGGGTAGATGCCACCTTTGGTACTTCTGCCCTCAATGCAGAAAAGGACTAAAGGAGTTTGTGTGTTGTCATTTTAGCCAAAACCTATCTTCCAGCTGGGGGAGAACTTCCTTTCTTCTTAGGGTCTATATTTCATGACAACTGAGAGTATTAGGATGGCTAAAGAAAGAGAACTATCAACGAGATCTTTCCAGGTGGGCAAAGTCGGCATTTTATCCAGCAATTATTGACTGCTGCCTCCCGACTAAAATAACGTTAGGCTTCTGTAGAACAGTTTTCTTTTTTTTTTCTAGCTCATTGGGAAACAGTGAAGGTGCCGTCACCATCTGCCTTTAGATTTTAGCTCGCTAAAACTTCTCACTCGTGAGAGGAGCCTCTGAAAAGAAATTTGGAGACTGAAGGTGACAGTGTAGGGAGGAGAGAGGGCTGATTCCAACACCTCCTGCTCGTGCCTCTCACTTGCCACAGGATGTGTCCCATCTCCCAGCAAGTTTTAAGGATGCCCTGGGACATTTTGCTATAGAAGAAAAACTGGCACAGAAATTGTGGTCCTGAGAATGGCCAAAGCCTGCAGTTCAGGCACATAAATTGCCAAAGAGATGCTGAGAGCATGATGCCCTGTTTAGACCTAGCCACTGAGCATTGGTTTTGCACATATCATCTAAGTGAGGTTCACAGGTACGACTTATGGGGGTCCTGTGGCCCAAGCTCCTGAAGATATTCTTACCCTATTCATATGCTCATGCCATTGATTTATAGGCTAAAGGCCCACTCACATCACCGGGATTTAAGCATGTGTATGAAGTTAAGGAATCATTTCTTGTCTTCTCTGAATAGTGGCAACGTGTGCCTATATTTTGGGAGCAAATTCAAAGGAATGAATCTTGGAAAAGCATTGCTGACTCTTTTCCAAGCTATGGACACTGGCTTGGAAACTCTACCAAGGCCCAGAGATTCTACCAAGAGAAAACACTAGGTGCTAGGAGAAGGGATGCAATGTTAATAGCAACCTGATTTAAATATACAGTAATCTGGCTGAGATGAGGGAATAAGTAACAGGACAACTTGCTGTAGAAGCTACATTTATGTGTTAAAAGACACAAATATTTCCTTTCATGAAAGCAGACCAGCCAGACCGGTCTCCAGTGGTCCTGTCAGAGCGGGAGGGTAAAATTTGCCCTTGTCTTCAGGAGTAAGAAAAGGATCCAACCCAAGGAGGTGACTTGGAAAGTGGCACCATTAAAACAACAAGTGGCAGATGTCAAAGTGACGTAGAAAAATTATATCAAGAGAAGATAAAGCAGGTAGAAATGCACCTACCCAAAACTTAGGAGATTAGGCAAGTGAAGTAAATGCTACTTTTACTAATGAGTATCCCCCAAATATCTCTTATGCTGTTATAAAATTATGTCAAAATTCCTAGTAAGAGCCTTATTAGACCTGGCATGTACTATTTTATTTCAAAAATCTGTTTTGCATTGGCTCAATTAAAATTGTTATATATTTTTGGGTCTTGTGTAGGTGCCATCTGTTTAACAGTACAAATGGGTCCTGTGATGCACTTGCAAATTTTCTGCTGCAATAATTTTTTTAATATAATGAGGGACTTCAGATATGAGAAAGTGCCTATAGTCAGTGCTTTTTTTTTTTTTTTTGGCAATAAACTTGCAATGATTCTTACTGTGTTACAGGGATGGCTCTGTATCCTATGGAAAAGCAAACAGTTGATCTACATGTTTGCACCAAAGCCATATTATTTAATTCACACTTATTTTTTCATTTGCTTATTCTGCCTCATTTTGTAAATAAGCTCATTTTTCCAACCTGGAATCCATAGGATTGCTCTCAACCGGCTCCGTATGCCTGTAGCTGCTGCCTTCCATTGAGTTCTTTGGACTAAATGCTAGAGTCAAGTCTACCTGATAAACAGTGAAGTGC
This sequence comes from Eudromia elegans, assembly GCA_003342815.1. Taxonomy (NCBI): domain Eukaryota; kingdom Metazoa; phylum Chordata; class Aves; order Tinamiformes; family Tinamidae; genus Eudromia; species Eudromia elegans. The sequence continues at coordinate 5,078,068 of PTEX01000036.1, read as the reverse complement.
CGCGTACTTGTAGCACCTGGTCCGACTGCCGCATGGGTGAGTCCAACTGTGAAACAGTCCAACTGTGAGATGTGCTCTACTGCACAGTGCAACCTGGGGGTACATCCCCTGGGAAACAGAACTAAGATATGTTTTATTTATTCATTCATTCATTTATTTATTCTTAGCTCTTGCTACTGTGTCCCAAGCACTGAAATGCTGCCTCTAAACCACTAGCCACAACAAAGCCCCATTAATTGGTTTTTCTTTACCAAATTTAGTCCTGAATTGTGCAGGATTTCTCAGTGCCTTTTGTAGGGGAAGAGTATTTTCAATGAAGCACTGCAGCTTCTTTTGAGGTAGTCAGTTTTGCTCTAGAGTCAAGAGAGGGATGCCAGATTTTTCATATCTAAATGATATGAAAATTTTGATTTTTGATTCCTACAGTGGATGAAACTGGGCAAAGTGTTCAGCTGCCTCCAGCTCTCTTTAGGCCGTGCAGCAGGATAAGCCTCTTTGAGAAAGCCACAGATGAGGAAGGGCCTCAGCACAAACTGTTTGGATGCACTGTGGGATCTCAGCTCTCTTTGAGAAAAATGTGTTTTCCTTCCCAACTGTTAGGGAATGTCCTGGTGACCACCTACGGACGGCACCCATTCTGACAGCTTCTGGGCACTTCTAGAAGAGAGCCTTCCATAACACAGGAAGGAAAGAAGCAGCAAGTTTTTCATAATGTCAGGCTCTTTCTAAGACACTGTCAGAGAAACGCATGTGCTTCAAATATGCTTCGTGTCTATCAATTCTACTTAGGAAACTGGTATTGACTACAGAAAGTTTTCACCTTGACAAAGTCACTTGCACAGAAATTACTAGCGACTAGAGAAACCAGGTACTGAAGCAGTCCTGGCCATCTGAGAGAGCAGCAGCGCAAGGTACCTTCTTGCTCTAGACAAGCTTCTGACAGCACAGGGCATCCTCGAACATCTGGTCTGACTGCAATGCCATTGCAGAGTATTTTATTTACACGGTTATTAGAAGCTAAAGCAAAGACCACGTATCATGAGGACCTCCTGAATCCACAGCAAGCATTTAACACACCATCGCATCC
>PTEX01000036.1:5008221-5057575 GCA_003342815.1 Eudromia elegans | reverse complement strand
TCCTTCCTTCCTTCCTTCCTTCCTTCCTTCCTTCCTTCCTTCCTTCCTTCCTTCCTTCCTCACAGAGCTTTTTATGACACAAACACAGACAGTTCCTCTATTTTTGTACACTCTAACTTTAACCACTACATGGAGAATTTAACCTTTGCTATCTTTACCTCTAGCAATTTTGTTTAAWCCCCCCCAGAGCCTGAATTACATGYTAATCACAGCAAAACACTGGACATTCCCTTCACTGTTGGCTTAAAAATAACCTTCTCCCACCAGAAAAAGACATAAAATATCTCATTAGAGCAACAGCACTACCAGGCACAATCCATCCTCAAGTATAAAAAAAATTACGCTATGCATTGCTTCTTTCTCCCTAAATTCTCCAACACCCAGAAACCTTGGAGGGGCCAGGAAAGGAAGTGGGCACAGGCTGCCAGTCGTCTGCAGAGGCAACTCAAGCACCGGAGGCCATGGGAGCTGCAGCATCGTTCAAAGGACAAGTGCCCAGAGGCCATGGKAGGTGGCACAAAGTAAAGCCCTGCCCCACAGAGGCTCTGTTTATTAGACTGATCATTACTGGAGTTCAAAGGGCGACTGTGAAATGTTAGGGGGCCTGATCATGCAGAAAAAAAATAAAGTTGAAGAAGAACTGGCTTTTTGGGAGCMGCTCGAGTGAACAAGTGCTCGCAGGCTCTATGCTACAGTGTCTCTTAAGTCCCTCCAAATAAACTCCTGTGCTCAAAGGAAAGCAGCTGAGACTCTTCAGATTATTTTATGTCCTTCACATTTTTTTTAATCTATCTGCTTGACTGTGTGCCCTACATTAGGGCCAAATCTATACAGTACTGAGGACATATAATTCATCCCAAATGATCAAGGATAATTATATGCTTAAAGAGCAATATGCAAAGGTTCTCCTACAGATAATTAAGGAGAAARCTCACAGTTCACCCATGTGGGAAGTTAGCCAGGAAGTGCAGACATASTTTGGGAATTCATCCATTATTTATAATCTGTAGTGTCTTGTCAAAAACCCTAAATGAAAAGTTAAAGCTTTAACACATTCTCTAGCATACTGCTGGGCCATCACCTCCCATTAGTTTTTAAGTAACACTCCCATTGGGCCAGATTCATCAGAAGATTTCCTGGCACCTGCCTAAGCTCTCGGGACCCCAGTGAAGATTCAGCTCAAGGAAGCCCAAAATCAGCCCCTGTCACTGCCCTTGCCCTTGGATTCATCCAGATGTGTGGGACACAGCTCCYGCACCTGGAGTGCCTGCCCGGAGCCCAGAGGTCAGCCACGAACATGCTTGCCGGCCAGAGGCAAGCCCTGGTCTTTCTTTCCTGTCCAAAGCTTCCTACGTACCAACGCTGATAAAATAAGCACTCTGCACCTCTGTCACTTGTTTCCTGCTGGAAAAAACTTCCCATTTGATTTTCCCTCTTCATTAAAGAATAAAACAACACTAGGGTGCCATTTGCACTGTGCAGTGTTCCTACAGTATTTCAATTAAAACAGCTCATCTTCAGGCCCAAGCTTTTCCGAGACACCCCTACACTTCCATCCACAGCTGAGGTGCAAAACCCAATTAGTTATTAATTGAGGCACGYTAAAATTCATTAACTGTGCGTGTGAAGCTTAAGCTATAATTAGCTGTCTTGCTGGGCTTTTGTTCTTTAATCTCCAGGTAGAAGGTCCCACTGTTAATAGGAAAGAGAATGCAGAATCCTCCCATCCCTCTYGGGGGTAGTGAGTTTGGTTCTGGTGGTGGCAGTGTGACCCTGGCCCCAGTGGGGGCTTCATGTGTTAACRTTCTCCTGTCAGCTATTGAATACCCTGTGCCACGTATGAATTGGAGTATATTTTGAAAGAATAGAGGCATAAAGAGATGGAAATATTTTTCAGAAGGTCATTTCCAACACGCTCAGTGTCCTGCTCCAGGACACGTATATCAGCTTCATTACTGAATGCATAGCTTTCCTTCTAGCTTTGCCTCTGCAAGAATWTTCATCTTAAAGAGCTACTGAAAAAAGTAGCTCAAGGCAAATTTTTKTCTCGTATATGGAACCACATGAAGCCAAGCTTTACTGTAAAGMAAAATGAACACAGGAATTAACTCGTGTGACAAGTGTCAAGGCACAACTTTGCGGCAATGATGCTGGAATCTGCCTGCACTTCTGGGCACCTCTGCTCCCTGCCACGATGTTCCAGTTTCTGAAGGAGGCAGCTTAAAAGCAACCTACATAGGAACCAGCTCTTYCCCAAAGCAGTTGCCTTTCAAAAGGGTGCAAACCACAGAGGCACTCTGTGGAAGTGGTGCCCTGCTTCTCTGCCTGGTGACGTTGACGGGAGATYCGCCTCACCAAAAAGAGAGGCTGTGGCAAAGTCATAGGCGGCTGGGGAGGCCAGCCTGGGAGCCGCTGGAGCCAGGCCTTGCGTTTCCCGCTCCCTCCGCCCCCTCATTGCTGCAATGTGCCAGCCTACACATTGGAGCTGGCACACGCGGAAAGCAGCCGGTGCCAGAAAACAAGTCTGGTGCAGATTATTTCCCTGCTGGAGCAAGGAGGAAGCCATGGAGACTTTGGGCGGCACAATATGGTTCCTAATCCTGCTCCTGCTGCAATGTGATCAGGCAACGGCGGCCGAGCAGGCCGGACTACAAGACGGCAAGAGCAATGCTCCGGTGCTTTGGCTCCTTGCCTATGGTGCCAAGGAAGCGCTAAGGGCTGTATGTCCSGCCGATGGCAAAGCAGGGTTAGACCCTGTCCCAGCACCCTCTAACCTCTGCCCCACACTGGAGTGACAGATGGACGAACATTGTGGCTAACAAGGGAGAGAGAGATAGAGAAYGAACTACACTAAAAGCTCACTTTTTATTAGGATGAAAGGAGGAATTTTCCTCTTGGCACTGTGACAGGGACAGCAGAAGACTTGGATGGCATTTGCTGTCCCTTAGCCCAGGGCTCATCAAGTGCACTCTAGGTATCAATCTGGAGAGGTCTGGGGCACAGCTGGAGGAAGGGATGGCAAAGGAGGCAGTGGGCGGAAAGCGGAGGAGGTTTCACACTGYCCTATGCGAGTATCCCCTTCAGTTTGTCATATTCTTCTCTCATGTAATAACATGGGGACACAGGGTCCGTAGCTACACACAGGCACCTTTAACAACGGACCTGCCTCCTGCCCTGAGCTGACAGCAGCCACTGCAAAGCTGCGCTCGGAGCCTGACACCCGCACAAGCATCACGAGCCCACGTGGTGGGCTCAGGCACACACACAGGCTCACCGATACGCTTGCCCCTCTCTCCCTTTCTCTCTCCAGGGCTCCTCATCCTCCCGAGTGACTTCGCAGCCACACAAGAATTCATTTCTTGGTGCTGAAGAGTCAGGGAAGCAAACAGGGCTTTTGCAAGAGCCCAAGGGAAAAAAAAAATGACCTTGCATGATTTTTCACATGCCTCTGTATCAATCATACATGTCCTGCCCTCACAAGTCAAAAAGAAATGCTAATACTAATATTGATGACACTGTCAAGCCTTCACAATAGACACTTGACAGCACCATGTTAGCTCAAGATACAGATAATTCAGGCAATCAATGGCTTGAGAAGTCTCATATGGCAAGAGCCACACAGTGYGAGTACAGAATATGGGGTGTAAATCACAGAATCAGTAAGGAGTCCTCCTTCCTCTTTCGAATCTTTGCAAGGCTTCAGGTTTGAGGAAGATCCCCGCATCAAAGATGCCAAAAATAGCTTWTTTTCAGGAAAACAGACCAAAGCACTGAAGCCCTACTCCTACCCACAAACATGGAGAATGGAGAAAGAGTTCCTCTGGTGGAATCAGTTGAATGTTTTCCTCCCTCATAGAAGCCTCTATACTAACAGATCACCTTAGCAAAAAGCCTGTCCCTGCTCCAAGTCCAGGTGGCTCCATTAGCCTACCAAAATATTAAAAATGGCATTAGAAGATCAATATTTGTTTTGCCAAGAGCAATGAATAACACAGACAGTACTGCCTAAAATCATTATTATTTTATTTAGATCAGAAGCTCGGATCCTGTGCCAAAACTCCATGAAAATGAAGTGCATTGCGAGCCAGTGAAAAGTAACGGACACAAAGACACAGAGAATTCCCTGATTCCTTTACCGATGCAATATGGAAAGCCAACAGTGGCACCCCTTTCCCTAGACTACACCTACCAGACAGGCCAGGTTTTTCTTTCATTTCCCCCATGTGTACGGCAGAGCCTGGAGAATGGCTACTCTGAACACAAAGAAGTTCCCTAGGTTGCTTCTTTCTGAAAGCAGTGACCCAAAAACTCTATCATTAGTAACAATAATTAAAAGGTGCCATAAGAGGGAGTGTATGGATGATTGCCACTAAAAGGAACRTTCTCATTAATTTATTACAGATTTTTAACTGGGCTTCATTAGGACATGTCTGTTGAAGGCCGTTTGGGACTCCGGGGATATTCCTGCWCTTTAGATTCCCTCCATGCTTTGGGAAGAAGGAAAGCAGGAAAGATTTGTTGGCTAGTGTATATTTTTGCCAGTGTAGCCAGGAATTTAGCATTTTGCCAGTCTTCTACGTAAGAAAAAGCAGCCTATTGAAATTAAGAATGTGATGATTGTGCAGCCATTTAAACATGAGCATCTAACACTGGTCCCTTGAGCATGACAGAATTTTAAACCATTTTTTCTTCCCTCTGCAAGCCTGCCAGCCCTAGAATGACCACTGGTTATCTTCATATCTCAATAATGTGCCACTCAGRGAAGGCCATCCTTTCATTTGCTTTCTCCACTTCCTCACAATACTCATCTTTCTGCTCTGGGTATATGCTTTTAGGCAGAGTCTCTCTGTAGCACAGGCTCTGACATGTCCACTCTCCCATACATGCACACCTCTACCCCACACAGGCTATCATGGTGCTGCTGTCCAAATGCTCCCTCATTCCTTGTCTGATGCGTTCCCCTAACACACTATGCACAAGGTTGTGAGGACCTTAGTACTTCTTTCAGTGTCATTTTGGCACCTGACTCCCATTACCTCTTTTGGAAGAATCTGCTTCTTTGAGTCTTCTGGATAAGAAAAAGTTCACTCCAAAACCTACAGAAAAGCCACAGACGCCTTGCAATGATAAATAATGACGAGCACTCGAGAGAAGCTCACTAGATGGAGAATATCCATAAAGCAGAGACAACTAATAATTAACAAACTCACCAGATGCTAAGTACGTAGCCCTCTCTAATGGAGCAGAAGACAGGGAAATACTAAAGAAGTGCTAATAGCTGACTTATTAATACTCTGAGAGTCAGTTTCTTATGGAAGACTCTAACGGGAAGGCAAAAATGCAATCAAAAGTCTATTTTAAAGTAAACAGAAGGAAAAAAAMCCCACGAATTGTATCTTCTTATATGGCTATTTTGCAACTATTGGTCTAATAAACATCCCTGGTTGCCTTCTTCCCTTGCCCAGGGCTGGTCTGACAGCACACAGAGCAGCTTTGAGCACAAGGGGCCTGTCAAAGTAAGAGGAGAATGACCACCAGAAAGAAACTTCAATCTGGGGAAGCTTTTCAGGAGATGCAGGCCATCGACTGGCCTGATGAAGCTGATCAGAGGCCACTGGTGCTCCTTGGCCAGTGTCTCCAAGGCCTTGAAGTGGGTGGGGATAAGCTGCTGGAATAGTTGTGGTTACAGCACAGCCATAGCAGCGKCTGGGAGCTCCTGGCAAAGTGAAGCAGAGCTTTTAGGAAAAAAAACATGCTAGTTCTCTATCACGTTAGAAAAAAATACTTTCATATCAGCATAGCTATCAAGTTACTCTTACTTTTCAGGTACTTCCAGAAGCATGAGTTTGATTTGCCAAGGAGCAAGCAAGCCCATCCTGCCTAAGCCAGCTGCAGACAAAAGGTGGCTGGCAGAAGMAGCCCCAGGTGCAGGCAGAGGCCAGGCCTCCTGGGCTTGTGGCAAGAGTCTCTAGTGGCTGGACCACCTGTAGTGCCACGACCAGGGACAGGGAAAGAAATTCATGTTTTATGAGCAGGATCTAAAACAAATTTTATTGGAAACTTTTATGTTTGTAGGTTTGAGTAGTTTTTATAGGGACGAGTTCTGAAAACTGCCATAAAATTTTGCCTTAGGGGTTATGATTACATTTGTATCTTTCCCAAACTTAGATAAATAAAGACGACAGCTTTTACAGCAGAAGCTTAAAAGGTTAGAGTGGTATTTGGTCTCTGATGAACCTTTTATAGATATGATGTTGTAAGAATTTACTGTTAAATATCAATAAAAAACACACAACTTTACATTTCTTGATAAAGCCACGGTGATTAGAAAAAGAGCTGTTAAAACTGTAGTTGCCTCTCTAGTGGGAGCCTTTCTGCTAAAATGAAGTTTTACGGCATTTTTGTTACTGGAAACCACTCTAAATCTTACAGTAAATGGGCTGCTTGCAGAGGAGACGCAGTGTGCGATCCTGCTGCTCTCCTGCCCCACATGCCTCGCTGGAAGGCTGACCYGGCCCACAGCAGGGACTTCCCTGGGCTCTTCATGTCACCATGAATGCGCCCCATGTGCCCCTTCTTAGGTGGCTAAGTGTACCCAATTTGCATCCAGCTTCCCTCCTTGCCCATCAATATTCAAAAGAAACACAACAGTTACTTCMCTTTCAGACCTGTTTTCTAGGCCCTAGCATGAGAAAAAAAATCAGAAAATCAGCTTGGGAAAGCAAAGAGGAAGTAGGAAAGCCCCAAGGTGCTTCCTCACCTGCTACAACGGCACCAAAGGCTTTGCGCTGGAGGATACACTCATGCCATGTAGGCGTCATGCAGCAGGAGCTCAGGCTGCAGGGAATGACTTGCTCTCCATACAAAGTGGCATCCTACCCTTAGGCCCTTTGTAAAGRCTGCTCTAAAGTCACAGGAGAATAGGGTGTTTTTTGAGCACAGGACCTCTCCCAAGGCCACGTGTGCCTAGACTGCCTAGCCTGACCTACAATGCGACATAGACCAGAAACCTCTACCTGTATGAGAGCCATAGGAGGCCCTTAAAGAGTTAGCATCACCAAAACAGCAAGAGGCTTTTCAATGCTGAATTTAAGATGAACTCATTTGCTGTGAACTGCATCCGTGCACAATTTTCATAAGTAAAACAGTGGATTAGGATGTGGGCTTGGAAAGCTTCTTCTGKGAAGCTGGACTCATGAAGCTCTCACTGGAGAGCACTGGACAGGACAGGCTAGAGGCAAGGCAAGGGCTGGAGCCAGGAGTTGCAGGACTTCACACGCCCCCTATCCCACTGAAAAGCTATCAGGCATTTCTCCTCCYTTCTTCTCCTCCAGTGTGCCCGCACACACCTGCATGCCCAGAGCCAATGAGGCCCCACAGCACGGGAGCRACGGCAACATGGGAGCAAACACTTGCGGCTCCAGAAGCCCTGGGTACTACAAGTAAGCACTGCAATGGTGGCACTCCTCAGCAGGACAACTACACTTGGTCTGCAGACACAGAGCGGATTGTTTGTAAAGTGAACACTCGAACAGTAGAAACCAGGATGAGCRAGACCACCTTTTTTTTCCCTCCAACACAGTGATAGGATCTGAAATTTCAGTGGAAAGATTGGTAATCTTGTTTGTTGCAAAGAAGGTGATTAATTAGTGAGGAAACCTCCTTCAAAGTGTTCAGAGCCAGCAGCCCTCTGAGTCTGAGCAACGTGTGGCACAGTGAGGCTCTGTACGCTGCWTTGCACAGATACACCTAGCTGATCCGAGCACCGTGTGAACGCACTCCCTCTAAAGCGGGCCCAGTAAAACCTGCTTGGGCATTTATGAGGTTATGGGATCCAGACAATGTACCTGAATGAAACCTTTGGCCCACAGACAAATTCACAGAAAATGAATTGCAGACATTCGTTCAAAAATACACATTTTAAGAGAAATATCCACTTTGAATGAAATGAATGAATGAAACATCTTAGAATTCAAACATAACATCAAAAACACACAATGAGGTATGACACTAAGCAGCTCTTTTTATTTTTTAGCTCACTAATCTCTTCTCTTAACTTCCTCTTAACCAAATTCTGCTTAACACAGAATTCTTYGTTCCAGCCATGGCAAAACATGGATGTCACACAATTCCATTTAGAACCAACATATTTACATTTGCATGAGACAATTTATTCTGGTTTAACTAGATTTTTAATAGCTGTCCCTTCACCTGACACAATGTTCCTTGATAATAAGTTTTGAATATTTCCTACCTTGAAGCCTATGTCTTCTACCTTGCATCATGACTGCACATCTGGCTGGTAGCTTAAGGGCTGTGCTTCACCACTGCAGATWCTGCTGGATTGCAGCGTCCAAGGCAAAGCAGACAAAAGACATCGTAGTATCTCTTCAAAATAAACGTGCAAGGTTGAACCAAAAATGTGCTGACATTTCTTGCTGAAACACTTTCCATTCTGTGAGAAATTCAAGTACATTTTAACTTTTTAGCTTGATGAGACAAACATACATTTTAAGCCTTTGAGGGCAGCAGGATTTCAGTAATGTCTCTTCTCCCACCACCTTCCCATTCTTTATGGCTTGTGTTCTCAAAAAGCAAGCTCTTGAAAAGTTAGCTGATGCAATATTACTTTTTCAATTACTCAAGTTTTCAGATCTTTACTCTTTCTAAACCCTATGTTTATCCAAGCAGGAAAGGGCAGTAGCAGTGTGGGAATTTAGGTTGACAATCACCACACACTGAGCAGATGATGAAACGCAAATGCTGGCATCTAAATGCTCATGAGAATTAAGCTGCCTGAAAATTATTCATGTGAAGTACTACCTGGGGAATTAGGGCATATTTTTGTCAAATTCCTTCTCTGTCTGCAGTTTTTCCAGGTGATGGAATATATGTTAAAACCATCACATGATCTGTTTGTTACAAATCATCTCTTCAGGCCTTTGTGCAGTTATAAATTCCTAAYTGTTTGAACATAAGGCTTACAAATGCACCACTAACAACCAGCAACACCAGCACGGATCATCCCAGGCAAAAGAAAGACTGAAAAGAAACTCGAGATTCCCTAGAGTCCTTCGTTTTGTTTTTCTTTTAAACAAGRATTGGTGCAACTTTGATCAAATGAGATGCAGTTTTAACAAGATGTGGTGTGGACCTTTTTGACAAAGAGAGATTTTGCTGGGATTGCATTTGCTGTCTGCTGGGTTCTGGTAACATCTAAGTAGGAACAGGAATGTGCAGAAAGTAGGGAGAGAGAGCAGAACTAAGAAGGAGATTCCAAAAGAAAGTAAGGAATAAAGCATCCCTTAGTCACACCAAACAAGGCCTTGACTGCAACCATAGCCTGAGCAGCCCCACTGGTGAAACCTTAATAGATGGTTTGGGTGGAGGTCTTTGGGACTGGAAACTGTAGCCCTGTAGGTTTTTTTTTTTTTTTTTTTCCCAAACACATGTCTGCAACCATGTCTACCTGCTGCAAATGCTCCCTTGCCCTGGGCTCCTACCTTCCCAAGATAAAGACTCAAAACTTTACTGAAGGCTATTCCTGTAAACTCTTGTAGATATCCTTAGCAGCATATTTTACATATATTGACTGGACTCAAAGGACTAGAGCAGCTAAATATTGCCCAAGGGTAAAAAGAGTTGCAGAGATAGTGGAATATTGCCGCAAGCAGGARGCTGAAGGCAATATGCACAATCAAAGGAGCCGTTGTTACCTAAGGCGATTTTACTGCTGCCATCTCTGGGGAYGGCCAGTGTTTGTTTATTGTCCTTAAAGTTTCTTGGGATGCTTGAGACTTTCTTTGCACAAGGTCTTTGCACATAAACAACAGCCATCTGCAGGGAAACTTTTCGATGTGGAAGGCTTTACAGCTGGCACATTGAGGAGCTTGAATTGCTGCCCTGAGTCTCGGCACCAAAATGTGAAGCCCCAAAGACCATCCCCAGTGCGAATCTGCAGCATTGAGCCACATGATCCGACACATGCCACGAAACACGAAAGGATGCAAGGGAGTAGGCAGGCTTTGAAATTAGGTCCTTGACCAAGCTGGTCATCAGAAAGGGCATCACGCAGTGACACTATTACCTCTACACGACCTTGCTCCAACCCTGACTAGAGCAAGGGTTTCGGTCCTAAGGCTCAAGTACRAGAAATCTTAGTAAGACAGATCCTAACATTGATGCATAAAGCTTAATATCAAAAGTCCATTTTCTCAGGTTACTATGCACTGGAATAAGGGCTGACCGCTAAAGTGGTTGGCAATCTACCCCTAGGTACACCCCCACTAAAGCATTTTGTACTGTGGCCCCGCACATGCTGAACCCACGAGCACATCCCTAATGGGGGAAGGATGCACGAGGCGGGCTGCATTGCTCAGCTCGCAACGGGCGGTTTTAGTTAACCTTTACGTTTTCCTCATTAGACTGAGTAGCTGTCATTTTTTTTTCATTTTTTTTCTTTCTTTTTTTATTTTAATTCCTGCCATGGAATTGATTGTGTGATTACAGAGAGCTAAAAGCAGATTTACTATGTGGCATATCAAGTATAATCCAAGAAAAGTCAATTTTTACAGGCTTTTTTGTTGTTGTTGTTAGGTCAGCCCTGATTAGTGTTGTCATTTAAAAACATTCCAAATAACCAGGATAATGACTTAAAGTCACACTCCATCTTTATCCTAGAGAACTTTACAAGTGCTGCACGAGGCAAAGCAAGTGGCATTCCCCAACTGGGGATGTGCCCAGAGAAGAGAGCAACTGGAACTGTCAAAAACCCCTAACCTTACCGGAAATGAAGCGTCCAGAGCCCCCTCGTCCCATTTCTCTTCTCCCTGCAGCCAAGTGCAAGGGCCACAGGCCGGGACTGCAAGGCAGGACCGCATGGCAGGGGTTATTCTGCTCACAGCCCTCACAGGCTGGTGCTRCACTCTGCTTCTTGGAGGACCTCTCCAGCAGGTCTGCCGGTTGGCCTGTCCTGGTCTCTTTTTCTCACACAGGGGGTGCAGACAGGATGATGAAAGCTTCAGGGAGGCAGCTTTTTGCCAGCACACATCTTTTTATTATTGCCACAGGTTGGCATCTCCAAAGAGCAAGGAGTGGGTGCCAAGTTTATCAGTGCCCAAGTTTTCTAATTTACAACCGGCACAACTGAAAGCTGAAAACAGAGCAATTTTGCAGGGCAATTCTGGGAACCAACCATCCTACAGCACCAATTATTAAAGCCACTCACACACATTAAAGCTATAAAGATTAAAAATATAGCACACTTGTAATTAAATATGAATGGAGTCATGTAATATGTATTACGTAGCGACGCGCTGGCCAGCCACGGGTGCCTCTGCACAGCCCTATGGCAGAGCGGTGAAGCCCACGTCCCCAATCAGCATGTGTTTTGTCAAAGCCTAGGAACGAGTTTGTCATGCAAAATAAACACAGATGTTGTGAGTGCTGACTGTAGCTTTCAGGCAAGGGCTAGGACCACAGAGCGCTTTAGGAAAATGTGCCTCTCTGTACAAGCCTGCTGTCCCTGCACATACTGTACTTCAACATCAGCTGAGGCTGGATGAGTCATTTAAAGGGCATATCCTGTTGTTGTTTTTAATTTGCTTTGCTGCTCATTGTATTTCTCCTCAATACTCTGTCTTGAAACATATTCAAATGGCTCCCCGGCCTCATGTGCCTGGCATGCTTTAGTGACACAGACACTCTTTTCCATGTTTCCGCTACAGCAGCGGCATGTTTTTGAAAGGCTACACAGTTTATGAGCACCGCAGGCCTGGCGTTGCCTTTTTATTGCAATTGTTTTCCTCTTGCCTCTCATCCAACTCTCCTGGGAAATGAATCATTTGCTCTTGCGTTGTGCCCAGGAACATTGTACTCCTGCACACAACTCCCCGGGTTCAGGTACTGCGTATRCCTGTGCTAATCCCTGCACAGCCACACAGACAACATCCCATGCTCTTCTCACTTTTCTATCCCTATTTTCACCTCCTTCTAGGGAAAGGGAGGGCCAGTGGTTCTTGGCTGACTTAACATGTACCTTAGCCAGCCTCACTTGCCCTGTCCTAACTTGGTGGGACATGGGTGGGAGCACTTGTTTTTTTAAGCGTAGTCAGTGCACACATGGGCTCTCCTCATGGGCTAGATTGCACAATCACAAGTGATAAGGAAGTTTCTGAGCTCCTTTAAATCACCGTGAGACACGTGCAGGCAGCCCAGGGAAACTGGCACCCTGTTCAGGAGARACATGGCCTGGTCTGATGGGCATGCACCAGCCCACTACAATAAGCTCTACAGAGGACATATACAACAGCAATGATCAATGATGTTTTTTTCAAATCAAGTTATAAGGCAGACTGACATTGAAAATGTTTTTTAAGGAAAAGTATTAGGGAATAGTATTAATTAAAAAAAAATCCAACACACAAACTCCCACAATCCCAATAAACTCCTAAGTACTACTAAGGCTCTGATTGAATTTGAGCTTTCAGTCCTGTTGAGGATCTCAAACCAGTAAGACATTAGACATATGTATACACTAAAGTATAAGCTCACATATATGTTAAGMTCAATCCTTCTGAAACGTTGCTCATTCTGAAAGGTCCACTGGTCTAACTACAGGGGGAAGTGGAGTTATCTTCAGTAGGCCTGTGAAAGCCCTCGTGTAGCTGCTGTGTTGATCTCAGGCATTTTATATCAATGTAATTTGATTCAGCTCCCTGCTCTGAATAAGCTTTCCTGGCATATTCAAGGTTATCCTAGTAAAATTGTCTGCACAGCAGAGATTTTTCTTCCTCTCCTAATTATGTTGCATATTCAACCCAGACAAGGATTGACAGACCCGCGAGAGGGAAACAAACCAGTTACCATAGATCTTACCTAACTACTCAGAACTAAGCAACAGAGCTTGAATTTTCAACACAGAGTCAAATTTGCCTAGAAAACTAAAAAAAACAGCCATAGGCAAAGCAAGGAAGACCAAGTTCAACAAGCAATTTCAAAACCTCAGTCATTTCAGATTTCAAATAGGTGCAGGAAACCTGGAATATTTGCAGAGATTGGCTCTGCATGGCCCAAGAGGTCAAATTTGTCAAGTAAATTACTCACAGAACAGCCTTCTCCCAGCTCCAGTGAGCGGCAGTGAGCTGGAGACAAGGGATAATTCATTACCCGGGCATCTCTGTCTGAGCAGGGCAACACAAGTCATTTGGCGTCTGTGGGCCTAATTAGGTGCCATTAAATGGACTGATGCTCATTTTCCTGCTGCACGACTGAAAAGGCAATTTGTTTGCATGAAGCAGTTGCAAAGGTGGAGGAAGCTTTAAAATCTTTCTGTGCAACCCAAGCACAACTCAGCCCACAAAATATCATGTACCACTGCTCCGCATCCATATTCTCCTTACGTATTCCATGCCAAACACAGTCACTTGCACAAAACATTCAGAAAGAATGTCCTCAACTCTTTATTACTGAATGCAATATGCTGAATGCTGTATGATACACAGTTAGAAAACAGTTATTAAAACAGGGACTTCTTGTAACTACATATAACTGTCAGGACCCCTCCCTGCAAAATCTCCATCTCTTTTCAAAGATGAGCACTGTATTCCTTGAGCTTAGTCCTGAAATAAGAGTTTGGGAGAACATAGAGTGGATCTACAAAACTACCAAGGACTTGGAGGAAGAGTGTGAGGAATGACGACTTGCCATTTCTCAAACCAAACAAGCTGAGCAATAATAACTCCAATGCTCAGGCAGGTTTCAAACATCCAGAAAGAAGATCTTTACACAGGAGGATATAGAGGCCAAAATGTAAACACATTTTAAAAATAATAGGGCAAATCCACAGAAGAAATATATWCTGTGCTAAAAAGAAAATGATGTCTGCCCTGGGACATCAGAGAAGTCAAGGAAAGGTTCATCTCGGCTGTAAAAGAATTCAAGAAGAGAAGCCAGTACATAGTAAGCAAGGCAGTACCACCAAATGAGAGGACTGATGTGGAAGCGTGGATGTAGAAGAAGATCAAATTCAATTTGAGTGGTCTCATTAGTGGTAAATTTTATTTATCTGATTTGCAGATAAAGTTCTTCTAATCAGGGGAAGGCTGATATCTCAAATGTGAAATATGAATAGATTTTATCATCATACAGAGGATGACATGATATTTTGCTATCTTTGTTTTCTTATTGTACTTAGCCTTATTCATTTTAAAACCAAATATCCTCAAAATAAAAAGAATATTTCTAGGCTATACCTGAGGGTGAAGCAACACTCGCTTATTAACTATTAAGATTAACTTACGTAATATACGGACTATCTACTGCTCTCTCAACTCCTTCCAGCCAGCAGCATGGATTGAAGCTGCTTGCACTTACACCTGTGACACCAGGCCTGCGATAACAGCATTTTTTTTGGTGAAGCTCCAGCCTTCATGGTCAGGAGAACCTTGGCTTTCAAAGATGCTACTAGTGTTCCCRATTAACAGAGAGCAGCTGTAAACCCAAGGAGAAGTAAACATGCCCGCTTTGCTTATACCAATCTGTAAGTCGAGCTCCAGGGGTGAGGTGGAAAGAGTGTGCRCTCATGGGTCAGGGCAGAGGGGATGTGAGTTGCTGACATGTGTCCTGTGCCCRAGGCTCACACCTGGGCCACAGCCACATTCTCTCCTCTTGTGTAAGGAAGGCTCTGCAGCGAGAACCCAGCATGGTAAACACACACTGACCATGTGCAGCACTTGCTTGCCCACTCTGCAAGGCCTGGCCGACCTGAYCCCTGCTGGGCCGTTCCTCCATTAAAACACTGAGCTCTGCAGAACTCTTTCACATCAGTTGATGAGGTGGCTTCTTGCTCCTCATTTTTAATTGCCAGCTAAAGCAATTCTACAGATGTATGCCTTGGACTTGCTTCTGCTCATCCTGTTAGTTTTGAAATGGCCAAGGAAAGGAGAAAATGGAAGAGCCAGATTCAATTTTCTGACAATGTTTGTATACTAGCAACTCATCCACTGTACAAGGTGAGGGCAGTGGGGAGGAATTCACCCTGCCTTTGCATGAGTGCTTGGAAAAGCTTCCCACAAAATCCAAGCAACTATTATTCATTTAGGGGGCAGAAGACAACTTCCATTTTCTCTGAGCAGAGGAAATAGCAGCCCATGGCTTGGTGTTTAGCCAGAACCATACATATGGATAAAATGGGGTCACTTCCTATTCTCAGGAATTCAACATTCATGCACAGCTGTGTTAGCTGGACTGATACCAGCGCATGATGTACCATCAAGGGTGGCACTGGATCTTTTCAGCTGAGGAAGAAACAAAAAAAGAAATGGGAATAAATGGGCAAAGAATAATATTCTAGGTCTTTTGTAGCACTGTCAAGGTCCGAAATCTGGAACCCACAGTGTTAACATGTATAAGCTGCTTCAACAAGGGAATACATACTGTTAAATCTTGGGAGTTATTTAAAATGCCAGTGAGTATAATAGCAGTGCTCTGAAATAACCATTTCATCTGCCTACATTACTCTAAAATTAATGAATAATGAAGCGATGCCCTTCACATTCTCTTCCCTTTCCATTCCAAGATATATTGATCAGATGACATTTATTTAAGTTTGGGATAATGTATTAATTTCAAGATAATTATTCAATATACTTTTGTCACTGTTGATATGCTTCAATGTCATACAGGGGCCAGGGGATGAATAAACTGTTATCTGACATTGCTGGACAGGGTGCTAGAAATAAATGCAATTTTTCTCCTTGAGAACCACCACCTTAGTTTTTCCTTTTCCCTTTTTCTTCCCTCTCTGGTTGGGGGGAACATTGAGGAGGGTGCTGTGATGGAGTGGAGCCAGGCGAGACAGCTAAGGGAAAGCAAAAATAAAGAAGAAGAAATAGGACTGAGGGATGAACCGCTCTTCCGTTGTCACTGGGGTCAGCCTGATGCTTAGCAGAGCTGACAGAGCCCATCCTTAGTGGATGCCACTGCAATATTAACACTCATTTGGAGCAGATGTGGCTAAAAGCATGAAACATTGAACAAACAGCTGCCACAGATCCAGTGCCATTGCGTGAGCACTTATGTTCTATTAATGCGCTGCGCTGCTGCGGCCGGCAGGGCAGCCTTTCGGCCTCTGTGCTCTTGGGCAGATGGGTCAAACGCGGCACCACGGTGATCCCACCACATCGCTCCAAACACCCAGTGCTCGCCCAGCTGTATCCACATCCACACTACCCCGCTCTCACCATCGCTCCTTTTACACAGCTGTGTAGCCTCGTGCCAGATTTAGAGCAGTGGGAACTTTTTTCCTTTTTTCTTTTTCATCTTGAGTGTTTATGTGATCCCTCACATATCACTGCTGGAGACATACAGCTAAATAGGACAGCAAAGATGCAGAAAGGCCCACTCGGCTTGTGGAGATCGTGCGTGTAAATATGGAGACAATCTGTTGACCCACATGGACTTACTTCAGATTTTAACTGGTGCAACTGAGAGCCAAAAATTAAGAAACATGCAGCAAGCAAGTTGCAAGTAAGTTATTCTGAACTTAAGTTTCAGCTGAACACTAAAAACTCACACAARGAGACAGTGAGGACATCTCGGGATTGCAGCTAGGAGCAGAGCACTCATGGAGTGCTCAGTAAATACAACAAGGCAGTGGGAAGAGCATATTTCTGCAAGCTGTGAGAAAAAAAACGTTTCTTAAAAATTCATTTCCTTGAGAGAAAAAAGTCCCAGATGAGCAGTGAAAAGACCATTTCAAATCTCTGGGCAAGCTACAAAGGTACCATTTGCTTCAATACATGCACACACACCCATAACTTGAGCAAACCCTGCATTACAATGGTACACATGATCCCCAACCAGGTTAGCACAGAACAAGCCTCTTCATGAACGTCTCTCAATAGCCACTCCAGCTCTTTCTAAGGGGCAAAATACAATACGATACAAATAGCCAAATACTAATTCCTGTCAGCTCTTGGTTCCCACATCTTCCACCCCTCTCATGGCCAGCACAAAGCATCTCTGCCAGCACTAGACAACACAATTGGTTTAGATGCAAATGAGAAAGCCTGATGTAGTAGCTGCAGGTTTCTAGCAACTTAACTGAGACACATTTGTTACCTTAGGATTCTGCAAGCAACCCRGAAGCTGTATTTCCACCTCCAGAACCAGGTATTTGCTATTCATATTTTCCAAAGCAAAAGCAGCCACTGACACTTGTGAGACAAGTTGCAAAGGAGGACACAGGACCCCAGGGGGGTTTCTGATACCATGTGTTGCAATGTGAAGTGCATTGTCCCTTTGGTGCTGTAAATCACACTTGGCTTTGCGGTCTGTGGCTTTTGCCCACAGACACGGACTCTGATTTTTCTCTCTCAGGCACATGAGTTCGTGGAGCAYACTGAGAGTTGTGCCAGAACTGGCTTGTTATTTGTATTACCCTGCCATGCCTTCCTTCGCAGAAGCCAGCAYGGGAAGAAAGCAGCAAGGAAGAAAGGATGAGCAATGCAAGGAAAAGGCTCGTATCGCTAAAAGGAAGGAAACATCAGAGAAGCAAAAATAACAAGACAGTTCAGCAGGTTGCAGTGACGCTGTGAAACAGTAACTCTCCGCTCTCGCAGCATCGGTCACAGGATTTGAGAGCAGCATAATGAAGTGTCACTGCCATCATTAATGACGTGACGGACTGTCCTCCATTAATTTACCTGACGGGCAGGTCTGCCCTCTGCTCACCTCCCGCCACCTTTCAAGTGCGTTCCTAATCCTCGGGCCTCAAGTAGYACAGTCTTATAAATCAAACTGTCAGCAGCTCTGCTTCAAAATGAGCAAAATCATGCACTTAACTTGCTTTTTCCTATGTCTGTCACCTTTCTGCCCGATGAATCAGAGACTAATGTATATTTGCTATCTCCCTAACAGGACAGAGAAAAGCATTGTCATTGGCATCTCCCCAAAGGCTCCAAATTTCACTGTAGCAACGACTCTTGCCCTTCTGTTGCCTTTTGATCACCTAGCAGGATTCAGAGAACTGTACTYCCCACTTCTCCTGGAGGTGTTTCTTAGTACTTATATATCCCAAATTGATGGATAATAGCTGGGCAAAGAAGTTTCTCAGGTACCTCTAAATCTTTACAGYGTATAACCTCACCTGAACCCCCAATATACCACCAAAAATACCTCTAAGAGATACTGCYGTATCACATGACAGCACATAACCAAGGACTAATTTGGAATTAAATGTCAGGCACAGAACATGAATAAGCCACAACTGATTCCCAGGATGCACATTAGCCTATATTCCTTTGAAGATCCCTTCTCTGAAAATATCTCAGGAAGCATGTGCAAAACGCCTGAGTGACTTAGCAAGTCAATGAGACTTATATTTTTAATTCACAAGGAGCTTTTGTAAATGTCACTATATATGGGGCTAATTCGAAAATATGTTCGACAGACACAGAAATAGGTGCACACTTTGTATCTATGATTCACACAGTACCCAAARGAAGAGGCCAGGAAACTGGTGTCTAGTTTCCATCCAAGTTGTCCATCCACAGGAAAAGAATGCCGGTTCCTTAAGATGTCAGCACAAGTTCCTGCATTTGTCTCTCATTTCAATGACCCATACGGACACTGCTGCATGTCGGCAGTCCAAATCAGATGCTGTGCCAAGATCTGCACCTGATACTGCTCTTTTTCTAATTGGCCCTAAGTTAATTCTCTGCCTCTTACAATACAACGCGAGATACAAAATTTAAGGCACACATTCTGAGGTTGCCTGGCATGGCTGAACTCTCAGACAGAGAAGTCTGAACGTTGCCCTCTTCCTGGGCCTGCTAGCCTGGCAACAGCCACAACCTTCCCAGGAGCACCTTGGACACACAGTCCTAGATGGCTTCCTGTTTTGGTTGGTTGGAAAACCAGAGGTACAAAGCAAGCGCTTGAGGACTCTCCAAGGAAAGTGCTTTGAAATCTGGTCATGAAAAATGCAAGGAGAGTCAGCAAAACTCTAAGGATGGGAGCCAGGTTGGTGTATCCACCAGAGACAATGCGGCAAAGCAAACTATTTTAGAGGGAGCTCTCTATCTCAGCACCAAGCTCTAAACTAGAGCCCTCCTTCTTTCCTTACCAATTCCCTAGGGTGCCTGTGCAAACTTTTTTGCAGTTGGCTTCAGGTTAAACAGGCCAGTTCTTTTCCTACACTTCCCTTCAGTGCTTTAGCACACAAGAGAATTAACAAAAACAAAACAACAAAAACACCACCAGAGCCTGCAGTAAAGAGTATGGCTTTCATATTAATTTCTTTCAAGAAGTTTGTCTTGATCCTTTGAGTAAAAGGGGAAAAAAAATCTGTATGATAAGCAAGGTTATTCTGATTGCATCTGACAGCTTTAAAGTGCACCCCTTTCTCCTCAAGAGACTTGGATCCTCTCGCTAACAGGACTTGTAGCTGCAGAAAATTACCTTGTCATCTGCAACACAGTGTTACAGGCTGGTATTGACAGTGCAAAGTGTCAGTAACTGATGCACAGACCAGCAGGGCTAAATAATTAATAAGCAGCACACAAACCAGCTCCCATTCCCCTCTCTCCGAGCAGGGGCAGCCTGTRCACATTGCCCTCCATAGCCCGAGAAGGCAGTTTCCCTCTCTTGCTCCATCTGAACCATCTCAACACTTGCTGAAAGACTTAGCAGACAAACCAAAGGTCATCAAGAGAGGGCACTGATCCAAAAAGGGCATATGGAAATTCTGCAAAATTTCCCAGCTATGGTACTGACTGGAGGGGCACAGAAGCAGCCTCTGTACAAAGGCTAAATCAGAGAGAAGTCCTCACGTGAAAGGTCAGTGACTCCCTCGCTGCACTGCACAACAGCGTATCGCCCACTGCACCTTGTAATCACACATGGAAGCACAAGAGGAAAGAATATCTATCCTGATAGAAATAACACCTAGTGCTACTGGGTAAGGAAAGTGCATTGCTAAAAGCTATTTCACGGATTGAGAGAAAGTAAGGAACGCACTGAAATGCTCAGCTGTCTTAAAGCTAAAATATACAAAGTGTTGCAGATAGGAGAGGGGAAAAGTATCATGTTTCTCTGTTCTGCTGCTTGCATATTTACAGCAAGGCACTACATGTTTTACATCAAATTCCCCTGGATGCCCAAAGGAAATACCCTGGATCAGACTTCATCCACGGCTCATCCACAGCTCCGCTGTGACAGAGGAACTGCTGGATGCAACTCTCCCATTCTGAGCAAAACTAGCTGTTTCCCATTGGTGTCCCCCTACTTCTTCCCTTCTTCCTTCTAGTTTTATTAGAAGCCTGTCGGACTTGGAATTGAAGGAAACGTTTTTATTCAAAAGTGTTATGAGAAGGTCTCATAGGAATTGTAGGTTGGCTGTCTTTTGTTTCCCTGTCCACCATAAGCAGATGAAACAGCCCAGCTTGTCCAGTTAGAGCTGAAGTTTACCTGAAATGCATTGCTTAAAAAATGCACTGTAAATTTTATAAGAGTTGGCTCTCTTGATTTCACATTTGTATTACAGAGCACACAGTGTGTCCTCACCTCTGTGGCTTCATACCATTGAACTTGTGGCCCCATTTTGCTCTTTCTGCCTTTATCAAAAGCTTATTCTATTGTAACCTTAAAAAACCCACGACCTGTACACTCTTAACACATTTCAAATGAAACAGAAATATCAAAGCCAAAGCAATTTGCATCTATCAACTGTAATCTAGATCACTGGCAACACTACTGTGGTGAACTGGGCTTCACCTGCCCTATGAGTTCAAAGGCTACAGCAATAACCACGAGTATATTTGCCACAGACCGGGCAAGCAAATGAGTGAATATTTAAATGGTGCCAAAATATCATGGCGTTCCTCCTCTACCTCAGAATTGGATGTGTCAACTTTGAAATTGTGTGCATTTTCAAGCAGTGCAGTTTACTGTCTGAAAAGCCAGCACAAAGCCACCTTGTCTATGGCAAATTGCTTCAAAAATGCTAAGTTAAAGAACAAGGTTCCAGGTCTCATGGCAATCAGGCAGTGCCTCCTGATAGACAGAAATAACATGTTCCACATAGAATCCATTATTTACTGGGGAAGAAGATGGAAAGAATCATCTTTGCATGAGCAACTGGTTGAAAAGAAAATCCAGGTGTCTACTTGAGGGCACTTGTACCTGCACTGTTCCAAAGGAAGCCCTTCACCACCACTGTGCTTCTGAACGAGAACACGGGGMGGAAGAGTATAACTAAATTTTAATTCATCAGGTGAGTACAGATATGCAGCATGTTCTCTCAAGTGAAAAGGAAAAGCAGAATGACAAGTACAAGCTCTACACTTTAGTAAACAGGTCACACAGAGGCTGAAAGTAATCCTTTCAACCTTTCAAGAAATAATGATAGGGAAAAAAATCATCCTTCTGATTTTGGGAAAAAAATAGCTCAAGAACACACTCAAGTAGTCAAAAAAAGGTGTTAGAGGAAGAGTGAGCAGGTCAGCACTTCCAGTTCCATAACCAACCAGCCGCGATGCATGCTTAAAATTCAGCAAATCTGAGGGCATGTGGTCAGSGAAATGAGCAAACAGGCTGGCTTCATCCATCTGCTCTGGAGGACACTGACTGGAACACTAAAACAACCACGTTCACGCAGAGGCACTGGGAGGTATTTGTGAGCTGCACCATGGCAGCTGGGGACATCCCACAAAGCAGGACCATGACATGGTGGCCCTTCCCCAGGGAGCCTGAGATGGGTGAGAGGRGCTGGCAAGAAGCTCTTGCCAGAGAGATAGCACTAGGCCAGAAGGGGACGATGACATGCAAGGGCCATCTGAGAACAASAAGATAAGGAGGAATATTAGCATAGAAGTGAAGATTATTTCACGAAAATCCAGGTGCCAAGAGGAAAGTTCCTGGTCTGTACTAGAASCTACATTTCTTTGAGAGAGCTCTGGAGAAAGAGAGAAGGAGTGACATTGGAAAGATTCCCTCACCACCTAGTATTAATCTTTCTTTTAAATGTACACAGCTTTGAACTTCCCTTAATTTCCTGCTCTGCTGTCCTGACAGGCTACCAAAGCATTTTGCCATTTCAACCACTAACATAAATTATTTACTAGGGAGTTTCACGAGTAATTTGGGGGCAGTTACTTGAAGACTTAAGGGACTGAAGTCACTAGCTGAAGTCAGTAGCAGATACCTTGCTGACCCCCATGATGTAGGATTATACGCTCATTTACTATTCACCATGAGCAGGGTTTCTATCTAAGCCCAGTACAGGCTTACATGAAGGGTTTTTATTGAGGTAACCCTGATTAGATCTGACTGAGATCCAACTTAATTTCTCAACTAGACAGTGATCTTTATTTACCTGGATACTGTATCACTGGTGCTGGCTGGAATAAGTCTGCACTGGGCTTTTCTAAATTATCAGATGGAGGAATAACTGTCAAGGGAGCAGGCGGCWTGTTCAGGGATAGCAATGAAGGGCAGCTCCACCAACTGGTCTCTTGCACCAAGCATGAGGATTTCACCACCACATGTCCTTGAACCCCAACTACTCACAATCTCTCTGCACAGATTGCTAAAAGAAACAAAATCAAAATGTCCCTACCTTGTTGGCTCTGCTAGTAAGAAATAAACACACTGCTACTTATTTAAAAGAGTAGGAACCTTCTATGGTCTACGGGTTGGAAAGAGCCAAGTCCTCCAACATCAGTGGCTTAGGTGGCAATCTGTACTGATGTTTGAGACCACCAGGACAAAGCAGAACACCTGGTGCCTGCTGAGAGACCCAATTGCTGCCTCTCCGTCTTCACCAGGATTGAAAGGAAACCCTGGATCTTCTGAGGCTCCTTTGTGGATAACAAAAAGCAGGAAGTGTCTGTGACAGAGAACTTCAGCAAGTAGCTCCCAGCCAAATTGCTTCCTAACTGTCCAGCTACAGGAGAAGCAGATGTTTTTTTATGAAAAGAGCTGTAGCTCTGCCCCAGAGCCCATTGCCCTCTGACCAACAGGCCAGTAGTTTTATCCGCCAGGAACCCAGCAGGAGACAAAAGGCTAAGAACAGAAATCAAATCAGATGGAGAAACCTGGGACAATGCCAGCATGCAGGAGTTGGTGGTCCGTGGGATGACTGTGGTAACTGAAGGTCGCTATTAGAGCATGCAGAGGAAGACAGTGATGGTAAATTACCTGGATTTTTCTAATTGACAAAAGCCAGCTCCTCCTGGCCGGAGACAGAGGCTATGCACACTGTGCAGCACTCGCTGGCAGAAGGCAGGGGTGCCAAGGACAGACACCTTGTTACACCCCTGGGCTCTTCTCCAGACTCTATGGGGTTATTTCTTTTCTTGCCTTTTTTTTTTTTTTCTCGCTCCGGAGTTTTTATATTTTGAGAGAAGGACTGAAAGAACTGTGATAAGAAGTGTTGAAGCGTTACCTGAACAAAGGTGAAATCAAAGAAAGACAGAAAAAGACGATGCACTTGCCAAAATAATTCTTGTAGGTTGTGGAGATGAATTCAGTGATGCTTCGCAAGGTCATAAGCAGAAGTGAGTGTATTTTTTTTCTGTTTTGCTTTGTTTTTTTCAAGGCACATTACCCCCAACCTTTAAAGGCAAAACCAAGACTGTCCAGCCCATCTTTGCCCTGTTTACAGTGTCAGAGACCACTAAATGCTTTTACAACCACAGGCAACCTAGAGATTTGAGTTTGCCCAAGTCGAGAGRAATGACTGATACTCCTGACCCAGTGACTGAACCAGAACATGCTCCATTTGCTGTGCACCACAAGGTTTGTTCTTTCACACAACAACTGGAGAACTCTCGGACACAGGCCACCAGCTTTTTATTCCTCAGAGAGCTGTACAATACTCCCTGCCATGGCCTATTCCACTGCTCATAGAAGGCAATGTATGAATGTCACTGCAAAACTTCCTGCTGCTAACCAGGACATACATGTGGTGCCTGGATACAGCAACAGATAAAGATAAGATTAAACATCAGAGAGAGGATAACTGCTTAACTGACTTCGTGTTATTGTCAGTGCAGCCAAAATATTTTGAAATTTATAATTCAGACACACAAAAAAGCCAGATGTGCCAGAACTTCACTTAATGACTGTCAGCACAATTTAGGACCCCTCAGGACTTCTCTACTCACAGACAGTCTTTGGAGCTACTCCACCGCTCTTGCCATTGCCTTCTTCTCCTGATTCATCTACCCCCACTCTATCCCATCTCCTACAAACAGTCCTTGTTTTGGGAGAGATGCCAAGGAAGAAAGATGCTACCTGAGAAGCAGCCTTCTACAAACTGGGTACTCTTCCATGGACATAAGGTCCTCATAGCAGCTACCAGTAAGCTATAGTGGAGGAAGAAGAACAAGACTGACCTCAGATTTGGTCCCTCATATTTTGAGGTAACCCAGGCTCTGAGCCTGCAGCAGCTTGTGGAAGCGCATCTATAAGACAGGCTGTTCTGGGCCAGCCAGAAGGTGCACGCAGTCTGGTATTGTGTCTGGTGATGGTCAACAGCAGATGCTCCAAGAAGAATATATGAACATTGTGAATATTGAGCAATATTCACTTATGAATATTTCCCCCTGACAGCACAAAATGCTCTTGTGTGACCAAATTGGAGATTGGGGCCCCTGAGAATTCAACTTACAACAAAACATTCCCCCAAACTGGGGCTGGTGACAAAACATGGCAGTCTGCATGACATTAAACTTGCTTTGTTTTCATTCTATCCTACTTGGCTGCCTACAGAACTGCGAGGAGTTAGGTCTTATTATTATGTTGCCCTGTACAATTAAGATTTTGTAGCCTGATTTAAAAWGGAGATCTTTCCCTGGGTGACCCAGGGTGGGGTGAGTGTGGAGAAGCGCTAGGCAGACGCGTTTGCATGTGATAAATAATCAGTTGTGCGCAGTGTATGATTCTTGTTAAAATCCAGGCGCTGGAACAGCTCTGAATTGCACTGCTCCCACCTCCACCAATCTCTTTTGCATCTCATTGCCATTTGAGAACGTTAATTGACTCATTATTTCAATTCATATTCTACGAAGGAAGTTGATTAAGGAAGGCAGATGCAGAATCTCCAGACACATTTGTAGCTGTGTTGTTTGTCCCGGCAGTTTACTCGAGTTATTAGAATATTTAGGAAGTAAGAGCCATGAGAACCAGGAATGTGGTCTGTGAGAAGGAGCCCCTTACAGCATTTGCCTAGGAAACCCCCAAAACACACTCTGCCCTTGCTCAAATTTTCCCTGTTACAAGCTCAAACAGAAAAGGAATTCCTTTTAAGCACTTGGGGCTAAACAAAAACCACATCAACACACTCAAAAAAACTTAATGCCGAGTACTTTTCTTGAGGTTTTGTTGTGGAGAGCACCCTACAGCTTGAGCAAAGCWGTAATTCATTACCCAAATCTCATGGGCATCCCTTGGTAAAGCATAGGCACTACTACTTACCAGGCAAAAGCTCCGTGTCAATGTAAATCAAAAATTTGACTTCTGCATTTCTGCAGATGTTGCTAGCAGAACTCCATGAAACATTCAGTGAGGAATGGAGAACATTAATAAAGATCTGCTCCAGAGTCTGAAAAGCGTCTGCATATTCTGCAGGCTCAATTGTTCCAGGCTCCTGTACAAAGCTCTGACCCAGGCACAGAAAAGAAATATCCACCAGCTTTCACCTGACCTAAATCATAGGTTGTCAGTAGGTGCCAATAGTGACTTCTTTTAAATGTGTATATATATATATATATATATATATATGGTGCTACCCCAAACCCAACAACTCAAACTTGATTTGGTCTCAAATTGCAGGATCTGTTTATAGAAAACTGCTTTGGAAATACAACAAAAGTTTCACATGAATAAAGAGAGGATGTTTCCTATGCCCTCTGTGTACTGTGGTACTACTCATGTTCTTGAGAAGAATCTGCTTGGCCAGTGCTGGCCTCTTGACCTCCAGACACATGAAAACCTACGSGGGACAAGCAAGCTTCCCTTGTGGAGATGCATCAAAGGTGACATAGCTGACAGTAGTGGCTCCTTTGGAGCTGTTATGATCTGCCATGCAAATACATAACTAAAGACTTCTTAAAATGCAGATTATGTAAGTATATATTAAGGATTATCTCAAATAAAGTTTATTGACTGCATGACTCCTCTTGAGCTTCTCAAAAATACATATTTACACTTTGAAAGGTGGCACATCAACCCAAAAGACTAGTAGCTGCTCCACCAAAACTGCCTAAAGTTATCCATGTGAAGGTAAGACACTTCTTATACACTTTCCAAACCTGGTAGATAAGCAGAATTTCCATGGAAACTTAACTGAACCTCTGCAAATGCAATACACTCTTGACAAACCAGAACAACTTTGAATCTGACAAGTTAGATTTTGCTCACTAGAACAGAGAATTACGCACTGAAAAAATCTCACTTGTTTTTCACTTCTCTCTACAGACCAGACAATGCATTAAATAATACCAGTGCTCAATCCTTATGCACAGAAGCAGCCCGCTTCATCTCATAGATCATTCAAGTATATGTTCACCAGTAATAGGAGAAAAAAAAAAAACCAGTGACAAGATGGATTTAAACTGGTGTCAATGTCAAAAAAAGAAGGCGCTAATAGTATTATTTCACAAAAATGAACATCCAGTGACTTCTTTTAATAAACTTTAGAAGAAGCTTAGTCCCCATGCCTAGGGAATGGGGACAGGCATTTGAACTAAAATGGTAAAGTAGGTAAACCTACTTGTTTCAGCTCAAAATTTCAAGGTGCTTCACTTGCAAAATACATTGGTGTTTACAGTTTGATTCCAGTGTCATCTTATTTATCTAATGATAACACAAATCTCTCAGGTGGCTTTTAATATTCACATCCACTTCAGATATCTCTCATCTCCTGTTCCTGAGAAATTATCTGATCTTACAGACTACAAAGTACTGACAAAACTGAGTATA
This sequence comes from Eudromia elegans, assembly GCA_003342815.1. Lineage (NCBI taxonomy): Eukaryota > Metazoa > Chordata > Aves > Tinamiformes > Tinamidae > Eudromia > Eudromia elegans. Next base: position 5,030,590 of record PTEX01000036.1, on the reverse strand, counting down.
AAGGAGTCAATAGTACCCATATAATTATACTTAGCTCACTAGGAATTCATAGATCGTTTCAGGCCCATTACTTGCTGATAACATCACTCTATTTCAAATCTAAAGAGCTAAGAGGATCATATTAGCTTCTACACCTCTATAAAATAATCTTTTAGACGATCTGTGAGGGAAAATGACAGCTTCTTCATGTTTCTGTTTGCTAAGTAGGGGCAGCATCTCTAGAAAGTTCCAGCTCGTATGAGATATTTCCATGCAATTTGCAGTGAGGCGGATAGGGTTTAAAATCAGTTCTTTACTGCACTAATTGGACACCATGAGACAGAACTATCAGAGTCACCTGCCACTCAGGTTGTTTAAATTACCTCTGTGAACAAGTTCCTGTACCACAATACACTGCGCATTTCACAGTTTGCTTTACCTTCTGTGTTGTAGCACCTGTTCCAAACATAATGTCACAGTATGAAATTCAGAAACACTTTTGGATATTCCTGCTCATACCACAACTTGGTTATAGCATCGTGAAGTTGGAGCCATGCTGTTGCTTTGATGGGTGACACCTGATAACAGAGGTCATTGGCAGCCTCTGCCAGGAGAAGCCACAAGAAGGGAAAGAGACACATACACACAGGGTAACTGTTCTTGGAAAGGTGCTGGCAACAGAAGAGGGATTCAGAGAATTGGGAAAAAAAAAAAAAAAAAAAAAAAAAAGTGGGGGAAGGATTTAAGACCATACTTGGAAGGTTCAGATAGATTTCATCTGGGAGCTCAACATTTTTCTCCAGTAAATGCGTAATTCCATGTAGTGAATGAGTTACTCTTAGGACAATGAGATAAGGTGCTTGGGTTTGGTGACTCAAAAATCTGGCCACAATGCAGTCTGTGGAAATTATTCTCAGGTTTGACTACTGCTATCTCACATGTTATTAGCATACAAAATCACAGAATAGCTGTTCAGTAAGATACTGACAGAAGAGTTTTCTGTCACAAAGTGACTACTTGTCAAAATCAAAACATTTAGCATGTTTTGACAATATATCACTTTCCAAAATGACAAAGGAGTTTCTGGAAAAGTGAACTTGCTTCCCTGCACCTTTCATTTTGATGTTGCATGTTGATATAAGTCCTTCCTTTCAACATTTTATAAATACATAGTAAAACACAGTCAACGAGAACAAAGTACCTTGATTGGCTTCAATGTTTCTTCCGGGAAAGAGAAAGGAGAGGTCGTAGTTCCAAATTTGCTCGGTTTCATTTCATCCGTGCTGTTYAGAACTTCAATTTCCATCCACGTGCTCATCACAACTTGAATGACTCCAGAAACCCCCATACTGCTGGCAATAGTGTTTTAAAAAGAGTGGGGCAGGTGTCTTTTCAGGTTATGTCCTTTTTTTTTGTCCCACCTACTTGAACTGATGCCCAAAGTTGTCTTTTCATGCTACCCAGTCCTACCCTCTCTACCTGTGCTCTAGTAAAAGTGGTTGTAAAACCAGATCTGGACAAGGAAATCTGTCACCTCTTTACCCAGTTTGGCCTGTGATATACAACCCAGTTTGGGCCCAAACAGCWCCCACCAAATGATCCGAGCCAGGAGAAAGGCTTAGCCTGCTGTTCACTGCTCTTGAGGTGTCTRAGGGAGAATAAGAGACATTTGAAGAGAAAAGTTGGCTTCTTGACAAACACGTTCCTGCAAATATGATTATCTTTAAGGTCTGCAGCTTTAGCACTAGCAACTAATAATAACAGACCACCCTACATGCGATACTGGGTGGCTGAAGATTATTTTTTCACAGGAAAAACTCCTATTTACTTGCTCTCTCTAATTACCACTCTAATGTATCATTTGTCAAGTGCTGCCATGTGTCTGGTGTTGCATGGGTCAGAAGATAGACAGTTCCTTAGAGCGGTGCTGTCCTAAGTCATATGCGTCCCCACGYACAGTATGAAGGTGACACAACTGATTTCCCCCTGCACAGCAGCATTCTGAAGTCATTCCTGGCAAAAAAGTTAGCAGATATGRGCAGGTGCAAATCTGGTTTTATTTGCCAAGAGGGTGCTTGGAGAACGGAGAAACCTCCAAACTTAGTCAAGTCATTGTCAGGAAACCGTCTCTGGATATTTGCAGCTTTGCTACAAGAGGGTAAGCTGAACTGTAGCTCTTTAGTTTACAAAAAAAGCTAAATTAACCARATAAGACTATCTGGACCCACTCTGCTTCCTGTGTTGTGAAAGGGCATTTCTTTTAAATGCCCTTTTAATGATAATGTCAGGCACTGGGGTTAATTACCACTCCTGACTGGCAGTGTTCAGAGTCCAAGATTCCTTCTTTCTTTTCATAGKGAGCTAGTGATATTAGTGTAGGTTTTCCTTCTGTTTTTAATTCTTTGTCCATGACAGATTTCACAGCAGGAAACAGTTCTGTGGCATATGGCCACTAAATTACAGAAACTTCAGAAACTTCTGTCCATGAGTTAATTTTATAACTAAAGAAACAGAGAATTGTTTAAAAAAGAAACTCAACCAGAGAGCACAAAATCCTTTCCCTCTTTAAATATCCTTACACGCGCTCTTTCCATCCTGGTTTGTTTGATCACAGATGTTTAACCTCAGTTTTCCAGATTAGGATAGCTACAACTTTACATGAGGGATAAAAAAACACCTACCAACAATAACTCAGGACATCAGCCACTAACAGGAAGGTAAGGTAAGTGATTAAGGTGTACCAAAACTATTTATCATCTTAGGAAACCAGACAAGCTCAGATGAACATATTTTGCACTCTAACACTACACCTGGACACATTATCCCAGGATCTAAGACCAAAYCCCCTTCCTTCTGGAGTAATGAAATAACTGTAATCAGGAGGTACAAGTAAACTCTCCAAGCATTATGGAAAGATTAGCTCTATATTTCTTAACTCCAGGAGTCAGGAATTAGTCATTCCTAATGATTAAAAATGAAGGACTTTATACACAACTTCCCATGTGAAGACACAGCCATGGATGCAAAGCATCTGTCACCCAAGGTATTGGTGAAAGCAGGAAATCCTCTTTTTCCACACTGAAATCCATGCTGACCAATACACAAGCAGCGGCACTGATGTTGGGAAAACAGAGCAGTAAAAACGGAGAGAGTACATAGCCTGTAACTGCTGCAGTTGTGAGCAAAGAGGAGCACCCAGCGGATGCCTATGAACATGTCAAAAATGCACCTACAGCTTTGAAAACAAAAGTACACTTTGAGGCAAAGTACTTGTGTGGCCATGGAAAACGGGAGGGCAGCTGGACCTGGGCACTGGCCACCTAGCGTATGGAAGTTTTGCACATCTGTGGTGCTGTGCCCTGGCAGGCAGTGCCATGGGGATGCTTGCGCATCCCACCAGGAGGTCTTGGAGGAGGAAGCAGAATCTGGAGGTCCCAAATGCTCCAAATCACCAAGTGCGACATGGCACACTTTCCACCTCACATTAGGAACCCATCAAGGTAATGTGTTGGTTGTAGGCAAAAAGAAGGCAGCAGTTTTGCATTGGCAAACATTTATCCAAGAAAAACTGCCCAAACTTCTTTTGGACTTTTAATAATACCACCCCTCTGCTTTTGGAGTTATTATACTGAAAAACAAGAAGATGAACACCACCGTGTAAACTGCCTGATTGGACCTGGCACAATCAAGGTTTCTTAGTGAGAAAATGTGCAGTTTCCTAATGTGGCTGACAGGAAGCCACACTCAGACCTTTTCAGAGGCTTTCAGGAGTTATTACTGCAGATTAACTATGGCGTGAGCAAAAAGGTTTAAAGTCCTGTTTGTAGTTAGCCTATGGCTCTAAATCAGCAACTTACCCCTTAAATGATCAATTAAGTCATAGGTGTTAATGAGTGAAGTTTAGCCAGAAGGGATGGGGAAGGAGGAGGAATGCTYGCAAGCCACTGCTTTGCAAAAAGGCAATATGAAAATCTCAATAATTTCTAGAGTCAAATTGTATTTTAATCAATGCCTCCCAAATAAGATAAAGAAGTCACACTCTGACTTTCCCAGCTGTAAAAAATGGAAGTCTGGTTTCACATTTGCATGATTTTGAAGGTCAAATGCCTGCTATCCAAGTCTTACTGATCCATATGGACTAGAAATGCCACAATATGCAATCATCATGAAGGCAGATTGTCTCCTGTAAATCTGTCCTTTTTGTAACACATTCAAAATGTACCGTATTGGATGGATTATAAATCCATTCAGGAAACACAAGCAATACTGTGCCGAGTGCTTGTGGCTGCTGAAACCCCRTGCGTGCGGGTGAACATGCATGTAYGTGCGCATGCGGAACTGTGTGTAGATCTGCACGCGACGCAAGCGGAGACAGATGGCCCAGTCCTGCCCTCGCTGAAGGCAATGGGAGTTTTGCTATTAACTTCTTAAGACAGAAGCTTGGAACTGGGCAGAAAAGGWCTCTTATTAGCACAGGGCTGATACTAGCGGGGTTTAGGAAGAAAACACTTGTGCAGAGATGAGAAAAAGGGTGCATTGTTGGGGGTTTTTTCCTCAAAGAGAGCATGCTATCATCTCCTACCTCCTTCTTGCAGATGTCTTGGCGACACAAGTGGCCATGAAATAGATAAGTAAAATACTTCGTTGCCTTTAAAATATTTAAGCATCTCTTTTGAAGGGAGGACTGACAGCCGCTGCTCCCCATCCCAGCCCAAGAGTACACAACAATTGCATTTTGCAATTTTAACAATTTTAACAAATCCTTTTACACGTTGCCATTTTTTCCTTCCAGCACATGTAATTGAAAAGAGACATATGGACACCAGCATGCAAACCCTGCAAACATTTCAGCATAGCTTCAAAACTAATGCTAATCAATTTTTTGAAATTTTGTTTTTTCTCCCCCTTCTGTTAACTCAAGGGCAAGTTCTCGGCAACCCAAGGTAGTTCTTGAAAGACAGGCTGCCCAGTAATGACAATAAAAGGCAGAGAGCCTCCCCCAGCCCATATTCGTCCTCTCAGGTTCCTTTTCTCRTGTCCTATACACATGTGGGTTACACATAGCACATGCATGAAGGCCTTGGAGCAGCTGTCTCTTGGAGAGTTCAGCCTGCACATCTGGGCCAGCGCGGATAGACAGCTACACAACAGTAATTGCATCAGCCTTTATTCCTTTTTTTTTTTTTTTCCTTTAGCCCTCTATGTTGGTGTCAAAAATGAAATTGTAATACAAGCTATCAAAACTCTCCTCCTGCATCGATGCGCTGAGCATTACCTGAGAATGAGGAAGGCACAAGATGAACAGACCTTTACAACAGAATGTGCATCTGCCAAGACAAAAATACCCAGCGAGCTTCTGGTGCTGGCACAGTGACAGTATAAGCAAGCTGTCTTTGCAATGATTTTGCAAATGATCCATTACAAGATTTGAGCACGAATTCTGCAAAGGCCGTAAGGCCCCAAGGGCAACACATTCTATATACGGCCACCTAAGCTTTCACCAGATAGACAGGGCTACAGGCTAAAAAGAAATCCTTCCAAGACTTTTTGTATAAATGCTTTGCAACAGACTTGTGAGTTGTTTCTCTCTCTCTCTCTCTCTCTCTCTTTCTCTCTCTCATTTTGTTCAGTTGCCTGGCATTTGCTAACCCACAAGCTGCTGTTTCCCTTTCCAAAGAAGCTCTGATGGGTGGAGGGCCAGGAAAAATTAGCCCAACTGATGAATGCAATCTCGACAGAAAATATGTTTTTTATCAGAGACCACATGTTGCCAACAGCAATTAAAGTAAAACTGGGAGATTTCATCGGATATAAGCCTACAAAAAAAAAAAAAAGAGAAGAAAAGAAAAGAAAAAGAAAAGGACTCATCACGTATCTGTCAGCTCAAGTGGATTACTCAAGTGCTCTCAGAGACTGTTGGCAGCCAGGAAAGGTGCAGTCACACAGTCTCAAGAGAGGTGGCAAAGCTGCTACCCCAGGGGTTCAGAGCAGGCTGGCTGACGTTCCCCTAGGCTCAAGTGGATGAGCTTAGAGTTACTTTTTTTTTTTTTTTTGTTAATACAATTTGGCCAAGCATTCAAGAGTAAACTATCGAAGACCACAACTTGAAGCTTCAACTGACAAGAGCTCTCCCTCAATAATAAAGTTTGTGTTATGTATTTCCACTCAAGAAGACATTGTGATCAGACACCTTAGCCATTACAGGAGCTCAAAAGTGACAATAAACAGCATTTTAGAAATGAAGAATGCCAACAATTTTATTGAACACAAGCCCTAAGAGTTACAATTCATTTCACTCACTAACCATGTTAGGCAAAGAATTCACCAGAATTATCTCTCAACAAGCACAAGAACCCTAGTGCACTCTCAAGTTAAATATTTCCAAAAGTTTAGTAGCTAATACACAAACTCTGACAGGCATGGCAGAAGGCATATCTAATTCTAGTGCTAAAAAATTAAAATAAAAAATAATAAAAAAGCAACCTCACAGGCTAGAATAAATGAACTTAAAAGAGAAAACCAGCAAGTATGCTTGTTATTTTATGAAAAAAGATAAACTGTGTGAGCCACGGTTGCCCTGTGCTGCCATATGTACCCATCTCAGCCTGTATACCTCTGCACCACCACAGACCACTCAACGATACCTACTTCTTTCATCATTTGCTTATGCTCAGTCCAGCTAGCACACAGTTTCCAAAGGTGGTGAACTCCTTCTGGGTATGTTGCTATGAACACAACGTCTGCAGTTTACAGAAAATTGCTATCCCAGGACTAAGAAATAACACAGGTCATTGCCCCCATTCCCCCTGCCCAGCAAATGTTTCATTCCCAGAAATGAAAGGAAACAAACCACCTTTGTTTTCTTCTTTCTTTTTATATTCAAGTCCCTTATATTGTTGTGGTGAGCCCTCAACCAACAGCATCACAGAAGCAAGTAAACCAGCTTCTACCAAAGCACATCACTGCTGCTCCAGTACAAGACTACAGCAAATTTGCTGTGCAAAGCTGTCCTAGGTCTACAAGCACCACACCTCGGCAAAGCTACTGTGCGTGAAGAGCATCATCTCTCCAAGGTCAGCAATGCACCTCTCTCCCAAGTTCAGAGTTGCCGCAGCAGCAAGGCAATGCCCTGTGAAGCAGCTGCTGCCACAGCTTTTGTCCTCTACAAATAATACTCAGTGATGAGTAAGCTGGCAGGATTCCTGCACTGCCTGCAGGAGACGTGTTGAATTATACCTTCGATATACCTAGCCTTCTCGTACTGGAAGGCATGCAAGTCCTCGGGCAGGCCTGCCCAACCTGACTCAGCTGAATGTCAGATGGTCGAGGAGAAACCAAGACAAGGTTAGCAGCTCCATTYAAGTGCATGAGCCAGCCCAGCTCTACTAGGAAGTTGCTGACAGAGAAGGCTCTTTACCAACTCCTGAAAATGCTGAAGGAGTGACTAGAAATGGGAGGACATACAGCTCTGTAGGATACAGAACATTAAAGAGGGCATAGGGGGAGGTATTCAAGTGATCATTTTCCTCTTTCTAAGCATCCATTTAGGCTAAAATTAATAGACGTAAATAACACCCAAAGTAAAATTACAGATCTGAACCTGGTAAAACAGTGAAATACGATTCAAAGGATCACATTTCATGGGCAGCAAAGAAAAAGCAATTCTATTGCATTCAGTGATGTTTGCCTGTTTGTGTCACTTGAACTTTATCCTCTCCCTCACACACATGCAAACAGAGCTGATCTAGTGCACCCCAGGTGGCTCAACCACAACCTCCAAAAGAATAAATGAATACAATAACCAAAYAATTTTAAAAGATCAAATATAAAATGAAATGAGTTATATGCTGCAGGGCTTCAGAGCCTCCTGGTCTTTGTACAGGACAGATAAAAACAGTTATCTGCTTAATTAGCAACCTAAGGCAAAGAACACCAGCCAGCTGTAGAATAGACTTTATTATATATTATATCCACATGCATAGCTGGTTTCATCAATTCTTAAGTTGTGTATCAACCCTCTRTGAGAAGGAAATTGGTAAGCGGATGCCTCATTTCCTCTTATGTAGGAATAAGCTGGCATGAATTAGGTACAGACTACTAAGTATCTTCTCAGAAAGGCCTATGCGACACTGATGGAGTCCTCCCCAAACAGCACAGGGATTTACGCTGGTGCACAGAAGGTTTTTCAGAAACTGCACTTTGGAACCTATTTTATACAGGTTGTTTTACATTTGTATGGCTCACTCTGGGCTGGGGGAAATTGCTCAGGACCACTAACGAACATCACCACTTGTCATACATCTGATTTCAGGGCCAGTAGGRCAACCCAGCAAATAAACGCGATTAAAGAGCCGTTTGATGCGAGCAAAACAGCCCTAGAGATTGTTGTGAGGTGCTTCAAAAGCATCTGACAAGTTGCATGCAATGCTCTTGTGAGCCCTGGTCTCCACTGCAGATAAGCAGAGRCACAACATCACTGCAAACCCTATAGCCTTCAAGATCACATTTGGCTTTTACTTATGACAACAACAAAAATGTCCATGTTTCCTATTTGAGTCTTACCTCTGCACAATCATTTCTGTCAAAGCAATGATTTCTGCCCCTGTCAGCAGTACACTTTTTCATGTGGTTTAGCCACGGCATGTGGCTAAAACCTGCACTGTACACAAGCAGTGAGCTCAGGGCCCTGCTTGCTCCCTCGTAACAGTCACTTCAAGTGACATCTGCATTTGGCCCATAAGCAGAGGAGTTCACCTGACACAGGGTGGCCCAATTAATGCTAAAGACCTTGTCTCTCCAATGCTGGGATTACTCTGGATTCCAATACAGCTCCCATTTAACAGTATTACGGAGGAATCCATCACTTGTCCAGGGGAGCAGTGCGCTGAGTTCGGCTGTCRGGAGCAGTTGCTTCTCTGTGAGCAGCACATCAGGCTGTGTCCGAGAGACTCGAGCTGACACCAAGCCTGGCTCTGGTGGCCGTCAATTACTTGAAGCTAAGACAGCAACGCCCTTGTGTGGGGTGCGCAGCTATGGTGGGGCTGGGCAGGGCAGCTCCCGATGAGCAGTGCCGCACATTGCTGCAAAGCTCGTGGGGCTGCACAGCAAGGCAGGCAGAGAAGAGGAGGAATATTTCCCAGGAGGGTATATATCCCAGGAGGGATTCAGGGCAAGGGAGCTGGGCTGATATGAGACATGGTCATCACACCACCCATGCTGCATTCTTTCCTAACAACAAAGCCCCAAATAGATTCCATTACTTCCTAAATTCATTTCCAGATCACAAATAAARTAAATCTTGTGATGAAAGGTACTATTTTGCACTGGACCAGTGTCGAGGCAAGAAAAAAAAGTAGGTAAGTTTCCAGCCATGCATGCTCTTCTGCACCTAAAAGCTTGCCTATTGCTCTAGCTAAACCTGTTTTTCAAAGTATTCATTTCCCATGCTGGAATACCAACATCCATTGATATCCGATTTTTCTTTCCATTAAGTTTGTGGGTGATCTTATCCCTATGGCTTTGAGTTAAGTGCACTTTTAAACATATGAGGTAAAACTAAACGTCTTTAAGATGAACTAGAGGTTGCTATGTTACCATGACAGTAGGTTTATGTTGTAGTTGGTGACGGGTTGTGCTTGCCTGGATGATAATTGCTGTGAAAATGCAAGGGGTTAGTGAATAGAGCCCATGGGAAAGGAYAGGATGACATCCCACGCAAGACATCCTGCTAATAGGTCTGAGAGCAATTACTGTATGGTTTACGATCACCATATTTAACCCTCTGTCTCTCAAATATCCACATGCCTTGACTGGTTGTCTTTGTGCCCCATGGTGAACGAGGCTCAGCAGAGCCCTATATGACCACCACTGGCTTTGCCAAATCACAGAGTCTGCTTGGGCAACTTTTCCATTGCAAGTTTTCCCTCCCAAGGCAATGTTATGTGCTCAGTCTATAGACATCCTGAAATAAATACTGGAAAATTTGGAATATAATCTGCTCAATAATCTCTGAAACCAATGATKAACATTTAAACACAATTTTAGTTCCTAATCAAACACAACCGGCACAAACATCTGATGATCGTATTCCATAATAACCGACCATAGAAAATCAGTAAAACATCTAGATTCAGCATCTTACAAGAATAAAAGCATTCACTGTATAATAACTTGATACATATCAAATKATATATATAATTTGATTATCCCCTGGTTGCACACTGGGAATATGATGCAGCAGAGAACACATCTTCCATTGGTATGAGTTAGATGGCAGATACTAAGGGCACTGCTTGGGTAAACACTTTCATCAGCTGTAAAACAGCTTTTGTCTGTGTCAGGTCATGCAAGGGTTGCAAGGACAAACACCTGTTTGAACTTTCTGGCACCCCAAATCCCTTTCCCTGCACAGACATYCCTGGAAATAGATGCCTATGCCTAAACCATACTGCTGAGACTGACCACTGTCTCCAGGATGCCACAAGGCCTCTGTCAAGCTCAGAACCATTCCCTGCATGGTACAGCTTCAATCACTATTTTGTTCCAATTAACACAGCCTTGATGACAATTTCATTACTCAAAAAGTAACATTTATTAGTCTGTTTTAACGTGCTGTGACTGTAACTCTAATGCTAATAAGAAGGTTAACCTCATTTTCAATAGAATTAAAAACCTTGTTACAGTGTTTCAGATCAGAGTTTCAAGTGTCATGAAAGCAGAGTTGCAGCTCTACACTATTTTTATTTCTTATTACTCCCAGATCAAATCTTTCAGAATTTCACTGATAATCCATATTTTGTTTGGATTATCAGTGCAATAGCAGAAAATAGTTAATGTCGGGAGGTAGCTTCTGCTTCCTTGGTAACTATTCGATGGATAAACATATCTACCACTTCATGAACCCCACAGGCACAAAATCAGGCCAATAAAAAGTGGGACTGTGCTTGAACCCTATCGCATCGCTTGATCCATTTTACCAAGTGGCTGACTTGTGGTTTGTATTTAAGGGGAATTCTGTATTTGCTTTTTCAGGTGATTCTGCATCTCAAAAAGAGCTGGAAACTAGAAAGCTTTTCACATAGTGTACATTTAAGTCACAATATCAATTCAAAGCCTATGAAATACTCCATTATTCCTACAAGGATGCAGACATTTTTACTGTTGCGTCTGATCAGTTAAGGCTACAGATGCGGGAGCTCTAAAGGGCAGAGAAAAGGTAAGGGAGATTTTTTTTTCAGCAAAGTCAATAAAACGCAAGCTTCCAAACCAAATGCTAAACATGTGAAAACCTCAGTATTCCAATGCAATTGGTGAACCTTTATTTTGCACATTAGGCCCACAGTCTTGCAGAAAGCTTCCCTTTGAACACTGAAATGAACACAAACTGAACTTATCTTACTGAAAGCTAGGCCTATTTTATCTTTTACCATCTATGGTGTTTTAATGCCTTGGCCTATTACAACACATAAGGAACATGAATACCCAAGACAAACTCAGCTAAGACACTCCCAGGTGCAACCTTCCAGAGTTGTTGTGGTGGTTACAATCTTGCTGTAAAAGACTGTATATGCCTAGAAGAAGATTCTGGGAGGGAAATGCAGAAAGGTGAGAAAAGGAGAGATTTTACGTGTCAAAATATTTCCTGTTTTACCATGCAAGTAATACAAAATCCCACTGAAATCTGGAGGGAGGTTTCCAGATGGCAGGGTTCCTAAGTACTTGATACAATGACTGCAAATAGCATCACCGTGGTAACACGAGTGATTTTCCCCAAGCCTTTGCGAAAGTGCGACGGGCCCTCCCTCTGGGTGTCCAGCCATCAACCACCAGCATGTGAGAGCAGGCGGGAAACAAGCAAAGTACTCAAGGACTGCTCATGCATGAGAGTCCTAATTGGACAAAGTCATCCACTCTCACACAGCTGTAGAAGGACCATGTTGCACCCTTCTCAGTCTTACCATACTGGTGTTTCTGGAGTCCCAGCAGAAGACCTATATAAAGGGAACAGAATAGTGCGATGAGCACAGGAGATAACTAAGCCGTTACTCCCTAAATGGGATTCCCAAATGGGATGTGTTACTGAATAATATTTACTAGCATTGCCTAACCTAAGGGCCAAGAGAGCATTAGGGAGATGATCTCCAAAGACAAAGCAGCTGCTGTGTTTGTACCACAACTAAGTGCCTCTTCAGGTGAGACTGCACCTATTCTCTTGGGAAACACTTTTCTTTGAGTCTAATCACATTTATATGATATAGAAATAGACATGACTCATTTATACAGCAGTGTATATGGGGAGAGATGCTAATGTATCTGGCGAGTGTAAAGAATATAGATCCTCTTCAAAATGTTTTTTCCCTCTTTCACAACACCCTCAAGAAATACTAGCAAAAGTGATGTAAAGGTGAAGTCCTAAGAAGCAGCTTCATTTGGAGAGCTTTTGGAAGTGGGACCAAGTACAGTAACACAAGTTCTACTCCTCCTCCCACAGTTTCCAATTTACAATCAGTTCTGCAAGGCCGCTCCCCATCCCTGGTCCTTTGCTCTATAAATCAGAGGTGAGTGTCCCTTGCCATTCTAGAAGTCCGTGATCACACTTCCCCTGTAAATCAGAAAGGGGAAAGTGGGCTCATTCTCCTGCTGATGCCACTCATGGGCTGGAGAGCTCTGATGGGGCAGAAATGCAAGTTCTTTTTGGAAGACTGTTGCAGGCCCCAGATTTAGTGACACTTCACTCTCATACCAGGACAGTAAGTGATGGACAGGTCAAAGTGGAGACCCATGTTCTGGTCTTGGCTACAGAAGCTGCTATGTGTGACAGTAGTTAGGTCCACAACTAAGCATTCAGTTCAGCAGACCATAAGTCAGGAGAGCCACACTTGACTCCTGGCACTGCCACTGCTCTACAAGCCCATTATTTCCTTACCTCTGTGCTTCTGAGGATGGTCTTTAAATTTTTAAAGTTCAGGAAGTGGTGCTGAAGCGCAGCAAAGGAAAGGAAAGGACCTGCGATGTTGTCAAGTATGGACAGTGGTGCATTCTCCCACAAAATGTGGGACGGGTCCGGGCCTGAGGCAAAATCTAAGCCCAGCCCCCACAGCAGCTGTTTATATGTTCCATAGATGTTGGAGGATTTACTTAACTTCCTACAGAAACCCCTGTTCCATCACCAAAAGGCGCCTTTACTGGGAATTGGACTCAAAAATATATGCACTAGAAACCCAACGGTATCTCCTTCTGCTCTGGGACAAGAGAGATGTAAGAGAGCAGGGACCTCCCATCCCTCATGTCCAATTCAGACGTTCCATCTCCTCCCTGCTACCCCTCCCTCCTCTGGTGGGACCCCTGAGACTCCAGAGTGTCTCGGCAGCGTGGAGCCAGAGAAGCTGCAGCACAGCGATGCAAGGACAAAGCTGGTTTACTGAAACCCTTTCTGCTTGCTTTTTCCTCTCAGCTCCTCTTAAGAACTTCTTAAGTGAGGCAGGAGAAGCATCTGGCTTCAAAACAGGCTATAGTTGCTCCAAGCATGAGGCTTTCTTTCCAGGGTTACTGCTATTTTTAGAATTTCTAGAAAACTACCATGCTCCTTACTGAACAACCAACAACAATGTGGACAAAGAGGAATTGTTTTTCCTCATCATGACTTTTTGCTAATATTTCTCTTTGTTCTTCATATTAATTTGTATAGCAAGGTAAAATRCAAGGAAGATGTTGTGAACTAAGAAGATGTACACATTCACCAAACACAAAACACAAGGCATCAATGTTCTTCTCCACTTCTCATTTCTTTCAGTATCTGGCAAATACCTATGCCCCGTGTTTAAATTTGAGAGCTCTCAATCTTGCTGATGCTGAGTGCATCGTTCTGATGGGACTGCCAGGCATTAATGTGAGTACAAAGGCAAACAAAGAAGAAACAGACACAGAGACTGACTCACATCCAGAGCCAGGCACAGAATCAGGTGTCTCTGAGGGCACCTCCATACCCTCACATCTAATAGCAGCACCCCTTTTCAGCACAACACTAAGAAACCATGTATGCTTGCCTGTCTGGTATTTCAGGACAAGGCATCCCAATAAATCAGCAGACCTAGCACAGCAACTATCACTGAGGTTGGAGTTGTCAGTTCTACAAATTAGTTCCCATTTTACCAGATCTTGTTGCCTATCTTGGGAAAATTCACTGTGTTCCTAAGTATTTAAGTATTTGCCTTTGCTAGGTAACTGATTCTGAAGCAGGACCTCACAGCTGAAGTATCACATATCAGTAGCACTGACAGGCAAACACATCTCTCATCCTGCATAGCTGAGTGAATTCTTTGCAGAGATGAACGGYCTGTTTGTGCTTAGAAACAGCTGGYAAATCCCCACTTGTCAAAAAAAATTCATCCTTCAAAGCACAGAGAAAATAAAATAGGGATAAATACGACTAGTCTTACTTAGTAGCTAAAATAAAAGCTACTTTTCTTGTGCATACTAGTGACCTTAATGTGACCTGATGCATTATTGATGAAAAATGTGCTGTTTGTGAAGAGATGAGATGTGGGAGTCAGGGGGTAGAAGGTGAGGGATGACAATGAATGAAGACCGAGGATTTCACTTGAATTGCTGGTTATTTGGCACATCAGTAGTTTCATCTACTTTCCTGCAGTCGAGTGTTTCACAGCAGACAACACTGAGACTAAGCTGGCAGCTTGCTGAAAAGGAACGGCAAGAGTTGCCATGAAAAATTGAAGAGGCCTCATTTCCTAAAGCAGAAATGTTACCAGTCACTCACACACAGATGCCTGTGCTGAAAAAGATGCGTTTTTCTTTGGAAGATTMATTTCCACTGACTTACAGCAAAAGATCACTGTGGTGCCGAAAAAGCTCAAAGTTTCATTCCTTCAAAGTTTTCACCTCCATTTGTTAAGTTACTCTTATTAGCTAGCTCCCTTGAAGCTGAAATCCCTCAAGTAGACCAGTCAAGAGCAGAAACCAAGATCTGCTGGAAAAGGTATCCTCTGCAAATGACATTCTTACTCATCAGTGATCTCCCTGGGTCTTATTCAATCTCTCCATGTTGCTTACAGTATTACCAAGGACAAGAACCACAAGTGAAGGTTATGGTATTTTTGTATATCATACAAAAATGATATATATTTCCTAATAAGTATTTCCTATACTTATTAGACATAAAATACAGTTATTCCCACCAGGGAACTGAACCCAGCTCCAAATGTAGCACAGAGCTCCATTCCACACCTACACCTGTTAGCTTTCTTTTTCCTCTGAGTCCTTGGAAACGCTCTCATCCCACAAAACAGCGATGAGCGTTTAGCGACCTCCTGCATCAACAGTTCCATCTGCTGAGCACCAAAATACATTTTCCTCATTTTAGCTGATGAGGAACAGTGGTAGCATTCTCTGTCCTACTGGCCAATGCGTCAGCAAGAAGCTGTAGGTTTTTGAGGCATTAGATGTTTCTTCATGAGAAGTACTGACATGAGGTGTTAATACTACAGCATGTCACATGCCTTCTGCTATAAAATAAATCAATTTCTGGGCAATGTTACTRCGTATAAGCACCACAGAGTACTTTCAGCTAGACTTCCATAGACTGGCAATACATCTAAGCCTTCCTTCACCGGCTTTCACTACCTGGCAAAAGCATGCTTGGGATTTCATTCTCTTAGCATTTTACCAAAGGTTTCCCCTGACCCATACCCAAACCAAACTTGTCCTGTTAAACTCAGCATAAAGCACTAAGCATAGTCCTAGCTATAGAGAAAGAGTGTTTTCAGATATTCTGTAACAGTGGTCACTTCCAGACAGATCAGCTAGCAAAGGCACCTTTGTGTTAAAGGGAGAGAACAAGGCTGGTTTGACCTTTCATCCTCTTATTAAGGCTAAGAATGCATGCAGCTGTGTATGTTGTAGATGAGGATCCCCTAAACTATCTCATGTATTGACCTTTTTTTTTTTTTTTTTTTTAGGAAATAGAGGAAAAAGAAAGGAGTATCTGTGTTCAGCTTTCTTGGAGGCACTGAGACCTGAAAACATTCAGACAGCAATTCCACAAGCCTGGCTATACTGCATTATCTAATCAGTAGAGGGCTCCCTCGTCTATGCCAGCCATATACATTGTTCTGTATATTTTTCCATCTCATGCACTCACTTGCACTCACAGAAGACCCAGATGAAGGAAACTGTCATTTCTCATTGTTCTCAAATCAGCTCTAATAGTAGATAATACAAAAACAGACAGGCTTAGAGAATATAAGCCAACTCAACAGAAAAATTGACGTCCAAATGCAGCACGTTTAGGAATATTTCACACCTAGAAAAATCTAGCTGCCCTAAAGATTTCTCCTCCTTGCATAAGAATTCAGAAGATTTTGGAGTTTGTTTAATCCTCATCCAACCGCAGTCTTCATTCACACTTGCAGCATGACTGTTTCTAAACATAAATATCCTAAATCCATAAATAAAAATGGATTTAATGAAAAGCAGATAGTCAAGTTCAACACATGCTTAGATAAATGTCTACATAGAGTGAGGATCGCAACTGGGAAGCACACAAAGTGCACTCTTAGAAATGTTTCCAAGAAAGGCCACTATCATTATCATAGTATCCACGTACCACTAAACTACAATCCACTGCAGTGCATTCACTTACCATATTAAAAAAAATGCCCCTCATTGGAAAACAGCACTTGCAATTACTAACAAAGTGATTGAAGTTTCTCAATTTTTCCTGCTTTTGAACAGATCAATTCCAGCAAGTATCTATGCTAATTCCAGAATAAAAGGCAAGCTCATTATTCCTCTTTTAAATACTGATAAACTTGTACTTATTTTTTTCCTCTCTTGCTTCTGTGGCTCTTCCTCCTTCAGCCCAAAGTTATTCTCCTGCTTCCCTTTCCTTTCTTCTTTGCTTCCACACCCCCAGCTTTTGAGTAGCTACAGCATGATGTCCTTGGTCAACTGTCAATTGCTGCAAGGGAAACTGGAGAGAAAGCCAGAAAAGAAAGCAAACCTGATTTCAAAAAAAGAATTTAGACATCTTAAATCAGGACACCTTCAGCCTATAATAAGATGGGAGCAGATGGTATAGGGAAGCCCATAGAATTCCAACTAAAAAAGGGCAAAATAAAGAACAGAGTGCTGTCCTTTAACAGCTCCTATCCTACATACATATCTTTCTAACTTGAATATTCATCCACTATCTTATTTTTGCACAAATGAGACTACTTGGAATTTGCCATGGAATGGTATTTCTGTCCCCTTGACCAGTATGCTACAACATTTCTATTGAATGTGTTTCATTTTTAATAGAGAAGACAGCAGTTTCCACTGAATGACAGCAGTGAACTTGTGCAAATTTTATCAGTTGAGATCAAAATTAGATACTTCTGACCACAAATGAGCAGTAGTGTGGTACTGATCAACCTGGTATGAAGAAGGAAGTTTGTATATAGCCAAAAGGTCCACAAGCTGTTGAAGTATTTTTTTTTATTTATCCAGTTTTTGTACATACACTTCCTTGCTTATGAAAAGATAGAATAAAGAAGTTTACTGCTAATGTCAAAAACTGAAACTTTCAAGATATGCAATTTAACATAGTTCTCTATGTTTGTACTTGAGTACAGATACCTAGTTTTACACTGAACTCTGAATTTTCAGAGAGAATTTATTATTACTCCTTCTAGCTCACTCCATGACCTCATTACTCATCCATCACTTTGGACTCAGTATCACTCTACTCCAGTTTAGCATCTCTCAGGTACACTTGAAAACTACTTGAGAAACAGAGTGTCCGAGTGAGATTGATAGTTCTTCCCCTAATAGGAAGATGCTACACCTGGATAATGACAGATCTTTAATCTGAGTATGCAGTCAGAAAGGAAGGCTGCCTTTGGATCATGTGAARTGACACACAGCTAGCTTCTCTCTGCACATAACCAACTGTGTGGCCCAAAAAAACACAAACAGCAAAACTAACCCCTTCTRTCTTGAAAACAAATTCCTTTACTATCCAAGTTAATAAAAACCTATTTGAATCAGCAACCTAATTTGCTTTGCTAAAAAGGTTTCTTTAACTAACCTCTATGTTGTTAACCTTTACAATTCAATTTGATGTTTGCAAACATCRGAACCCATCAGCTCCCAGATGCAGCACATAGCTCTCAGCTCTTGATATTATCTGACCTTGTAAACTCAAACAAGATTGCTAAGAAAATATGCGCTATAATCATTCCAAAGCAAGAGTAGGAAAGGTCTCAAGGAAAGGTCTCAGAGAAATGTGTGTGCGACTGACTGAAGAAAACATCTCCCTTCACTGCTTCTCCAGACACAGGATTTGGTTTTGGTAAGATCAGTTCTTTCAGCTTTCTGAGGAGATATGCAAGAGCAGCATGCACAGGTACTAAAAATGAGACAACTGTGCCAGGAAAAAAAAAAAGACTCTAGAGCAAGTTTATAATTTGAAYCTCAGTGCATTATAAAGGCCAGATGGTAAGCAATTGTGAATTTGGAAGTCATAATGGAAGATGATGTGGCTGAGTAAAGATGATCTATTCTATCATTAAAATTATCTACTATGCAAGAGAACTGGAGGGTGACC
Organism: Eudromia elegans; assembly: GCA_003342815.1. Lineage (NCBI taxonomy): Eukaryota > Metazoa > Chordata > Aves > Tinamiformes > Tinamidae > Eudromia > Eudromia elegans. The sequence goes on along the minus strand of PTEX01000036.1, from coordinate 5,012,007 downwards.
AATACTGTATCTTATATTTTAACATTGGTAGGGGTGAGCCTGAATATTGAAAGCCAACAAACCTAATTTGGTCATAGCGAACCAGGATTACTAAAATAAGTTTATTGAGCACTTGGACCATTACTTGAGATGCACTCTAAACAGATACCTTTGTTTTCTTTCCCATGTTCCTTTCCAAAGTATCTCCCTAAAAGAAACTGGACTACTGATATATTTATGATAAAACCACAGATAGCAAGGTCTTCCCCATCTGCCAGAAACCCATTCATTTATTTCAAAGCAGTAGCAAAGGGAAGTGTGAAGATGTTAGCAGCTTCTTGTGAGATGAAGGCAGAAAATGCATTCATTACACYGCCCCACATAGTATCAAACTTTAGGATGCAATCAACTGCTTGAGGATGTCAAAGAAAGCTTAATTATAGTCTCTCTGAAATATGAGAAGGGAGCTGTTCAAAAGCCTATTAGTAATTTATCAGTTTTGGCTTTTTTGAAAATTGTGTCATCCTTCAATGCTTTATGGTGACCAGGTACAAAGTTGTTATTCACAAAGCAAGAGACACCCAAACAGCACAAGTAATAGGCTAAAAGCCTGTTTACTTGGTTTTTGTTTGTTTTGTTGTTGTTGTTTTTAATCCTCTTAAGGTTGTTAGAATGTATGGTAAAGATCCGGAAAGGAAAGCTTGCAAGAAGGAGCACAAAAGGGGTTTTCCTAATTTGCAAGAGATGCAGAAATAGGAAGGTACATGCAAACAAGAGAAGTCAGCACCAGCAGCTGCTTCTGCAAGATTTCAAACCTAAAAATGAGACTGAGTGTCCTGCAGTAGATGTGCACGCATGATTGGGGAGCTCAGCACTTTCCAGGTTAGGACAAATACTTCACGTGCTGCTGATGCTTAGAGAATGCTGCAGTTGGAAGGCAGACTTACAGTATCTCCAGTGAACTCCTACACACATCAGTATTTAGGTGTCTGCTAAAATAAAATGGTTACTTGACTAATGTTTGCAAGAAACAATTTAATTGGATTCTCAAATGAGGAGTTTGCTGGAAACCTACACTTCCTGTTGTAATGCCTTTATTTCACTCTTTTACTGAGATCAGATCTAATGCTTCTGAACCTTTAAAACAGTGTTAAGGGAAGAAAAAAAAAAGAGAAGAAAAATAACCTTTCAAAAGCAGCATATGGGAAATCACTCTCTCACCTCAGGCATGTCAGTCTGGACTTACTTTTACTTCACTTGGTCTGGCACAGCCTTTTCATTTCCCTGCAGTCAGAAACTCTGTAGTCATTTTCCTTCCTGTGGCTGAAGGTCCTGCGGCTTTCTTGTATCTCTTYATTCAGCGATGCCTTACATATTTTATCAGCCTCAAAATACAACTAGAGTTCCCTTTACTAGCCCACGGCTGYGAAATAGAATAGGCAACATTATTCACTCTTGCAAAGTCACTCTTTATTCTGCTGTAAAAGGATTTGACAGTCTGATAGCAAACRCTGTCTTTATATAGGCTAAGAATGTCGACGTTGGGTCACCTCAGTTTAGGACTTCCAAGTATCTGGACACAATATACTGAGCTACTTAGCTGCTTATCAGAAATGAATACTTTCAGATTACAGTTAGAGCTAGCACTTACTTACATCCAACTGTTGCAGCCAGAACCAGACAAGTTTATAAGGCTTTCATCTCATCAAGTCAAGATGCTGCAGGGATGAATAGCAGCCCTTTGGGCCTCCACATGTCACTCTTAGATCCTATGGAAACTGGATCAGGAATGCAATTTTGGAATTTGGATGAAGAATTCAGTTTTTAATTTTAATTCAAACCTGAAATAAAGGCCAAGACCTCCTTCAGTATATTTGATCACTGTCAATATTTYAGAACAGGTTCCCAATCATTATCAGCTGGCATCAGCTCCTTAGATCCCAGATGAAGTAGACCAGTTTATGTCAGCTGAAATTGGGACTCCATTGCCTTTTCTTTCTTCTGCTTTTCATTTGCCTTTCTTGAGGACTTTACTGTGTTAGAGGCAGGATTCTCCTTAATTTCCTCCATTAGATTCTGCCTAATCCTATCACTTCTCCCCCGAAAATCCAATCAGACTTCTCAGGGCTGAGAGACTAGCAGCAGAACACTTGCACAAAGTGCAAGTACATTCAGTACATTTTTTTGAAGTACCAATAATAAAAAAAAAAGTATGTTAAAAGAGGAGGTGAAAATACCATAAACCATAATGTAGAGCAGATGAAAAATATGAAGAACCTGCTCAAAATCTAATCACTTAACAATTCTTTTAAACTTAATGTCCTCACTCCTAACAGAAGAGTGACAGTAAATTCACTATATCCTTTTGTCCTTGAAGGGGAACATCAGAAGYGAGGAAATCTTGAAACAGAAGTTATTCCCTGAGTTCACAGTTAATATTTCTTTCTTATTGTGCAAATCTTTGGGGACAAGATTGAACCAAAGGAACCAAGGTAGCATGAAGTAAAGGTGAGACTTTTTGCTCCCAGTTAAAGTATTTTGGTCAAGAGCCACAGGGAACCAAACTGTTTTGTCCTAATGAAACACATAAAGGGACACTGACAAGAAAATATACATGAGCCACAAGATGTAAAGGCTGTCACCATCTTGTCAGCCACTAAATGGGGCAAGTGCAGTTAACAGTACTAGAGAAATGTTTCCTATTTGATTTTATTAACTGATTGACATGAATTAATGCATTGGGATATTTGATTGTGTCATAAAATGTGTATATGAACATCATGATTCAATTTAATGTACCCATTACTGCTTGATGTGCCATTATATTAGACTAAATTAAAAGATTTTTATGGAAAAAAAATTACAATTAAAGACTCAAAATTGATTACATTCATAACTTAGAAGATATTCACTTCTATTCATGTTTTGAATAAGAGCCTCAAAAGTACCCCAAAACAGCATGGCCTATGTAAAGATGAACAAAATATGGGCTGCCAGAGATAAACAGGAGGAGTGCAAGCAAAAGGAGGGGTCCATAAAAGCCCACCTGCACAGAGACTGCAAAACATCTGAGAATAAACTGTCAGGGAACCAGCAGTGATTGCTCTTACAGAGTTAACTTCTGGAACGAGTTCTACTGCAGCATAGTAAAAGAGGAATACAATGAACACATTTTTTTTCTCAGTTGTGCAACTACTGGTCTACTGTTTTTCTGTTGGTTTGTTTACCAGGAACAAAGAATTTGCACAAAGGTTACAGAAAGGATGACTAATTCTAAGAAAAGTGAACAGGTYACTTCTCATTCGTCTACGCGTGCTGACAATCTTCCCAGTGTGGGTCTTCTGTTGCACATGACACCTATGGCTTGGTGTCCTTAACAATGACAAAGACTTAGCACTCATCAAGATGTGATACAACTTACCACGTTTCGTTGCTAGCAGCTTGGGCATTGCTGTCCTCCAACAGGACTGCAAGGCTGAATCTTAGTGTAGATAGCAGCAATTACCTGAGTTCATCTGTCTGGGGATATCAACTTTGACTTTGAGATCAAATCCCAGATCCCAGGGAAGTCAAGAAGGGAGAGAAGATACTGCATGGCCCTCTTACAGTTGTTCTCATCTCCATTCAAGCTGCAGGCTGATCTCAAGCTGACACTCAAGTGCTGTACACTGCACAGACTAAACAGAACCCACTTCCACCCAATTAAATTTGAAAGCCCTCTTCAGAGTCAGAACAGACAGACTCAAGCAGGCACAGTGCTCCACACCCTACTTTAAACCAGCACTCTGAGGTATCCCCATCGGTTAT
>PTEX01000036.1:4948532-5007981 GCA_003342815.1 Eudromia elegans | reverse complement strand
ATGCAATGTAAAGAGTAGCTCTGAGCCCTGGTACATTCTTAGCTACTGCCTGCTTCTAGTTTTGACATCTATACAATGTGAAGGGCAGGTGGCACTGCTAGTTAGTGCAGTGCATTGCTTTTTTCTAACTGGAGACTGTGACCCACTAGTAGCTTTCACTGGAAGATGCTAAAAAATGGCTTATCCAGGCAAGATGCACCTTGACAGCACACAATTCCCCTGTGCCGCCTTCTCCTGTATGGGATGGCCTGGTGCTGCCAGCTAGGGAGGCAGTGCTGCACCTGCAGTGCCTGCTGCAAAGGAAACTGACCCCGCTCACACAGTCTTCCTTATTCAACTGCACTCACTGTAGGAAGTCTGGGGAAAATATTTCTATGCAGGAGCCTCACACTATCCTACAACCCTCAAAAGAGTAAAAGGGATAGGAATTTCCACCTACAGGGGCAGAGCAGGAAATCATGAAGAAAGAGAGAGTCAAAACATGTGCCAGAGGAGAAAGAAAATGAAGAGAAACACTGATGTAAAGCCAAGAAGGAAGACAGGGCAGAAACCAACGGGTAATTTGGCAGCTGTCTTTGCTCCAAGTATTATTCCAAACCACAGTGTAAAACTTTGGAATTGGTTTTAGACCATCCACGTAGTCCGGTAAGCCATTAATTTAAAAAACATGATAGCAGATCAGAATTGACTAAGACCCAAGAAAGTTTTTGAAGGAAATATGTATTAATGATCATGTAGTCAAAGAAAAAATGATACTGCATCCTCCTAAAGCAAAGCAACTTGCTTTTGCACAGGCAACCTTATTTTTGGCTGTCAAGAACAAGCCTCCTAAGCACAGACCCCTCTGTAGATCAAGAGTTGGTCTCTGGTGCAGGCCTAGTTCTAAGAAATGCACTTATTGTTTCCATTCGACTCATCCCAGGTCCCCGTTAGCCATTAGGTTTGTAAAGGAACCAGCCAACTCTCTAGGCAGCAGTCCTTGTGAAGGAACCTACTTGCACTGCTAGGTTCACCAAGAGCCATGCAAGCTCTGCAAAACCTCTGGGCTCTATTTCTCTCTGATAGGGCTGGGAGTTTACCAATCGTTACCTGTTTCACAAGCTTGGTTTTGTTATTTAAGAATATTGTACAATAAACTGATAGGGCCTTGTATTCATCTCTGTTATCTACAGCTGAATGGCAGCAGTCAGGAAGAGAATGCAATGCATTAGATCAAGACGTAATTGGGAGAAAGACCAGGACTCTCATTTATGCCTGTATAGGCTGCCTGTAGGCTGCCTCTGGACTTTCTAGTCCAAGAACAGTAACAGACCTTGACAAGTAGGAGCAAAATTCAACATAGTATAAACAATCGCTCTTCAGAGCATTGCTCTTGTCAGGAAAAAAAAACAACATGCAGTGCAGGTAGAGAACCAAGCTGACACCAGTGCACATGGTAGCTGCTCTGCCTGATCTGTGGTCAYGACTGCTGCAGCCCCCACCAGACTTGATGCCAGGTTTTGAGGGCAAAAGTTCTCCCAAAGGAAGTAGCCCTTGCTGGTTGCCTGGAGGCTGCTCTGCAGCCTTCAATTTATTGCTATTAGCTCTCCCCAGATGGCACTCTGGAACACCGTCACTGGCCCAGCAGAACATAGCAGCAGTTTCTCTGCCACCTTGTCTCTTCAGTGGGTAATAAACATAGTCACAAACCACCTGCAAGAACACACTTTAAGTGCTTTATGGTGATCTGATTTCTCCAGTAGTTATGGAAGCAAATAAAAGTGTATCATCTCCTTAGGTTTAATTAATTTTTGAGATTTTCACAAAACAATTTCCAGAAAACAATCATTAATTCTGATAATGCCTAGCTCAAACGCAGACCACCAAACATCTGCCATACACACCTAAGAGTTCTGTCCTCAAAAGTTTTGGGACAAGTAAAGTATTTAAAGAATAGCTTTTCCACCACATTTTATGCATTTCTAAGAAAAGGAATCTTACCTGACATTTTTAACTGCCTTGTTATCCTTCTGAAGACATCCTTTGCTATTCTCTATCTCAGTTTCCCAGGAATCAGGTAGTGCTGAGGATATCACAGCGACAGATACAGTACAAACTCAGAAGGGGCAGAAGGCTATCATCAAAGTACCCTTGACACTGCAATTACAAAATATCTTCTCAAGATCCTCAGAAGTCACTAGCAATTTTGAGTGTTACTATTTTTAGTGTGCTGTCTTTCCAGGAACCTTTTAAGAGGACATGATTTTTCAGGCAGTCAAAATTCAAGTCAATATTAAACATAAGCAATATTTCAAAAACTGGAAATAAAAATAGAGAATCACAAAACTAGGAACTAAAGTGGCCAGCTCTCATGATTTGCTAGATGGCTGCTTCTGTCTGAGCATCAAAATCAGTTCAGTGTGATAGTCACCATTACACGAGCTGGAGTTGGCGAGATATTTGAAGGAGAAAGTAGTAATGGCCTTSTGGAATATCCTCTTGAAGAGATGCCAACAAGCAAATTGTTGAAGGAAAAAAAAAAAGTATAACGCATGTCAGATTTTTAATTACATGTCTATTTCCCAAACAAAGAAGTGCAATTAAAGTTAATCATTTCTATTATATTACACAAGGCCTCCATTACTAATGGAATCAGGAATGCATGAAAGGAACGCACATTAATACATAAACACTCTTTTCATACAGATGAATGTTTTGTACTCCAAACACACTTAAATATAGCAATGCTCAATTATGCATCACCCACATTAGTACATAACTATGCCAAGTGCCTTGGGGTGGGGACGGAGGGGGAGAAGAGTGAGCCTGACTTAAAAACCTCAGGGTACCTATAGATGCTCGTTTGCCCTTCTGTCCTGAAAGCCTCCAGGAAAGCATCTTCTGGTTTTAGTCTTTGACAGCTGTCCCATCTGTATCCTTACCCACAACCCAGTGTGCTACCTTCCTCCAAGCCCAAGAGCAGCACTGCAAATCAGAGTGACAGGAGTTTCGGTAGTTTGGGTGAACAAGCTGAACAGCAACACAAAAGAGTACAGCCTTAGATAACTGATGCTGTCTAGAGAAGTTGAGGTGCATACAGTATTAGGATGTATTTTGATAGCTAGCATGAATGCAGAAGAGCCTAAATGATAATGGGAGATTTAATCCACATTACACTGGGTATATGTAACTTTTTAAACCGACTTTAGCATGGCTCTTGCAATTGTAGTTACATAATTCATGTTTGGAGTGAGCCTGTGATCCAAAGTCAAGCCTGCAGGAAGAAATGACGCTGCCTGCGTCACTCTGGATCTGCATCCTGCACAACTGTGCCCCAGAGAGAAGTGTCAGCGTCAAGTACAGATCCAGACGAGACAGAAACTTGCCAGTTCGGACAAGAAAAGTATCTCAGAACCAGCAGAGCTGTGCCTGTCTCAAGAGGAGACTGCTGCCTGTCTAATTTCTGAATTTCTAGTAGCGGCTGCTCTTCTTATGGGTGCCCTATACACCAGACCTCAGTCCATGAAGGCTGAGGCAGATTGAAAAGGAKCTCAGTTGCCCATGTTGAGCAGCATTCAACTGAAAAGAACATTAATGGTCATGCTTAGCAGCTCAGCCAGCAGTTTCGCAGAAAACAATGCTGAGATTTCCTGTGTGCCATGCTCCTTGGGCTGCATCTCTCAGCATCCATCTTGCAGGCAAAGAGTTTCAGGGCTGAAGATGTTCACAGGCACAAGAAACACATGTRCTTTTGCTGTTCCCCACTCTCCTTTTGGTGTTTTTGCAAGTCCACATGAACATTCATGGCAAGAGGCAAAACAATCATGACAATGGAAAGCACATTTCAGTGAGYACCACCTCCTTTCACTCTGTTGTTTTTTGGGGTAGTTGTTGCCCCCTTTCCTTGCTCTTCAACTACAGGATGAGCTATGCTTGTGGACAGCTCCAAACCTGTCAGAGCGCCCGGAAGCTGAGACCATCTTCACTGAAACATTCAAGACAGCGCTAGCCACAAAGGGATCTACCAACAGCTTCCAACGTGTGCATTTTGGCACTGCTGAAAGCCCTTTCCCTTAGGAACATACATCCTGGAGGAGAAACAGTCTAAGCCATAGCATAGCATTCAGGAAATTTTTCTTCGAGTCAATGTTCCAGCAGAAACTTTGGTCTGAGCATGGCCAATTCTTTTGGCCACACTCCATGGGAGGAACCTGCATCGTTCCTTGAGAGCAGTACGGAGCTGAGATAGCTTTTCAGGCATGGAGCTCAGGCATTTTTTTTCCCTAAGTGCTCATCTGTAACTGATACAAACAAATCTCCACGCTCATGCTAGGGCACTGCGTAGATGCACAGATTGTGAATGAGCTAATATGAAGGTCTGCAATTAATGGGTGATTTTATAAATCTGCTTATCATCCTTGCCCATACAACCATATTTTTAAGCAATGAAAATACACATTTATTTTGCCTGCATGTGTGAAGAACAGCCAAAAAATGCATAATAGCTAACTAGGGATATATAAAGCAGACTTTATAGAAAACCAAAGGGGTCCCACAGAAACCAGTATACAAGCAGTATCGTCTCTTGTAAATCCAGCAATTTGCTTCCACGTTGCTAGCAATCAAATTATTCAAACAACTTCCTATAAGTTCTTCTTTTTGATTTGACTTTCTGCCAATAGAGACAATTAACAAGAAACTTTATGCCCTGGCTGCATTTTTCTTTAAGGCAGGTAAAACTGAATATCCTCAAATGCAGCAGTGACAGCTTTAACTGCTTCTACTGTGGTGATGAACCATCCTGATAAAAAACCTAAAGCAGCAAATAATTTGTCGAGAAAATATATTGTTTTAATTTCAGGAAAGTTGGCGCCAGTCAATAACCAATGCAGGATATCATTATCAAACCTGCCTGAACTTAATTTACTTTTCTTTTAGAAATATCATTTCTTTAAGAAGTGTGTTGCACCAAGGGGGAGGAAGGGAAAAACACAAAAGATTTTTTTTTTGTGATCATCTCCTCTAATAATTGCTGCCTCTTTGCTCAACACAAAGCATGTGCTTACACTGTCACTCTGTTTAGAGTTTACTTTCTAAAAGGAAAAATAGAAATAGGACAAGATTCTTGAAGAAAACATTAATTTACAACAAAATCAAATAATTTACAGTTTCTACATGTTCATGTTACAGTTTCTACAGTTCTATATGTAGAACTCCTTTCTACATATTTCCTTTGTCTGCACCAGACTTACCACCTCCTCTTCTCCTCAAGGCTGTTCAAGACATATCTTTCTTCAAAACCCACTCAGGTCACTTTCACCAGCCCTGTCTGTCACCAAAAGAGGTTACTTTTCTCTGCAAGGGAGCTGAGAACGCAACAACTCAATCATAAACACACCTGAGAAYACAGATTTGTTGCCAAACATCTTCAGTCTCCTCTGTGACCCCATTTCATATCTCTCTCTGCCCAAAAGGAAGCCTCAGCCCAGCACAAGATCCCTCTGTTGCTGCCAGACACTGTGTTAACCTTCTCAAAGTAAATTCTGTGCAGTCCAAGAGCTCCATTTTCAGTCATACTCAACACTAGGAACTTTACTATTAGCTGCCATGGGATGCCTTTAAGGCATTTGTGCACAAAATATAACTCCAAGATCCTGTTCAAAAGGCTCAGCTACCCAAACCCATTATGACCCTGCTGAATTGAAACAGGAAGGTATCTTTGAGCAGCAAAACCAGAAGCTTAGGGGGTATGAGAATGCACGAGTAGATGGCTAGGTTTTTCCCTTCTCATAAAGCTCCATGATGGTAATAGAAGGGCATGGAAATGAGTGGTAAGTGTTTGGTAGTTTTATATATACTATATAACATTACAGCATTTACTACTAGATTGATCATTAAGCATATATAAGTAGTTCTTTTGGGTCAATGTTCAGATGATAAGAAAAAGAACACTAAAAGGTGATTTTTGTAAAACGATTAGTTTTCCTTTTTTTTTTTTTTTTTTTTTTTTTTTTTTCTTAAGAAATCACAGAGAAAACAAACTTTAAGAAAGGCAGAGCTCCAAGAATTTGCCTTTGTGGTACAGAAATTACAAGCACTTACAAGATAAGAATAATATATATATTGGGCTATAATCTTACACTTGACACTCAACCAGATGAATGCCAGTTTTGCTAAAAGATGAGTATGGAATGAGCCTGAGTCTTTGCTTAGCTCCTTGGGAGGGCTTTGCAACTCCTGCTGACAGCTGTCAATCCATTGCCAGCAGTCTCTGACTAGCTGATCCAAAGTGCTCTTAGGTAGGTTTGCCAGACATGCCATCAGGACAGTGTAGACACCCCCATGCCATCACAGCATGCTGAAAAACGGTAGGCAGGGAACTCGCTGGAATCAGATTGCCTTCCCCCTTCCCTGCCCCTGCTTAGCTCAATTTAGCTGTTGCTTGAATTCATTTGTTTTCTAACTTGCCTCTAGGCTTTTAATTATGATTACTGCAAACACAACACAGACAATGTTTATGGGTCTGAAGCAATGATTCACAGAGAATTATTTGTTTACAGTGTAGGTGTAGGGCATGCTGCTTTCTCCCAGCTAGCCAGAAAGAAGCTCAGCTCTCTGGAGCAGACTCTCTGCCTCCYGACTGGCAGCCTCAGAGCAGGTCCTCCCTGAACCATGAGCTGCAGCAGAGGCACAAGTCAGAGAGAACTCTCCCTGCCCAGAACTACGATATGAACTAGATGAGCTCCACTACAAAACTTGAGGGCTTGAGTCTTCTCTGAAGGCAGTCTATGTGCATGCCCTCTGTGAAGCCCAACTAGTAGGATATTAATCCAGTARAGCTATATCCTGCTGCCTCAGTGTCCTTTCTCTTCCTCACGCCATCATGCCAGCAGCCAACACAGATCTCTCTGGTCAGCAGTTGCTGTAGCTGCTTACACTGAGCAGATGCACGATGTGTCCAGACTAGGCGAATTATCCCTTTTGCCCTTCTCTCTCTGTCATCGTAGCTACTCAGAAAGCTGCTCTTCAGCAGRAGAGTCTGATTCTGCTCTCTGTGAAACACTGGTGTGGGAGTTTTCTTTGCCATGCCTTAAGTGCGTTTTATAGCGCTTTAAGAATCTCCATGGGAGAMGAGTGCAACCAGCCCTTTGGGAAGAGTTTTAAAGAAAGCTTAGTGGCATTTAGCATCCCACATTTTACTAGTCTCAGCTTTCTCAATGCTCTCGCTCAGCACCCTAACGCAGCTTTCTGTGCAGTTTCTGGGGTGGACAGTACTTCTCTGTTGTCCTTCCCAACACTGGTTCCCTAGTGAACTGACGATAAATTCATCAATATGCTATAAAAGTTCCTTGCCAGTGAGTAGACATTTCAGGAACTAATACCATTTTATGTATTCTCTTGTAGGACCCAACACAGTGGTACTGGTAAACAGCTGTTAGAATTCACAGCTCTTCTCAAAATCCTACTAAAAATGCATGGTGTGTACCAAGAGCATGGTTCCCTAAGACCCTTAGTGAGGTGGAAGTGTGAGGACGTCATGTTTTTAAGGCAACCAGATTGTCCATTGAAGCCCATTATCAAAAGCAATGCATCTGATCTGCCATTTCACTTCCTTGGCCCATGAGCTTCAAGTTTTCTGTCATACTCTCATGGTACTTGCATTACAATTTGTGAAACTTCACTTATGAACAAGGAAGAAAGGCCTTTGGTTCCTCTRTCTCAGTTTGTTAGAAGCTGAGATAGCAAACGGGCTGTGTTGAAGATAGAGAAATCTTCAGAAAACTGAAGAGATTTTCCATGTGAACTCCTATGATATCTCCTAATGAGACTAATGTCACTCAACACATGCTCTGGAAGTATATGATAATCTATTACTTAGCAGACTACCAAATGCAAGAGTGACCCAAGCAGTCAACCAGAAGTGAAGGAAATTACTTCAACTTGTAGAACTGTTGAAAGGTTGCTCAACAGAATGGCCAACTAAAAGGAAGCATGCAAAATACTAAAAAGACAAAATGGTATTTTTAAGCTGTGCTATTTTAATGTTTTCAGATGTTAAATAGTTTAAAAGGAGAACTAGGTGTTTGTCAATGAAAAGTGGCAATTCAGAACATAGTTCTTATTTATTTCATTAAGAAGCCCTCTGAAGTAAACATACAGGCCAGTTTCAAACTAGTAATATAGCAGATGGGATGGGGGAAGTTAAAAATGACAAACTATCCAAGCGCAAGCTTTCCTTAAGGCTTAAATACAAACACCATTTCAGAGAACTTATAAAAAACATGGCCCATGTTCTAGATCACATCCTGCCTAAATTAAGACCWGACAAGGAGTGGAATTTTGAAAACACAAACAGAACCTTTAAGGAAAGGAATACAAGGATAAAAAGTAGTCTTRTATGTCTTTAAATGAAGGACAAAGTAGTAGTAGAAAACTATGCCCAGTCCATGTTCCTTCTGTTCACTTCTCTATCATTCATCTAATCAATTGCTTTATCAAATCCAAGATATTTATCAATATTTCTTAAATCTAACATGGTTTTTATTAGTGATTGAGGGCAACAGGGTAATAAAAAAGGCTTTCTTACCCAATATGATTGCTTATCTTTTCCAAGTCCCCACAGCTGCTCTCAAGTAGATGGGACTTCCATGGCAAGTGAAGGTACAAACCCAACGCCTGGAGCAATCACATGCAGGCCGCGCAACCTCTCCACAGTGGCAAAGCCCAGCACGTGGCAACCATAAGGAGCTGCCTAACGCCAATGTGCCATTATTTACATAAGCAGATTACAACACCATGGTCTCATCAGTTCAGCTATTGTGTCTTGTTAGCTTAACTAAATTTCAAACTCCGCAAGGAACAGCATTTCCCCCTGAAGTTATTAAAGAGTAGATTTCTTTTAATTAAACTCATTTGCATGACTAAATTAGATTTAATTACTCCCATTCATTTCACTAATACCTCTCTCTGATTGGAGAAAGGCAACTTTTCTCACTGCTTAAACCCAGACTCGATGGGTCTTCTCTAGTACAAGCCAGCAAGAGAAAGCAACAGCTGCATGGATTTGGGAAAAGAGACTAGGGAACTTTTTGGGGTGCTAGAAATGCTGGACAACTTTTAACTATTAGAATTCCTAGTAGTTAGACATGGTACAAACCCACAGCCCAACATGCAAAATTATATTCTTGATCTCCATTGGACCTATAGTATCTATAGTAAGGTTGTCTCTGAATCCTTTCCACATACCTCAGTCCAGGCCAATAGACATATCTCCACTGGGAGATAAATGGCAATTACATCTCCTCCAATCTCCTTTTACTTCTAAAATTTTGAAAACAATTTGAAATTTTAAATTTTTAAAAGCTCAATAAATTTTTATTTAAAAAATTTAATGTTTCTTTAACCTCTTTCTCAATCAGCCATAAACTTCATTGTTTTACTTCTCAATTTTCTTAATTGCCAACTCTGGCATTTTTGAATTTTCAAAATTTAGAATTTTTGAAATTTTCAGAAGGAGTAAATTTCAGAAACTTTTGTGAAATTTCCCCTCACTTTTTTGGCAAAATCTGAGAGGGATCTAATTCGACCTCTGCACTGATGCACCTCTATATGTCAACAAGGTCACTTGATGCCTGACTGTAAAATGCTACCCAGGAATATTTTTAAGACGCCATGGTTGGGTTGAGGTGAATGAATTCGATTTCAATGAGACAAACACAAGTCTTTACACTACTTGGCAACAGTTCCTTTCATTAGATATAATTCTTCTGCCCCTTTTCTCAACATGTAAATAGTATTTATCCAACCGCACATGATGTGTGGCCTAATTATCACGCTAATATTTTTCAGTAAAAAAAAAAAAAGTGCAATTAACAAGGAAATAAAAAMCAAGCTCCCCTGCCCTGCTTTCTTCTCAGGTTCACTAGTAATCACAGTGGTTGAAAAAACAAGTGATATTTTGATTTTTTTGCCAGCTCTTAATTTTCATAGATTTTGAAATTTTTGAAATCTTTCAAAATAAAAACCTTTCCAATTTTCTAGTCCCTTAGCTTCTTCTTCTCTGCCCCATCAAGAAGCCTTACTATCTTTTCACTTTCTTCAAAAAACAAACCAATCAAATAAACAAAAAATCAAAGATAACAATATCATAAAAAATGCAGCTGAAAACACATACTTTTCATCTGACAAATAATCCAAAAAGGGCCCGCTGCAAAAGCAATTTAGGCCGATATATATTAGAGTATTTTTGACAGAAAACGCAGCAGACACTCAAGTGTATGCTGCTAGATGTACACCCACTTTAAGCCAATGAAGAGACTTTCCCCTTGATTCACTAAGTTCAGCATTTTCTAAGAGTTTCTATTACAATTGCATACATACACAGTATATGTGCTCAAAGCTATGCAGATTGCTGGGGTTTATTGGACAAAATCTTCAAAGAAAAATCTATTTTCCTTCATATGGACTACAGTTTTGGTTTGAAATTCAAGGTAAATGATCTCAAAATKTAACTACAAACACAGTAGAAATAGAATATTCATCTCCCTATTGGGTGCTGCAGAAGGCTGCAAGGCGTAGCTACGTGCTCTAGAGCTGCCTTCGAAATAATGGCAGTGGCTCCAGGTCTTGATCAGGAGATCACAACATGAAACGCTGGGATCTAAGGGAATTCAACAGGCACTGCAGCCTCATTCTCAAGCCACTAGTGACAGAGATTCAAACCATTTAAACAAACCTTGCCAATAGAACTGAAATACTGTAATGGGTAGGAGGACGACAAGTTGGAGGAAAAAAGAAGGCAAATCCTGCCACTAACAATAAACACTTGCTACGAGCAATAGCAACAGACTGTTCCCTCCCTTTGAGGCCACTAGGGATTTGATAAGCGCTTCTGAATAGATTTCATTCCTCGTCATCAACAGATACCACCACTGAATTCTGATTTTAGGGCTTCCTGGAAAAGAATWGAGGTGCCGAGTCTTATCACTACAGTTAGGAAATAGTTGAGAACATGGTTCATTTCAGGTAAACCATTCCATCCTTTTCCTTAGAAATTCTGCATACAAAGCGATCCTTTTCCTTAGAAATCTTATACACAAAGTTAACAGTATATTTATGACATATAACTTAGTCAGTCARGACTGACATATGCTACTGAAAACATGAGCCAATTCATTAGGGTTAAAATCATCTTCAAAAATCCTATGAGGGACAATACAGCTTTACTGGTCCTGGTTTCACCTGAAGAATTGCACATATCCATTTCAAACATGTTTCTACTCCCTTTTGAAGAATAAATTTGGCTTTAATCAATCATTCTTAAGGCTTGAGTTTGTTCTTAGTCCAGTCAAACTACCATTAATTTTCCAAAACCTAACAAAAAATGTGAGCAAGCATCCAGTAGTTGAATCATCAGATGGTTATTAATAATAATATCTTAGCTCTGTCTGCCAAGAAATACCTTTAGTGACCTATTTCAGGTATCATTTGTCATGCAGTCTTTGTGGTTGTGGACAGGGAGAAGATCTGATTTGAAATGAACATAAATGTCTATATGAGATTAGAGTTAGTCTTGAAAACTTCAATCTAATCATGCCCCTAACAAATGCTTTTGCTGTCGAGGAGGAAAAAAAAAAAAAAGAAAAGAAAAAAAAAGTGCTGTTTAAAATGTTTGATAATCTGACAAGGCCATAAGGCTTAATGGAATCAATGATTATACACAGATGGATGATTAACTCTCGAGGTTTAATGTTAAAAAAAAAAAAATAGTGCTGGATTGCTACTTAATGGAATTACGCTGCCCATATGGAAAAGAACTATACCCTGACTATACCCAGAATTAGGGAACAGGTGGCAGATCTGGGCAGGACTGCTTGGAATGCACAAAAGCGTTCTGAACTTGTAAGTGCCAGGAAAAAAAAAAGTCTTCCAAAACTGTGTTAACTTTTTATGTCTGAGAAATGTAAATGGCAAAAATTAACAAAATGATTCCCTAAGTGCCTTGTTTTAAGGAACAACTAATAGTAATAATTATCTGCATGCTGCAGTCTCACAGACAATAGTTTGTGTTGAAAATATCCATATGTGACTAAAGGAATGTTTTTATGCTTGCACATGAGAGGAAATCTTGATTTACAATTGCATATGAAGGCTGTAATCCACTTTGTTGTGCCTACCCATAAGCTTGCTCTGTGGTCTTTCTGCAGATCTCCAAACAGTCATCCTTCACCAGCTCCCCACCGTGACTCTGGAGGAGACAGTCTTTCACCCTTGTTAATTGCACAGAGGAATACAGTTAATGTTAATACTTAATTGTGTACATGTAGCACCTCGAAATAATGAAACCTATAAATGTGTGTTGCAGAGCCCTCAGCAAGTAATGATTCCCCATTTTCTTGCTTGCTAGCAGCTGCCAGATAATTCCTTGGGGCTTTACCTATAGCTTTACGAAGTTCCTCTGAGGAGTTTTTCTATATTTGAGGAAAATTATCGGCATCTGAAGACCTGTGGTCCCTTCCTAACTTTGCTACAGATTCCCTGCAAAATATCATGCCTTCTGCATACTTTAGATAAAGAAGCATTTTATAAAAACAAAGTCATGTCATCAAAGGCATTCCCCTCTAAGAATCAGAAGACAGTCTGGCTACAAGTCACAAGTGGACTTGCTGGGGAATTAACTGTGGTAGCCTTTCAAAAACAAACAGGAGCGGGTATGAGTACAGTGACAGAATAGTGCAGCAAATGTGACTCTGGACCTAAGAGAAGCCAAGAGGAGCATTTTCCGAGCCCCATTTTAGAAGTTTGGTATCTATGAACCCATAGTTTTGGAAAAGCTTCACCGGTACATTTACATAGGTGTARCAAACATACATAATTAAAGTGATATAGCTATCCAGAAGGACGTACTTATTCTACACTAAGAATAGCTTGCTTGTTTAGCTCAAAATTTCCAAAACAACATCATCTAGACCAGCAAATTATCAAAGTGCACATAGTGGATCTAGAAAGGAGAAACATTAATTCACTTCACACATACAGGCTTTGCAAGCCAAGTTAGCAGCGTATTAGGCCCAAAAGAGTTCTAGTTAGGCTTCAGACCTGAACTGACTGTCCAAAACAGGTTTAGCTTAACGCATAGCTGTAGTGTGGCACAGGATCCTGCAGCTGCTTGTCTCCTCACTGAGCCCTATGCCAGCAGCAGGTGCACAGCTATTAGGCTCCATAAAGGCTCCATGAGAGCATCATTTCAAACACTAGAATTACCCAGGGCCTGACCATTCATCACAGACACTTCTCATGCCTCCTGAATGGTTGATACAGGCCCTTTGCAGATAGAATTAGCTTTTGCTCATTCCTTCTCCTGCAAACACTTAAAGCAGAGTTGTCATAAATGACCACTGAGAATAAACTGACGTTTTTTTCCATATAATTTATTCATGCACTTCTGTAACCAAGGAAACAAGCGATTTTTCTCTCACATATAACGTTTGCTCCTGAGACTTTTAATCCATGAGATCTAATACTTTGAAAACTGAACGCCCAACATTGCTCCAAAGTAGCTCAGCATTTCAGATGCTGAATCAGGACATACATCCTTCAATTTGTTGCACTACTTCTATCTCTAGGACTCCTGCTACATTGGCAGGTAGCAGTCACCTGCCTCTATAACTCTCAGGCATCCGAGATCCTACTCTCAGCTTCCTTGGGCACCAGGGGAGCCAAGGCCCTCCTGCTTTGCTTTCCCAGAGGCACCGCTTACTGTGATCTGAAAAAAAGTATGCTGTTGGCCTAAGAGCCCAAGAGAGGCTGTGCCTATCAACAACATCTCCTCTTCCAAGGGCTGCAAATGCAAAACTCCTTATCTCGATGGACAAACATGAATGGAGGAGGGAATCATAACTGCTATGGCTATTCCTCATGCTTCTCTACCTCAGTTTTGGGGACCAGCTCTGGCACTGTAAGACAGAGCCTTATCTCCTCAGCCCTGGTGATGGAAAAGGAAGTCCTTGCAGTGCAAGTCTGCGCAGAGCAAAAGCAATGCAGCTCCAATAGCCATTCCCTGTTCCAGTAACTTCTACAGTGGATGGGCTATTTGCTAGGCTCAATTACTCTACTGCATAGCAAAAGCAACCACAAGTATGAGTGTACTGGGGATGAAGCAAAGAAATTACTTATACGCAGAATTTAAGCTTAAAATACCTTAGGATTTTAAACGTGCAAAACACAGACCATTGGAAGCAGTAACTCATTTGCTTCTCACTATTCAGCAATTCTGATGGCAGTAACTGGCAATAGAATTACTGCACAATGTCAGCCTCACAGAACATAGGGTACTCTCAAATTAAATTGGTACTACTTCTGTGCTGCCATTAAGATGACTTATTTGTTTCTGATTAATTAGATTTCAGCTTCTTTCTTTTTGGCATTACATTTTCCTCCTGTTCAGTCTATCTGGACAGTCTAGGTCTGTGTTGGCACAAATCAGTCACTGCAATTCTGGATCAGAAATCTGCGGCTCTGATGAACCTGGCTTCTGGTTCCTGTCAATCTCTATTGCAGAGCATCACGAGACACACAGACACACAGACTCACACACACACACATACAATGCAAAATCTCTGAAAAAAAAAAAAAGGCAGCCGTGACAAGGTTGGCTTTTTTGGAACCAGACATAGGTGCCAACTAAAGGTCCTAGCAGCTTGTCTGCCAAAGCTTCAAAAGCTACGACAAACATTTGTCTCCTTGCTCATTTGAAGGCCTCATCATTGCTAGAGCATGGGATTGCTATAGGCAAAGGCTGGGAGCGTGGAAGGAGCCTGATGGCTCTGAATAGGTGCTAGATCTCTGAAGCCCATGGAGTTTCAGCAGTCAAGGACCCGGCCACCAGCATCCTCAGCAGACAAGCTCGGCTGAGCTTGAGCTGTTGCTAAACTGACAGTCTGACTCTGCTCTTGCCTAGCAGGAAGAAACGATGAATCAGGAATTAAAATTAATGGAACTGCAATAACAACATAAAGGAGAAAAGAAGTTGAGGTATTGCACATCATTCCATCTGAAATTATATCATATTTGGATATTATCTATTTTTTGGCATACAATATACGGGGTCTACAACGCGCAGATGGAAGAGCAGCTTATATTTAATAAAATAAAATTTGACATTCGTGGCATATTATATACAATCATACATTATGTATGATATAGACTTAGTACAGTTTGCACACAGTCTAAACGTTTATCCTACAGATGGACAGGGAATGAGAGGGATAATCGTCTACATTATAAAATTGATCCAAATATGTGGCTCTTTTCAGAAACAACTTTGTGGAAAACTGATTAAAAGTAGAGAGAAATAAGAAGAGTTTTGTGATTTTTATTTTTATGTGCTCCCTTCAGCTTTTACAAGTGACCCCAGCAAATTAAAATATATGTTCCTCCAGAACAGTATGAAGAATTTATACTTGAACTATGTGTTAACCAGCTGCCAGGCCAGTTGAGCAATATCACACACTGCTCAAATATGAAAAGGAAAAAAAAAATACTTTCAAGTCGCAACTCTAAACACAAATTTAAAATTGTGTTTCATAACGTTTTACTGGGTAAACTTTCAAAAGTTTCAAGAATTTTACTGGGCAAAGTACTTGAATTTAGTAGAGAGTATCATATATATCTTAATACACAGAAATGGAAATGTCAGCTTCTTTACCTCTCAGTCAGACATTTGTCTACCTACCAGATTCATTCTTCTGAGTTTTCTTTAAGAACAAAACACACACCCCTGAAATCCTTTGAATAGGCTATCTTAGGTAAACACATATTTATTCTTAGACACTGATTTGCATCTCTGGGGGTGCATGCTTTTGACAGCATACATTTTCATTCCAAAATGTTCCTAATTGTGAAAATCTTTCCAAAAATGTCATATTTGGAGTAAAGTTTTCCATCCAAGTTCTTCCTGAAACGGAATGCTTCAAGGCTTTTAAACAAAAATCCTGTCACATTTTTAAACGAATAAATGACTTTCTTTTTTAGGCAGAGTTTTGCAATCTTTCATCTTATTCACAAATTCCTTCATTAAAGCCATTCCTTCAGTAAAGCTGAGTCCCCCTCAAGGAATCATCATTATTATGGGAGTGTCAGCTTAGAAACCACTTTTTTCCTTATCACGTACTACTGTCATCAAGACGTTATATGCCTGAGCATGTCCAATAAACATAGGAAACTTCTCAAGAAGTTGTCAGCATTGCCTTAGAGCCTGTTGGTTTGTTTTCTGTTGCTTTCATAAAAGAGAAAAAGGTCTGAAGAAGCAGCAGCTTTCTGTCATTTCAGAGAAAATCCTTTTTGTCTAGATTATTTTAGCTCTTTTAAGAAGCTCAAAGAAAAAAAAATGCATTCCATTTAACAGAAGAAATGTCCATTCTCTTTTCCAAGATAGTCTGCAACACCTTTCAATTACATTTGAGGGCAACACATTTTGAACTTCAAATTTCTGCTGAGTCTTTCTGAATTGGCAGAGCATCCACCCTTAGCAACCCAGACTGCACCCAAGACATAACTAACTTGCTTTCCTGTCAAGAGACCTTAACTCACAGCTCTAAGATCACTAAAATGAACTTGGTGATGAAAGAGACAAAGTTACCATATATTACAAATCTTGAGCAGCAATATTCAAGGCAATAGCTCTCCCCATAATGATTTGTCATGCAATTTTAGACTCAAAGCTCAAAATTAATTACAAACATGAAACAAATCATGCCATTAAAACATACATCACAAACAAATTATGCTCTCAAAACAGGTAACTTACAGCCTGGAAAACTAATTGATAAACCTAAAGCGCTCACAAATAATTGTAAAAATTATGAGTAAAGTGATCACCCAGCGACCCACCTAATCAGACTAATCAGGACAGGGAGACAAAACTTGTAATGAGACCACAAGAATCTTGACTTGCATCCTTCCATTCTGAGAAGAGCAACACACAATGAAAAAGCTATTCTTGCTTATTGTCCAGTATTTGCCCTGATAGCCCCTACACAAGAAAAACCTTCACTTTATTTCAAGCTAGCACAGTAGCCTTGATTAATAGCACCAAATATGCACCTACACTGCTAGTCCCATCAAGACAAAAAGTGCCACGTGTCTTGCATCTGCTGATGGTGAGGGGCTTGCTTAGTACATCTCAGCGTATATGATGACTAACGTCAGAGTACTTTATAAAACCCACAGAGAAATCACAAAATTGAAACCGGAGTAAGACACTAATACAGTGCATTTTAATCAAAGTGAGAAATGTAATTATTATCTGCATACAACTAAAAAAGCTGAAAGGCTCTAATGGGGAAAAAATAAAACCATCTGTTTACTCCGCATCATTAAAAGAGAGCTTTAGAACAATGTCAGCCTCTTAAAGCTTATAACAATTTAGGACCTTAAACGGAGATGRGAGTTGATTAAATCTAAGCATATTTTGTTGCAGATAAATCCTTGAATTAAAATATCATTGAACAAATAGTTACTGAAAACAATTTCTGTTACCACACATCATAAAGGAAACAAGAAGATATTTTACAGTTCTGAATTAGCTGACAGCAATGAGATTAGTGCCCTTCTATTGCAGGACTAAGAACCATATTCCTTATTTCTGGTTCTGGTTCATGCACTTACATCCCAGTGCGGGAAACTGAGGTTTGGCAACATCCCTCAGCTACATTCCTACACTGTCCAGTGCTGGCCCCAATTTGCTTTCTTTGAGGAATTAGATATGCAGGTCTAGGCAGCCAAACCTCAGAATCCCCATATGTAGATTAAGTGCATCTTTTATCCATGGGTTAGTATTTGTGCTGCACTTGGAAGAAGAATTACATTTCATCTAGCAAAAAACCTGCTGAAATACAGCTGGGTATTAGCAGCTTGAAAGAGACATCAAAAGTTACAGTGCTACAGAAACAATCTAGATTTCCGGTTTATGTGGTACTTCACCAAGACAGTAATCAAAACACAGCCTTGTAATTAAGACACATGACTCAGGTTTGATTCCCAGACTCCCCTTTGTGACTTCAACCTTTGATGCATCATTTCCTCACACATAAAAATAAAGATAGGCCTCTCCTTTATGTGTTTTACCTATCTTGTCCAATAAGTAAGTTACTTTTTTTAATCATGCTAGCAAAGAAGCCTGCAATGCACAGATACCTGTAACTGAAGTTTCCAGAAACAGGATGCATGAGGAGCTGGAAAGGAGTTTGAGCATATCAAAGTGTCTCACCTTAGTGCAGACAGGAGGACAGGTAGGAACACAGCACAGATCACAGATGTTGTCACATGCTCTAACACTCCAAAATTGCCTTTTTAAGGAACTTATCTTGGGATTCTTGGTGCTCTTCTGAAAGAAAATAACATAATAAAACAAACATGTTATCAACTTATAAAAAAAAAATCTAAAGTTTTCCTTTGCGGGAGCTCTCCTCAGAGAAACCTATATTAACATGAAAGATGGAGAGAGTGACGTATACAAGCACAGTTACTATTCTTCCCTTTTGCCAGCATCACTGGATTTTCCTCTTACTTTCTCATCAATTAGTTATACCTGCCTGTTTTATTACCATTCAGGAAGTCAGTGCAGTACATCTTGCCTACTAAACTCTTATTAAGAGTGTCTTGACTGCAGGATTTACTAGTACAAGAGATGGCTAGGGGAGAAACACTGTCAAGATCAACATAAAGTTTCTACCACAACAATACTGCATTAGTTGCACTCTGTATCATAGCGTGTAAGGAATCTTGTCAGGSCTAACACATAGCTGGGTCCAGCTGCAGAACATGTCAATATTGGGCAGAGAGCAGGGCAAAACCAGCCACCTACATGAACAAGCTCTCCAACGCTGAAAACAACCCCCACAACCTCCTCTCCAATGCTACTTGCACTGTTGCTGTTCCACAGCTTGGACAGAATATACTTGACCAGATTTGGGAAGCAGGAGCACAGCTGGAAGCAGGGAGGAGCTCTGATTGTTCCCCAGTGGGGTCCCCTGTATAATATATAGTGAGGCCATTACTTCCAGTTGTAACATATCACTTTATACCAGATGAAGATCAGAACCAGCATCTACCATATTATACTAGGTCCAGATTTCTTTAGCACCTGAAGATTTTACTGACTAATTGGTCTCAAGAAAGAACCTACTGCACTGTTGCAAACCTGAGAGCTTTCTACGATGAGATGACTGGCTGGACAGACAATGGGAAAGCAGTGGATTTTTGTCTACTTTGACTTCAGCAAGGCTTACGACACAGTCTCCCATAACATCCTCATGGGGAAGCTCCAGAAGTGTGGGTTAGATGAGAGGACAGTGAGGTGCATTGAGAACTGGTTGGGATGGCAGAGCTCAAAGGGTTGTGATAAATGAGGCTAAGTCTAGTTACAGGTGGTCAGTGGTGACCCTTATGACGAAAGACTAAGCGAGCTCGGCCTGTTTAGCCTGGAGAAGACTGAGAGGGGATCTGATCAATATATTTTAGTATCTTTGGGGTGAACGTAGGGAGGATGCGGCCAAACTCTTTTTGTTGGGAGCCAGTGACAGAACAAGGGGTAATGGGTACAAGTTGAAATACAGCAAGTTCTATCTCCATATGAGGAAGAACTTCTTTACTGTAATGGTGACAGAGCCCTGGAACAGGCTGCCCAGAAAGGTTGTGGAGTCTCCATCTCTGGAAATCTTCAAAAGCTGCCTGGATACGACCCTGTGCCACGTGCTCTAGGTGTCCCTACTGGACCAGGGGCATTAAACTAGATGATCTCTAGGGGTTCCTTTCAACCTTAACCACTCTCTGATACCGGAGAGCCCCTCAGATTGTTCCCTTCTCGCGATGCAAGAAGATTCAATTTCTGTAACTGATAAAATAGCCCTTAAACATCAGCTTTTCAATTGCTTTTCCCTGGCTACTGAAAGATACAAGTCTCTTTGAAAGGAGCAAGGTTAGGAAGCAGGACTTCTCTTTCCCTCCCCCTTCTAAATACTCAGAGTCCTGACTTACATGAGATCAGACCTTACTCCTTAGTCTTTTCCCACTTCATTCACCTGACAACCTCCTCCACAACAGACATCTTATCAGACGTGACTGATTGCTGTAATCTGTACTCTGGGCAGCCATTAAGCAAATTACCTGAATCATTGCAAGGATTAGTCTCATTAACACATGATTAGCATCAAATTAAAATAATGAGTGTTTAACTTCTGATGTCTTCCAGTTGTTTGAACAGCTTGATCAGCCACACCAGGCCGGGACGGATGTGGTGGGTGTCAAAGAGTCATGGAGAAAAATATATAAATAAATAAAAAGTCAGGCMGCCACCTACCAGACAGACTGCAGCTTGCTGCAGAACAGGGCACAGCTGCTCTCAAGCGAGTGCCATGCAAAGTTCTCCCCACCAAAGAGCAGAGGCACCTGGCCAACCCTGCAGCCATTCTCCTGCTTGATGTGACACTGCCTGGGCTCTCCTGGAGCCAGGTGCCACACACTAATGGTGCCGTCACCCGCCTCTCCACCCATGGCTGTACTTTCAGAGGGCATTTACAGCAATGGCTCAACACATTAAGCAGTAGGAGAGGCAATGCCTATTATTCCCGCAAAGCCACCAAAAAGGAGGGGCTGTGGTGAGTAGGTGCATTTGTTCTTTAATTCCTAGTTGCTAATTTGTAGGGAATTTTTAAACACAGCAAAACCAAAGATTTGCCATCACGCTTCACAATGGCTATGGACCATTTCCTAGACACGATGCAAACTCTACTCCAGTCTCTGATATGGCAGTTTACTGCACAGTGCGCTTCAACACACACAACAGGGCAGGGAGGACATGCTCCTTGCCTGCCACGCGCTTGACCAGATTAGGCAGCCTCCGGCTCTCCAGGGGAGATTCAGCTTAGCTCTGGTAGCTCCCTGAAATGTCTGGAGCAAGGGCCTGGAGCAAGTGAAGTTCTGAGCAGACCTGAATCCTTCATTTCATACCGAGTCAAGGTAGGAGCCTCAGCACCAAATGCCTCCATATGCGGTTCTGCCCTCTCTGTACTACCTTGCTAACATAGGTAGAACTGAATTCAACACTGCCTTGCTTAATTACACCCTACTTATGTTATGGTCATTTCTTTTATGCTCCAAAAAGAATTTGTAAAAATARAAATCAAACCCGTCTCATATGCAACAAAGAACTATGTGAGCAACTGAAGGCATTTTTTCCTGCCTGCGGAGGCTGAACAGACTGCCATTTTTTGCTGTTTGTTCATTCCCTTCAATTACTCAAGCAACCAATCTGCCTGGCCACATTTCAGACACTCGATTAGCTCCCAAGCAGCTTGCAACAACTTGACTCTCAGGAGATCCCTCCTTTCAAAGCCTCTAGCCTGGGTGCAGCCATGAGCAGTAGAGCTCTCCAGGAAGCCACCTCACTCGCCTGTCATTTGAAATGTACTGTGAAAATTATGTTTCATTGCTTCCTAGTTTCAAGGTACAGTGCAAGATTCCCCCAAAAAGCGAGCTTCTTCATTTAACAGCTTTACATTAGTAAGCCTGGGTAAGATAGGAAACGTTTCTCCTGAAAAATTTGTGTTTACCGTATCAGTGCTGACTCACATCATTCAGATGATTTCATCTGCCTACAGGAGAACACAGAGGAAATACAGTGAACAAGGGCTTACTCTAGCTGTTGGGTATCACTTGGAAACTTGGGTATCCTCGCCAGCCATTTCAGGACAGACAAGACTCCTCTGTAGCCTTATTGCCTCATGAAGATTGCAAACACCGTAAATCACAGGGCGAGTGAATCTTTCTGCTCAACGCTACTGCTCCCAGAGTGGATGGCTCCCTATTGCTACCACTCCCAGAGTAGACAGCTCCCCATTGCAGTCGTTTCAATTCCTCCTGTCTTCCTCTGTTCAATACTGGGGAACAATTTGATACATCACAGTCACACAGGAAAAAGCTGTTCATGGTTGCTCTTCATCCCGTGTACACACCCCTCAACATTCAACAAAAACAACCCTGTCTAATTTTAGTGGTGTTGAGGCTTATCGCCAGAAGGTGCTAACAAGACTTTAAACAGCAATTAGTTATCATGCATCAGCTTCCCTGCTAACAACTAGGAGTATGGATGTGTGT
Source organism: Eudromia elegans (assembly GCA_003342815.1). Classification (NCBI taxonomy): domain Eukaryota; kingdom Metazoa; phylum Chordata; class Aves; order Tinamiformes; family Tinamidae; genus Eudromia; species Eudromia elegans. The sequence continues at coordinate 4,985,847 of PTEX01000036.1, read as the reverse complement.
CCTCCCAGCTCTGCTTCACAAGCGAGCTGCTTTGCCTTTCTTGGACAACAACACTGGTGACAGCTACTTGCAGGTGTGGCACCTGCCCTGGGGCTGGACAGGAAAAAGCCTTTCTCCAAGACACCTGCTAGGGCCGATATGGTTGCAGTTCCGTTTTCCTTGGTAGAATTCATTTCCTTTCAGAAACCATTGCAGCATCACTGCCAGTAGCGCTTTGTTCTGTGGTACAGACCTTCTTCTCTTCTCCTGCTTTAGCCCTACCAGCAGTTTTATGGACTTACCACGTAGGTTGTCATTTCAAACCTTCTCATTCAAAAAAAACCTGACCTACTCCTCAAACCTCCTGTACAATACACGGATAAAACTAAGCAATTCCATTTAACTGCTTAGTTTGACAACGTATGTCCAAAGTTTAGGATTTTCAGTCTGCATATATTTTCAATAAACCTATGTTCTATGTCAATAATGTCCTGTCCATAAAAGGGATAGGGCAGGGGAGTAAATCTTTTATGAAAACTTTCAATGTTAAATCAAGCTACATCTTGAGTACTTCAGAACAAAAGCTTCACTGTTCTGAGGATTTTCTCAAAGCTTACTTTATTTTTGAATCACCTCCAAATCTACTCAAGGCAACGCCAAAAATCACATCACCATGAAAAATCATGAGAAGCATTCTGCTCCGAAACCTTTTTGAGTCAGTAACTTCTTGCCTGACCACCTCTCGCTCTGAGTGTACACCTACTGCAAACTGCTTTCCCTTCTCTCTCAATGCAGCTRGTGCCTTATTGCTACTGAAGCAAAGTCTTTCCCAAGTCTCACTCCTTTACAATTCTGCTCCCTGTCCATCTGCTCTGGCTTATCTGACTTTGCACATGGTTTCTATAAAATTTCTGCTGTCTCTTATTCTCCTGCATAGTTGTAGAGTACAAATCACAACTTTCTCCCCCACCCCCCCCGCCCCCTTAAAAAAGATACCACTGACTCATCTGGACATTCAGGACTGCTTCTAGTTTAGTTCATATAGCACATCAGTGAGAAATGAGACTTCTTGCTCATCTCMCTGCTATGTGTGAAGGTGGTGAGAGGTCTCAAAACACAGGCACTGCAGGATCTGGACCTAAATCTACATGCAAAGAAACATTTCTCTCTTAACGAAGGAATTGACAGAACATGTGCAACAGCCAATGTTTAAGCCTCAACATCTTGGTTATTTATTCTTTGAAATGCCACAAACCATAAGTACGTATTATAGACAAATCACTTGTCAAAGCTCTTTCTTAATTTAATTAAAGCCATTTTTTATTCATAGAAGTGCAAAGAAGCAACTTAAACAGATAACATTTTTCACACTTGCATGAAATGAAAATAGCCAAACTGAATTTTGGCAAAGTATATAACAACAAAAGATCCAAGCTAAGACTATATACGTGCCAACTTTCATCTCCGTTAAGACATCAGTAACGAGCTATATACAAAGTCTCCCTGTTGAATTTCCTATGGACCCCTGGCCACACCAGTCATAGCTAGACTATGGCCTGTGTGCCCCTTCCAACAGCCGCACTGGCATCAGATGGATATTCAGTTCGCATTGTGGAGAGAATTGTGACTTTGCTGCATATTAGAAAAATCAGTAGTCAAGGCCCATATGTAAACCACTTGATCAGTAAACCAACAGCAATGGGAGCAATGTACACAAACCTACTCACAGCCTGGTGCACGTATGCAGGATGTATCTATCTAGGTTATAGCTGGTCTCTCCAACCTTAGCTCACGCCCATATGCCATAAGGTAGAAAGAACTGTTGCAATCCTGGTGAAACTATGGCCTTGTCCTCAAGAGAAATGTCTTAGAGCTTGGCAAAGTTGGTTTGGGAGTTCTAAGACACAGATACAGAGCTTTTCTCTACATCAAGATTGCAAAAATTGACTGGGAAGAAAAAGARGAGGAACTCCCTTTCATCCAAGTAAGTCTATAGATACAGTTATTATCAACTCAAAAATGGAATGACTGAAATAAGTCTAGGTGGAACGTGAGGGGATGCTGCAGCGCAGGCCACAGACACCTCCCAACAGCACGAATAATTTGATGCAAAATTACCAGCTATCACTACTGTCCAGAGTAAAAATCTTCCTCTAATTATGTTTACTTTATTCCCACCTGCCATAGTAAATAGAAAATCATATACTAGTTTACCTTCAAAGTTTAAGTTTGCCACTGTGCAATCCCTTACAGCATTCAGAGACTTCATGATTTAAGCGATACATTCAGACTCCATCTGCTGCATATTATTTACCACATTATGTAAACTACGTTTTAGCAATTCACACTCGCTTGATTCTGCAGTACCTGTGGGTGCCAAACATATGTTTCCTATTCTACTTGCCTCTCCTGGGCCATATGCAATCCATTCAAATCATCAGCATTCTTATATATGTAACTTGCTGGTTGTTTTTTTTTTTTTAACATATAAATCATATCAGCTAAGCCAAACGCCAGGAATACAAACTCATCTGTGCAGAACACTTTGTGCTATGAAATCCGCTGATCTGGCTCACCTCAGGTGAGATCCGAATGGACACACATGTTGGGAAACAAAGTGGGTGGCTGCTTTAAGATCCTCTCTTACACAATGGGCAGGGTTTTTGGAGGCTGAAGCAGCAAGGTACCTGCCCAGGTCAAGCATCTCAGCAAGGCAGCACATGCGGTCACCTCACACGCGCACTCACCTTGTCAGGCTGAGCACCCCTCCACTGCATGTTTTAAAAAAGCCAAACTGAAAAGTCGGCATGTCAAAAAGCCAAGAGGACTTGAAGAATCTGGTGTTCAGGAATGAGATATTGCTCCGTTGCTAGGCAAAACACAAGGTTTTTTCCTCCTCTTTTTGGAGGACCCTCTGCTTTCTTCTTGAGGGGCAGAGCTAAATTTCATCTTATCACTAGTGCGAAGCTGATGGCAGCATACAGACCTGCTGCTTAGTCCAACCTGCTGGCTGGCTCCAGCTTATCCCCTTTTAGAAATAACATCTTGATATCACACAAGGCGATTCAAAACCCCAGCACCCCACTGCTGCAGCAGGATTACATCAGGGKGTGTGTGTGTGTAAAACAAACAGTTTTAAGTAAATAGCAACAACAATAAGGGGCCAAATCATTCAGAGAGGAAGGAAATGGCTGTCTAGAAATCCATCAATCTTTGGTCCTCCATTCAAATATGTCACTTCTAAAAATGTTGAACATACACTGGGATATGGCTGTTTTGTTCACACTGGAGAAATGCATTTTATCGTATCAAGAGGGAGTTCAAATGCTTGAATAGATCATCAAAAATTTTCCAAAATATCAAAGCTTGAGAAATCATCTCTCTCCCTACTTTGCAATATCAATTGTGATTCATATCAGAAGTTTGAAAACTTCCTAAGGAATTTTAAATTGACATAACCACCCGAAGCATGCTACTGAAGCCTGCTTCTAGCTACTTGCTAGAAGCAGCAGCAAGTTCTGTATTAAGTAAACTGTGACACCCCCAAAGTCTAGCTCACCTGTGCTACCTAACACATACCAGAGCTAGGGATACCATCTTCCTGAGTAAGAATCAGTTCTTTCTTCCCTATTTCTGTTTACTCAAGCCTAAGATGCAGGGAGTCACACAAGGGAAAAAAAACACTCACCAAAAAACCAAACACCTCACCCCCCATCCCCTCTAAAAAATTCTGGTTGAACATGCAGTTCAAGCTACACTCTCTGTAATTAAACAGATAACTCAGCCTAAGTATTTGTAATTTCCTAAAATTACGTTTGTTAGTGATGCATCTGGATCTCAATAACCATTACCTTCTGCTTCCTACAGGTAGAGATAATTGTCTGCAAGTAAACGATTACCTATGTTATAAATTACCTACAAAAATTTGGGCTGGGTTTTTGCCAATCACTATTCCAATTAATTAACCAAAATTGACTGGCTGGCATTAGACCAAGTATTTCCTCATCAGTATTCGATGCTTGTGCCTACAGGCTGAAGAACAAGAGAAAAAAAGGGGGGAGCGAGAATGAGAGGAGAACACTCCAAGAAAGGTTTGAAAAGATTAGAGAGATTAAAGAGAAGAGATGAGGAGAAATTGTTTCCAAGTTCACATAGTGGGCACTCACTTTTCTTTTTTTTGCATGCAGTGAGACACATGATTTACAGAAGTACGGCTCGGTATCGTCTGTGGATGGATCACCACCAACAGCGCACAAAAAGCTATTTCCATCAAGGAATGGGATCACTGCCACCAGCAGGAACCACAGAGCTTAGAGTCTTTGCATTTCTTGGCATTTTCCTCCATATCTGAGCATGAGGCAGATTTCCAAGGGCCATTACAGTGAGCAAGGGACATAGTGTCACTTGTATTACAACAGTTGACAAAAAAAAAAAAAAAAAAAAAACCCCAAAAAAACAGAAAACAAAAACCAGATTTTTCAGCTTCTCTGTTTTGAGGGAGCTAGACTGAGACACTCAAAGCCTTTTGTTTCAGCAGTTGAGGGAGTAGAGGAATTTCACATCCCTGAAAATGCAACTCTGAACACTCAGCCCTGCAGATCTGTAGAAAACAAGTGCTCAGTTTTTATGACTGTACACACTGAATATTAAACAAGTCCCTGACATTCCCAGCTGAACGATGGCTATGGCCTGCTACACACAGGGACTTTTCAGATGCCCATTTGCTCTGAGCCCATTTGTAATGGCAAAATTACCATTAACTAGTAAAATTACCTCTCTGAGCAGGCATCCCTTTGGCTCAGCACCGCATGGACACTTAACAAATGCATCAGACAGAGGACTGCACAGGCAGAGAAGCCATCAAGCCAAGCACATGCAAATTAAAGGGACCTGATGAAGATCATCAGCTGACCAGGAACAGGTTGCTGTGGAGCGTCCATGCTTGCATGTATTCAAACCCTAACAGAGCAGTCCTGGGCAGGGCGCTCTCACTGGCCCGGCCTGAGCAGGCAATGCAGTTTGGACTACACAGTCTCCAGAGGTCCCTTTCTAATCCCAGCTGTTCTGCAATTCTGTTCATGTGACTGAGTGCTGGACATCTCGAATAAAGCACACAGAAGGCCAAGACAGGAAGCCTCCAGGTACAAAAGAAAGAACTGGCTATCTAGAGATCTTCTAGAAGCCTCTCTTTCAATTTCATTTTAAAATTAGGAGTCTGACATTCTTGCTTTTAAAGCTATAGGGAATTGGGAGCAATTCTTGAATTTTCTCTGGAGACTAAGCAGTTTGCAAACATATGACTCACCTACATGCTTTGTGCTAGCATCTCTGAGCACACAGCGTCAAAGAGCATGTGCTCCAGGGCAGAGGCACTTACATATTCACATAGGACCTTCTCCTCTAGAGAGGAAGCCGAGTGTTGCCTGAATGTCAATAACTTGAGACTGGTTTTTTTTTTTTGTAATTTCTTTTTAGAATGTGCAGCCCAGCAAAGCTGTCTGGCAGAGGGAATTCTTTAAGAATACAGAACTGAAGTCAGATTTCTGTGAGATATTTCTCCTCCACTCAGGACACCCACCCTCCTCTGTCATAAATAGCATTTAAACTCTGCATTTAGTTGAAAGGGGACTGAAATATTTATCTGCTAGTGATTTTTAGTACTAGTTCACGTAATAGGCAAGGCACCTCATGCACTATAGGAAAGACATCAAGGTGTGCACGCTGACAAAAACAGTGATTAGCAGTCATTAGAAACTATGCCGGAGAACTTGTCCAGGAACTTATTTTAAACCAAACAATCTGTAAAGAAAATCACTAATAAGGATAATCTAGTGCCTTCCACCTCACCTCAAAAACCGTTTTCAAGATACTTTTCTAGCGTCAACTCCAGTTATTGATTTATCAAAAAGCAACAAGGTATTTCGCTGCATAAAGTAAGATTTCTATTTATTTATGTAGGCTTGTCAGTGCTGATAAAATGCCATGGATGCTAGGGAATACTTGCATTCCCTGTAATTAAGGGCAAGGCTAGACCTTTGCTGAAGTACTAAACAGAATTCTGATCTTGACCAAGGAGGAGACAAACCGTAAAGTGCTCTTGTATGCAGCAGATCCCTGTTTCACTGCTAGTAACTGGGAATGGCCTCACATATTTCCATAGCTCCCTGATATTCCAGGTCAGTCTTGGAGTGAGCCAGGCCAAGGAAGGAACTGCATAGGGCGGAGACAAAACAATCTGCCTACCACCAATTACTTGCCAAGGTCAAAAACCCAGCACAAAGGGCAACAGAGAAAGGCTACATCTTTGCACCGAACCCACTGAGCTATTACTCAGGCCACAAACAGGTGGATGCACATGCAAAATATTGCAAACTATATATATATACTGTATAGCTCTACATCAAAGTAAAAGGCAATGGTATCTGGAAAAACTCTGCTGGATTTTATACAGTATTTATGTACCTGTTACAATGAAGACATCATTCCTGCTTCTCCTAGCGTTATTCTCATCACAAGTTCATTCAAATATTTTGTTAATGAACAGTAAATCTTTAGACTACTTAGAATCGCTGTATTTAATAAACTGCTGTGTGCATTTCATCAACATTATTCAAGACTCCAACTCATTTATGAAAAAATCCATATTAGTCTGAAAGAAAAATGTATTTAACTTCTGCAAAGGTTTTAGCAATACAAAACAGCCTCAGGCCATCAGAAACACTTAGGACCATAAACAAAGCCAGATTTTAAGAACAGTTTCATTTGAGAGCTTAAAATAAAGAGCTCATATTTTTCTATCTGGACTAAAATTAAGATGTGGACCATTCAGTTAGGTACCTGCAGTGACAAACGAATGCTGGATGCCAAACACTTTTAAGGTACGCAGGAATGGCAGGAATAGTTTTGAGGTGACATGCAGCAAGGAAGCCTGAAAGCAGCCTGAATTCTCATAAATTTTGCCTAGGAAGGAGTGCAGAGACAGAATTATTTTCCAGCACGATTACAGCACACATACACATCCTGTCCCTCTTTTCCACTTAACAGCTTGATTCTCCTCTCCATGCAGTTGATGCCATCACTTTTGCTTACATAAGCCTTTGGGAATTCTACATTCAGACCATGTTATCAGCTCAGGTGCCTGTATAAGTGCTCCTGACTAGGCAGAGTATCAAGTCAACAGGCATTTTAAAACATAAGAATAAATTACAACAGGACAGATGAAGTGTGAAAAACAAAGCAGAGAGGAAATACATTTATCTTGCAGATTGCGGAATCATTCATGAGGAAAGGCATAAAAACTTCTATCTCCCATGAACCAAGGCACCAGCTCTGAAATGCTCACATTGAGAACTCTGAGTACCTTCTTCTATTAATGTTGAAGTCGGCCTATGTTGTTATCTTGATATCTGCTTCTTGCCAGTGATAAAGAAATTGATTTTTTTCCCATGAGAATGATAATTCAAATTTAAAAGCCTAGCAGAAACATGCAACCACTCACAGGATTAGTTTTGTAAGAAAATGAGGAAGACCACCATCTTCCTCAAGGTTAGAATGCTCTGTTGCAATCTTTTTCCAACAGTCAGTCTGGATTTTGCAGTTCAAAATKATTTTGTTACAATTTCTTTTCTAATAAAAAAGTCAAAATCAAGGCAAAATGTGTTCATCAGTTAGAGCAAAACTATATTTTCCAAAACTGCAGTTCCAGAAAACTTGGAAACTGTAGTTTTGCCCACTTTCAAGTAGAAAAAGCTTGATAATCTCCAAACTTCTCCTGCCAATCCACTACTAGACTGATTCCCATCCCATGCTGCTTGTGAGCTCCACAGCCATGGACTGCTTGGTTATTCAAGCTCAACAGTCAAAGCATCTCCCTGCCCTTTCAGGGGAGCTCCTTTGGCCTCCTGGTCACAGCAAAACCTGCTTTACTCAACCCAAAATGTTTGCACTGGCACAGCACGTTGTCATCTGCTTCACGTAACACCAGACCCAGAGGAGAAAGCCTGGGAAACATGCAGAGGAAAAGTGCACGAACAGCACTCACTGCACTGAAAGGGAATTTAGAAGATATCAATTCTTTTTGTTGTTCCATTGCATTTTTTTAAAGTAAGAATTCCTCAGTTGTCTCCTATTTTCCAAAACCAGGATCTTACTTGTGCTGTGCCTAGGGCTTTCCGTCACCCCCAAATTCTACCTTCTAAGATCCTAAAGCATGGCCTGAGCTCCTGCTTCTCTGTTCACGGAGTGAACAACAGTGCCAGCTGTGATGGGGCCCTGAATTGCTAAATATTAAAATTCATATTGTGTTTGCATAAAGGAGGAGAAAAATCTGCCCACTGGGCCACCATATTATATCTGCATTATATCATATAGAATACCATGTTATATTACATAGTCTACCCTGAATGTCATTCTACCATCTTTTATGTTCTTCAGATTTGTTTTTCCTAGTTGATAGTTACATCTTACACAAAAAGAAATAAATGAAACCTGAAGCAATAAGAAAAAACTGCAGCTGATGGCCCTGCATTGAGAAATGGGTCTTAAGGCTCTGAAACTCTAAACGTACTGGATGGGTTGGGTGGAATTGGACTGATGCCCTATGGGAACATGTCCTGATGCAGCAGCACCACTATCCATTCTGCTGCCTCACTGGGATCCCCCTCAGCATTTTGCTAATTTTTCTCTTTATTTATTCTCAAGGTCATTTCTTGTTTATATAACCATTTATTGTGTTTGCAGTCTGATGGTCTCTTACTCCCTAGGCTGGTTTCTCAACTTTAAATGAGTTTCCAGGAAAGCAATGCTCAAACGTCACAGGAGAAAAGGCATTGTTTTTAACACACTTGTAACTAATGYTGTCGATCCTTGGGGAGGCTCAGAGAACCTCAAAGGCAATAGTTCTCTGCCCAGGAGCAAAGAAGCCATTACAGCTTGTACTAGAAGATTTAATAGGTGTCATAATTTATCATGTAAACCGAAAAGTGTTTCTTAATTAAGTGCGTACGTTAATGAATTTTTTAATTTGATCCCTGTAAGTACCTTGCTATACTAATTGCAATATTCTACACATTAGTCATCCGCTGTTGCCCTTGGCTATTTTCTACCCTGAGAGGGAGAGATAGAGTTTTTCAGTTAAAGTTCATTTAACTCTTTCCACCCAACAAATTAAATTTCCTGTTATTCACACTGGATAGTGACAGCTGCATGTCAGTCCTAGACCACATGAAGATTGCATTCTGCATACACATCAGCTTGGGTCCTGGTCTGGTTGCTCATCCAGGGGAGTGAGAGAGAACTAAGGATGATAACACATGATCCATCCACAAGGGAAAAGCACCACCTTGCACTGAAGAGAATGAAGAGTTTGCTCCTGGCATTGGTTGGTTAGAGAAAGGCTGTGAGTGAGAGTGAGAAAGTTACATTTTGATTTCAGATGTAACACATGGGGTTGACAGGTCCAATAAACTGAATAAATATGACCTTTCTTCCTTTAATGTACTTACATTTCACTGTATAATGCAAAGTATCTCGTCATGCATCTGAAAATAAACTCATTAATACTAACTAAAGAAAATCCATCAACTTGGTAAATGTTGACCTCAGCAGCAGCCTGACATGTTGACAGGCAGCAGCCTCTTATGAAAAGAACTGGTCAAATGCCCTGTTCTATTTCTAGCAGGTTTCCACAGACTTTGGAGACTAATGGCTGCTCAAAGCCCAGGGAAATTCACTGTGGATTCAGAGGTTATCTTCATTAGATCCCTCTTAGAATCCTAATTAGGGTCATTTCTGAAGCCTGTTTAGCAACATTTACTATACTCAGCCCATAAGATGGCCAATATACCATAAAATATCTTCCCCATTCCATCCAATTTTGGTGAATGGATTTGTATAATATCCTGTTAAGATACCGGTAAAAACAAAGCTATGTGTGCACACTGTTTACTAGATCATCCGTAAAGAAAAAAGAAAAAAAGAAAAAGGAGGAAAAAAAAAAAAAGAAAAACACTGAAAAAACCCCAACATTTCCTGCCTGATAATCTCTAATGTTACTTAAATATAAGTCCATATCCTTTGCTGCAAAATCCATAGCACTGAACAGGCAATCCATAAGTTTCTATAATGCATCACCAATTTGTACATATCAATTGTACTCTAAGAGCAGCACAAACATTGTCCACGTTTTCTTTACTCACTAGAAACCCATTCCAAACAGATCCATGTAGGTCTGGTCCCAAATGGGAAATATTACATTGTCATTTCCTTGAATTGAAAACCTACTGGAGCTGATGGTGAGACCAGCAGCCCAGGGTGTTACTTGACCCTCAAGTTTATCATTCCAGCAGACCCCTCTCTGCTACACTTGCTGCCAGCCTTGTGCAAGAGCTACACCTGACTTGGGCTATATTACGATCCATTAGCTCTGATTACTGCCATAGAATTTGCCTCTGATCTTGGGAAGACCAAGCGCTCAATTACCCTGGTGCATGACTTTGCTTTGCCTGCACCAGTTCTCTGAGTGCTGCTTCAAGTTCTCCTGACAAGTTTACACACACAATTAAGTGCATTACATGGAACATGTTTAAATAGCCTAGGAACTTCTTTGGTCAAGGTGGCTTTGTATAGCAGCACTGCATTACTCATTCACTTCCCCACTCGCAAGGAGAGCGAAATTAATAGCAACAGCACTGCAAAACACACTTGAAGGAAGTGAAACTCTTTACATGGGTGGCTGTTACCTGCTTTTCAACAAATTAAAAACAGTGTTGCCTAGAGCATCCTGCTCTACTAGATAAAATGCATCCTGATACCTTTCTTACTCTATTACACTTGGCTGCTAAAATCTTGAGATGCAAACCTAATTTTTTTAAAAGGAAAACACTGTCCGGTAATTGCCAGAGGTTAGATCTCATTGGTTGATAGCAGATCCTCTGCTTCCATAGTTCTCTAGAAGTCACCTAGTGCTCCTGATAGTAGCCAGCACTTAAAGAGAACTTCTCAGGTGTCCTGACAACTGACAGTTATTGCTGACAAGCTGAAGAGCATAGTCCCTATTCATCAGTCCCAAATCAGAGCTTTGGTTAATGTACACGACATAGCTCCACATTAGCTCAGCTGGTATCATCTCACATAGCTCTCACTCTAAAGTGACTTTTYCTAACTTGCAGGCCATAGAACTCAAGCCTTTCATCAAGGCACAACTGTTTTCCTCTGTTTTAAGAAATGACATCTTCAGCTCATCTAAATTTAGTTCTGAAATCCTTAAAGCTACTAAGAGGAACCTCACCTGGGGATTAGGCCAAACATGCACAACAGAGGCAGACACTTACTACTGACAACATTATCTCTCCAGGTGTACTATCTGAATAAAATAAGAATTGGAGGAGTTATGTTTATCTTCCACAGAGTACTAAAGAGAGCAAAAAAGAGCAATTTTCACAGACATGCAATACTACACAGGCAGACTTATTGAGACAGACAACCAAGAGTACCTCTATCAAAAGTTCAAGAAGACAAGAGTTGCAGATATTCCCCCTCAGCAGGGATCTGATGTAAAGCAGTGTCGAAACTCAATAAATTCATCAGTCAAGCAACTACCTTATCTTCATACAGCTACCTATGCACTCTTAGTCATGTTCATATAGTTTGTATATGAACATTTGTATGCAAGGTGCTTCTACCATGATCATGAACAAAGAGAGGTAAAGAATAACCAGAGAAGCACAAATCCTACCATTAGCTTAAGAGATACTCCATGAATCACTTTTTTCAACTGTGCAGCTATTTCTGGGCAAAATTGATGGGCTCTGCTCTCCAGTGTTTTGCACTTTTTTGCATATCTACATCTGTATGATTCCTCATTTTGATCTTGTACCAATTTTCACAGGTGTGAAATCATTATATAAAGCGCAATGCAATAGAAAACTAGGCTCATGATATTTCTTTCATCAAGGCCATCTGGACCATATTTTCATCTGGTGTAAACTAGCATAAAGCTGCTGACATCAATGGAAAGATGCCAAAATTACACCAGGTAAGAACCTAATCCTCCTGTTTCTCTTCTATGTTCCTGTTCATTTTCTTTCTTACCATAGCACTGACTGCATGTGCAGGACAATGAGACTGGGGCTACTTTACAGAAATATCTCTCTCTGGGAAGGAATATTTGATACTGCTTTTCTCAAGTGTCCAGGAAAAACCTTTAGAAATCTTCAGGATAGTCTCAGATGCAAAGAATAAGTAGCTACCCAAGTTTGGACCAAAATCTGAGCCAACATTCTTGCTTTTAACATTGTCACTGCTGCTGACTGTGGCTGTATTCACCTTGTGTTTGCAGTCATCTCAAAAGCTCTTCTAGAAATGTAGAACTACTGCCTTCAGCTCAAGCACTACATCTATCTGTGGCTTCTCTCTTCATCATTAGTCTTCTGAAAAAATATTTGGTGTGTGTGATTCCTTACAATTTATTCCTGTGTCAGAAGACATCTAGTTGATTCTTTATAAATCTACAGGCGGATCCATATTTTACATAAGCTTTTACAAGTGTATCTTTGACAACTTCCCTGCAATCCCTAGAAATTAACTCAATGAAATTATTAAAAAAAAAAAAAAAAAAAATCAACCAACAAAGCCCCACAAGATTGGACCACAATCTTTCCTGTAGGTCAATGCAACTCAAATTCCAATACTCACCAATGCACAAAGTCTCACTTCTAAGTCATTAGTGATTGAAGTTACTCATAAACAGAAAAAAAAGCTAACGTTCCTTGCTGATCTATTCCTGTAATACTCGCTACAAGACAGGAACTAAAATTCTAGGAACTCTGGAACAGCCAACGCTGCCCCATGAACTGTATCATCTCCCTCCCCACTGAGGTGGCCTCTTCTTTGCCTCTGGAGATGCCTGAGGCAGATGCCTATTGGCACAGGTAGTGCTGGACCATGAAACTCTTAGAAAAAATACATATCCCAGTAACCAAGTAGAAGACAGTAATTTCAAGCTCATTGACATCTGTTTGATCCTCTAAAAATGCCTTTTGATAGAAAAAAAAMCCCTAGTTGTAGTATCTGAAGTGGAAGTGGGGAACTTTCTTATACAGAGTCATTTATTGCATCCCCAGCATCCCCACAGAGCAGATGACAGGTGCCCTAGCCACTTTTCTGTCCTGCTGAATGGTATTTAATGCAAAAGACATCTGATCTGCTATTGAAAGCAGCAGTAAGTGGTTTGATCAGATATGACATCTGAGCCCTGAGTCCAACGAGCTAATTAGTTTACAGGATTTCCCCTTTCCCCTCCTTAACAACAAAAGCCCATGCATCTTTTCTCCTCAGCTTTAGGTCTCACTATAGGGTGCCATCCTATTGCTGAAACTATAGCCTGACACTTACAAAAAAGATTAAATGCATGTGTTGGCAATTCAGCCAAAGCATGCACATCTGCTGCTGATAAACACTCTGTCAGTTCTTTGTCAAGAGAAATACAGTAATACTGACTTAGGGCAAAGAGGAGAAAAAAAAAAGAGGAAAAAAAAAAAAAAGAAAAAAGAAAAAAAGACAAGCAGTTTCTACCTAAAAGGGAAAATAATATCAGCAACTTGGGCCAGGGCAGCTGAGTATTTCTTTCACTCGGCTGCAGAGGTTTTGAAAAGAATCAGTTTCTTAAAGTCTGAGGGCTTCCTTGACTTCATTTCTATTTGCATTATGGACGTGAATGAAAGTTCCAGTACAACTAAGAAACTCATTGTTACTCTTGTAAAAGAACCAGCACATCCAACCTCAAAACAGTCTGTGCAATTCAAAGGGAAGCCCTGTATGAGCACGAGGATGACAAAACAGCCACTCCTTCAGTTCCTTATGTCATTGACCTGGCTGGAGATCCCCAACAGCCTCTTTTGACCACCAAGTACACCATGGCCAGGAAAAATCTTGGGAAGCTGCAGGAGCAGTGAGTTTGTGAGTACTCATTCGGGTCCTTCTTACCTCCTACATGTTGCTCACTGCAGGACTTGCAGCCCCAACACAGGCCCAGGCACCCAGCTCAGATGATGCCCTTGCCTATGCGGAAGCAGAGCGCTCAGTACCACTGTCTCACTCTGCTGTTTCAGTGAAACCATGGAGACAGGTCAGAAATAAAGGGGCCTGGTGGACAAAACGGAAGCCTGGATTACACACGCACTTGCTTGAACTCCACGCTCTGGGACAGTAGCGGCGGGGCACAATTTATTTATTATCAATTGCTTCATTCAGTCCTTTAAACACTCACAAACACTTCTGCTACTGCTCAGGGTCTGCAGGAAAACACAAATCCTGTGGTGCAGCAGTGACACCATTGGTAAAATAAAAGAAGTGCAGTGACAACCAGTTTCAGAGAGATTGTATTTGTCCCCTGAGAAAACACGGGGAACAGCTTCATGAAAGGACTGTGGACTAAAGAAAATGGCAGTGAAATACTCTGCAGTTGGAACATTGAATATTTCAACTATTCTCAGATTACAGGTAACACAATCTCAATTGCTTACACTCGGTGAAAGAACTTAGACYATTCTTTCCCAGCAGCCATCATCTTCAACAAGAGCCTAGACTGCAAAAAAAGCTCTTAAAACATATTTTTAATTCAACTAATGTTTGGATATTGTGTAGTATTTAGGATATTGGCACAGACACTCACTCTTTAGTTAGACACCCTACACTTTTTACAAGATACGACTGAGCCAAATGTTCTTCGTATCTGGGAAAAGGTGCAACAATCAGAACAGCCACAGTTTGCACTTTTTACATTGTTTAAAATTGTCTGAAGTTCATTCTGCCATACAGATAGACAAAGGTCAAGGAAATGTTTTCCATGTGCGTTCAGTGCGAGTCTGTTTGCCTCTTTCCAGAAGGCCCATCACCACAGCTAGCAGGCTTGTGAAAGCATTCAGGCAGAGTCTTGCCATAACTTTCAGGGACTGTTGCATGGTACTGCAACATGGTGGCTGATGTTCATTATAATGAGTTCTAAATTATTAGAACTCATTCATGCAATTTTAATATCCAATATTAAACCAGTTAATATGCAATTTATATAAGCGTTGGCTGTATTAGTTCTTAAAAGAGACATTAGCTGTGACAGGGCAGAGGACAGTTATGAACTCATTGCAGTAAAGTGATACTTTGGTACGACTTGTTGATGCCATGTTGATGTTGATGCTTTCTGATGCTAAGGGCAAGAAAAATGGTGGCTCACAAAAGTAAAGATATGAGACAGTATATTGTGCATGAGCACAATGGCTCTGTTAAATCCACTGTGATGTAAGTTGCAACTACAGTTTCAACAATCACAAGTCTCACAGATACATTGCAGTTTCAATGAAATAAATCGGCAGATTTCACATGGCATCTCCCCTGCTGTTTTGGAGTTTCAGAAGTCATTTTCCATGGGATTTGAGTCCAGGAGCTCCTAGAATCATCTCTCACACACACATCACTCATCGCTACATCCCTGTCACCAAAGCTCCTGCCTGTGGCAGCACAGCTGCCTCAGTGACACTGGGATCTCTCCAGCCTCCTCCTCCTAAGTGGGGCACTGTTACTCTATTGCTATTACCACACTCATAGGCTGCTCCGACATGACAAATACAGGAAGCACTTTGCATTTTTCCCTGCCTTTTCTGTCTTCTTCAGAGGTTCTGCACAAAAGACTCTCAGGGGAGTATTTTGTTTATGGAAGTAGTTTGTCCAGCGGAGGAAAGTGCTTCCGTTTGACTGGGGACAAAAGGAGATACCCCTTGCTTACTCCAAGGAGAGTGTTCTTCCATATGAAGTACAACCATGGAGGAGGAAAAGGCCAATGAAAAGGCCACTGCTCAGCCTGCAGGCAAGCCCACTTACGCAAAGTTACAGATGAGATTCACAGATAAAGCCAGTCGCTCCACAACCTCTGCCTGTTTTGCCCTGGTAACCAGGGCCGATAGGGGTAGAGATTCCCCTCTCTCCAGGGGTAGACAGTCACACACTTTATTTTGCTGGAAGCCAGTATCTGCCTGCCAGTAATATGCTCTTCAGCTCATTTCAGTTCTAAACTTACTGTTCACTGGTTTCCAAGCTGCAATGCTCTTAGCTTTTGTAGCTGCGGTATATTCGGAGAAGATGGAGAGAGCCCACCCAAATGGATGGTGACAGGACACATTGTGCCATGGCCTGATAGTTCATCTTACAGTCATCCAGGCCGTTACTGCAAGCCTCAAGGCCGGAAGTGGGAGTAGGTTTAGGATGGTTGCTCCACAGTTACTATACAGGTAGCCAAACATCAAGACTTTTTAGCCTATTCCCAGAAGAGAGTCAGAGAACCAAGCACACACAAGATAGAAGGGATCCCAGTGTACCCTTAATCTATAAATATTTAAGTAGTCCCTCCTCCCCCTCTCCTCAGCAACATATGTCAGTGTCTCCTTCAGCTCATAAAAGCCAATTCCCTCCTGCTGTTTCTGAGCACCAGAAGTCTCCGAGTGGTGATTAGTGGATTACGTGCATCACAGGGACTGACTCCAATCACTTTCCCTGGCAAATTGTTCAACTTCTATGCAGCAGCACAGAGCAGAGTGGGCTTTGTCACCGGGGCCTGGTCCTCATTATAACCAAGAGACTTCAGGAGTCTGTTTACACGGCTGGAACATCATCCTCCTGGGCAGCTAATCAGTCTTTCCCCAGGGTTTCTGCTCTTTGAATACTTAAGGGTAATCATCACCAGCTAACTACATTGAGAGTAGCATCTAAGCAATTTCACCAAGTCAACTGACAACAGCTTGAGGTAATATTAGCCCCCTTATACCAAGACAAGTGCTCTCCACACAAGGATGCTGGAGCTTAGCACCACTCAATAAATCAGAGCAACATCCTGGAAAGCTTGCCATTAGTTCTGAGCCATTAATTTTTGCTGGGTCTTTGACACAACAGTTTGAGAGCACTATAACCTGCTCTCTGAAAGTTAAATTACAAAGAGCAACTTCCCTGAAGGTGCTACTCTACTAACCCATTTAAGTCCTTGGCTAAATATCTAAAATAAATCACTGGAGAGCTGCAAGGCAGAAGGTATTGCTGCTGTGTAGCATGGAAGAATAAACCATTCCCCCTCAAAACTAAGCCCAGCTGGAAAACCTTTGGCACTAAGCACTACCTTCATAACACCTTCTGTATAGCACCACACTAGCCAAGGGAAACAAACTTTTTTACCATATGTGATTGCATATCTTGGCATTTTCTCCTCGTGTCCTTTTCAGTTTTTTTTTTTTCTATAGTGATTAAAGGACTTCTTTTAACACAAGTGAAGATGTTAAAGCATATAAAACATACTGTTTTCTAGGAAGAAAATAGTATTTTCAGTCCTGTTACCAAATGCACACCCCAAAGTACAGTAATGGTGTTAAGAAGATGCACTCTCTCACACTTCTTAAAACACTGTTTTAAGACACATAAACACACAAAAAAAMCCCTCAAAACAACAAAAAGCAAAAAACAAAAAATTAAAAAAAMMCCCACAGAAACAGCTTTTATTACCAATAGAAAAATCACAGTCTCCATTACTTTTAAAGCAACCCAAATTTTATAGCAATTCCCAAGAGAGCTGTTGGGTACACGAGGTAGGGGACTGCCCATCTGTAAGAGATACTGACCAAAAGAATCAGTTCCCCGTTAAACAAACCTGCCCCACTCCATGGCTTTGCAATAGCTAGCCCAACTGACGCGTGTCGGAACTGGTCCAATGGCCAGGCAGTTTTATCCACTTTTTTCAAGAGGCGGTAAAAGAAAAAAAAAGAAAAGGAAGAAAAAGAAAAAAACAGCACAAGGCATTAGCCTGCTTTTGCCCTTGACTTTCTCCACAAATACTCTTGCTGACAAAAATGTAATCATGGCCATAATCCCATGACCTTGCTATTCCCCCTGGGAAACACCTATCAATTTTTTTTTTTTTTTCCCCTGTGGTGCTCCTATAACCACTAGTGACTTCAGGGCAAAGCAAGGCCTCACCAAAAGACAAATGCAACCTCAGACATTTAGGTGAAGGTATAAGACGCACAACTACATCAGTTACATGCACAATTCTCCTGCCTCTCTGGCAAGACCTATGGGAGAGCATCTACAGTGCACTAGTTTCATGTCCACAGCTCCGGATCCATCTACCCGCTGCATAGCGCTCTAACACTGCTCAGTTTTCAGCACTGGTTCTGGATGAGGCTGTAATGGGAAATCCTAATTAAAGGCACAGAAGGAAAAAAGCCTTCCAGACAATTAATAATCAACCTAGCGTTCGGTTAAAACTGTGTTTTAATTGGACTGTAATAAGGAAACAATGCATCTCTGATTCCATTCAGAACTGAAGAGTCTGCTTCAGGTAAATGAAACCCGTGTGTTCATAAAGACGGGTAGTTATCAACCTTGTTCCATATGGCACCATAAATTATAAAGAGCAGGTAATAATGAAGCAGTACCAGAAAGTAAATACTTCATAATACCAGTTTCTTTAGATCTCTGCTGGGATGTGTTTTCACCACCGTGACTATGAAAGTACACTAGAAAAACAAATGGTCCAGTCCGCCCATCCTTTACAGAAAGGCAAAGGGTAGGTTTTTGAACTTTTTTTTTCTAGAGAAATCTTTGCAACAATTTACTGTTCTGCCCGAGAATACCTGACTTGCAACCTGCGGGGAAACTGTCCAACTCAGCCATGTCCCCATGTAGCTCTGTCCATCAGCTCTCTCCCTCTTCACTCTTGGAACACAATTTTCCTGTAGTCTTGCTACCAATGGACCACTGATGCACAGCAGATAACTAAGAAGTCCTGGAAATCAAGAGAAGCTAAACTGGAAAGGCAATATCACACTTTTCCATGTAACTTCAAACTAGACCACAAAAATCATTAGCAGCAGCCAAGAATAAACAGCATTTCCACTGATAACCCCCAAATTACATTCACACAGTGACACTGAGCAAATGACGACAACTGCAGCCCTAACCTCAGAGGCATTTATATATGCATTTCCATGTTTTTAAGCACCTAATTCATCATCTCTGTCTGGTATCTTGCATGTTCTGTGGCTACACTACCCATCACAGCATGTTTACAACTACAATCAGTTTTCCAACTATAAATAATGCCTCTAATTTCATTAGTCAATTAAATAATGTAAGAAAGCACAGCCTCTTCTGTGCTAATCAGCTTCTCATTACCACTTAATACTGCCCACTCCAAGCAGTCACATTATTTATGTCAATGAAGTCCATGAGATTCTGTACAGCACTGGGGTACAGTATAGGTAACAAAGAAATGCAGAAAGATGTTACTGCTGCTATTTATCCAAGAACATTGAGCAGAGGTAAATTATAAAAGGTACCAGCTCAAAAAGGCCAGACAGGCTATCAGCTATCATCTCAAATATTGTTACAGACTAACTCAAATACAAAACAGTCTCTGTGCTGGACAGCTCAAGCTGGTTTGGATATCTCACTTTCCCATGCAATGACAGTGATGCAAGCAGATCTTTCATTACAGTCTCAAGGATAAAGAAGGCAAACTCTCGGCACAGAGCTTCTTTGGTGATCTAGCTCACAGTTGTACTCTGGACAGTGACAACATAAATCTTCTTTCTCTTTGACCCAGGGAAGGCACACTTGCTTTCAGCACTAAAGCAGCAACTATTTTAGGAAAGAGCAAGGGCATAGGGCTGAGCCTCCAAAAGAAGGGAGCAGAAGGCCTAAACTCAGCAAGCTGCTTTGCTGTACTACATGAACGCAAGTGAGAATGTTTTTATTATTATTATTATTTGCATGCTTAACTGAATTGCCACTTAAATAACATATTGAAAGGTAAACAGCCACCTGCTCCTGCCAGATGTTCTGCAATCTTTAGTACCACTTCACGAATGCTCTGGTACTGAAGAAAGCGGAAGACTGGACTGCAAAGCATTTATCTCACCCATCTCCTGCTGGGCTATAAGGCGATGTTCTACTATGCAGACTCATCATCAAAATAATAAAGACCTTGCTCCAATTAGTTAGGTAAAGGAGAGCATACAAGAGCACATTCCTTTTCAGAGGACTCACATGTGCATAAATATTCTGAAATGTATATGGCAATGCTGCCCTGAAATTAGATTCCCTTTCACTGGGAGAACATGTCTACCAAGTGCTTTATCTCTGTTCTGGCAGGATTTTTAAAGGTAAGAGCAGCAATCCCTTCTTTTATTGCCTCCTTCTGCAATCTGACTAAGCTGCAGCAAGGGAGCTCATGCTGGGCCCATGTTGCTGGTGCAACACCTTGCACAAAACAATGCAATCCCTGACGGCGGACTAGAAATGTGCATTGGTACAATGCAAACAGTAAATTACCATTATTTGTCACCAAACTTGCAAAGCCTCCATGTTTAGCAAACTCATTTTGAAAATACCTAATTTCCTTAGGTGCATCTTAAGCATCAAACAATGTAAGCCTGCAGCCACAGTAGCCAATGGTACTTGCAGCTTATAGTCATTGAAAGAGTCATAAGTCACTTTTTCTTTTTCTTTTTTTTTTCCCTTCTAAGATTTGATCAGCTGGAAGGAGCTAACTCCTTGCCTGCTGGTAAACAGATGGGCCCCCTCTCTCCACACCCTCTTGCCAGCAGGATGCCTATAAGCAGAAAAAAGGGGGGGAAACAAAAAAAACAAACAAGTAAAGAAAGACAATAAGCACATAATGGAAGAGAAGACTGGAATTTATCATGTAGCACACTTGCTCATGGTCATACAGGCAACCTTCAAATGCTCCCTTTGCACATGTCAAAATGCCACCTCCACACTGCAGAGCTGCTCTCCCCTCTCTTCCTGCAAAATCAGGCATGGCCCATTTGCTTCAATCCTGACCACCCGTTAAGATCCTCCTGGAGCTCACCAAGTATTTTCAGTCTCTATGGATCCATTAACCACTGTGATGAAAGGCAGGAAATTCAGAGTACTTGAGAGTTCTGAAGTTTTGTTCCTCCTGTCCCCTCAGGCTGAGTGTAGAGCCCATCTGCCTCACATTTCCACAGTCACATAGAGGTCCATCATGTACAAAATGAAATAACTAATAAACTAGAAAGGGCTGTCAGAACACAAAAAGGCTGTCAATATACACATTTTTTTTCCCCCTCAAGTAACATTTCACTCGCAAAATGAACCCTCAGTGGCCAAGCATTCTGCAACTTTATTATTTCTGTTTAACTGCAAGCAATTCACCTACAAAGGTGTTCTGCAGGGCTTTCAAGAAGTAGGTTTCCACGCACAGTCTCAGCATCAATTACAGAGTAAATCAAACATGCTGAAGTTGAGTTTCCAGGTATTATTTCCTCACCAAATAATATCCCTTGGTTGCTGTTTAAAGGACAATTTCCTCTCTATTTGTCACTCTCTCATATTCACCTTTGTGTTTAGCCACATTAAGAAGGAATAAAMAAACCCTTATAAAATCCTTGTGGCGCTGTATCAGCAAGATGTGTGGTCCTTTATGCTACTGAACACTCCAGCGATCTTTGGACCATCCCTAGGAGCTGCGGTGTATTTTTTCTATGCAAAAGAAAACAGAAGTATAAAAGCACAGGACAAAAAAAGCCATTCTTGTAGGATTTCATCAGGAACCTGCACAACAGTAATGCCATGCCTGCAGGGGCATTTTAAAAGTTTCCAGTTAAAACATAACAAATTAATTCCATTAAGTAACATGTTGTATGATGATTTTGCAGTGTTTCAGTTCTTAATCTAAATACTGTTCAGTAGCAAGAGAAGTCTATCAGCCAGACTCAAAATCTCGTCAAAGAAGATATCAAGTTCATTTGACAAGAGCTACTTTCCATAAGGCCAGGTTGATTGACATTAATTATATTCAATACTTGTTTCTGCCCCAGACTGCCTGTGTGTGGGTGTTGCTTGCTCTTTCCAGGCTTCAATCTTCATCTTTATAAATGAGCATATAACTCAGTCCTACTTCGCAGGAGGTTGTGAGGATGTATCTATTAGCACTTGGGAAACGCTCAAATGCTACGACAACTCCCACAGGAAGCAAAACAGTGAATCCATCTGATGACACTATCAGGAAGCACTTCAAAGCCAAAAGCTGGGCTGCAAACTGTATCCAGTTAATCACAGAATCATAGAATGCTTAAGGTTGGAAGGGACCTCTAGAGATCATCTAGTCCAATCCCCCTGCACACGCAGGGTCACTTAGAGCACGGGGCACAGGATTGTGTCCAAGCAGGTTTTGAAGATCTCCAGAGAAGGAGACTCCACAACCTTTCTCAGCAACCTGTTCCAGTGCTCTGCCACCCTCACTGTTAAGAAATTATTCCTCAAGCTCCCATGGAACTTTTGGTGCCTCTATTTGAGGCCATTTCCTCTAGTCCTGTTGTTGGTCACCACTGAAAAGAGGCTGGCCCCATCCTCCTCACTCCCTCCCTTAAGGTACTTAAAAACACTGATCAGGTCCCCTATCAGCCTTCTCTTCTTCAGGCTGAACAGGCCCAGCTCTTTTAGCCTTTGCTCATAGCGTAGATATTCCAGGCCCCTTATCGTCCTCATAGCCCTGCACYGTACTCTCTCCAGCAACTCCACGTCCCCTCTTGTACCGAGGAACCCAGAACTGCACACAGTACTCCAGGTGTGGCCTCACCAGGGCTGTGCAGAGGCGGACAATCATCTCCCTGCACCTGCTGGAGACACTGTTCTTAATGCACCACAGCATCCCATTGACCTTCTTGGTCACGAGGGCACACTACTGCCTCATGGTCAATTTGCCATCCACCATGATACCCCAGGTGCAGAACTCTGTAATTTCCTTTGTTGAATTTCATAAGGTTTCTCACCGCCCAGTTGTCCAGACTGTCCAGGTCCCTCTGGATGGTAGCGCAGCCCTCAGGGCTGTCAGCTACTCCTTCCAGTTTGGTATCATCAGCAAACTTGCTGAGGGAGCACTCCATCCCTTCATCCAGGTTGTTAATGAATAAGTTGAACAGGACCGGACTGAGGACTGACCCCTGGGGGACACCACTAACCACAGGCCTCCAAACAGACTCTGAGCCACTGATCCCCACCCTCTGAGTTCTGCCATTGAGCCAATTTCTAATCCACCTCACCATCTACTCATCTAYCACACACTTCTGGAGCTTGCCCAGGAGGATGCTGTGAGGGACGATGTCAAAAGTCTTGCTGAAGTCCAGGTCGATGACATCCACCGCTCTGCCCTCATCTATCCAGCCAGTCACTCCATCATAGAAGGCTATCAGGTCAGTCAAGCATGATTTCCCCTTGGTGAATCCATGCTGGCTACTCCCGAGTACCACCTTCTCCTCCATGGGCCTGGAGACAATCGTCAGGATGAGCTGCTCCATCACTTTTCCAGAGATGGAGGTGAGGCTCACCATCCTGTAGTTGCCCGGGTCCTCCTTTCCTTTTTTGATGACCGGGGTGATGTTGGCTTTCTTCCAGTCCTCTGGCACCTCCCCAGTTCTCCAGGACCTTTCCAAGATGATGGAGAGCCGCTTAGCTATGACATCCGCCAGCTCACGCAGCACTCTGGGGTGCATCCCATCGGGGCCCATAGATTTGTGGGTGTCGAGTTTCCTTAGGTGCTCTCTGACCCAATCTTCCTCTACCCAGGGCAAGTCTTCCTCTCTCCAGTCCTCTTCTCTTGTCCTTAGGGCCTGGAATTCTAAAGGGGTGCCCTTGGTAAACACCGAAGCAAAGAAGCCATTCAGAAATTCTGCCTTTACTGTGTTTTTCATAACCAGGGTGCCTACCCCGCTGCTCACCAGCAGACCCACATTTTCCCTGACCTTCCTTTTGTTGTTAATATATTTGAAGACATTTTTCTTGGTACTTTTAACATCCTTCACCAGATTACATTCCAAACGCATCTTAGCTTTCCTGCTCACATCTCTGCAATTCCTGACGATGTTCCTGTATTTCTCCCGAGGGGCCTGTCCTTTTTTCCACATTCTGTATATTGTCTTCTTCTGCTTGTGCATTGCCACAAGCTCCTTGCTCACTCACGCAGGTTTCTGCCCCCACAGGACTCCCCATGTACAGCCTTCAAATGGTGGATGAAATGGATAATTCAAAAAAAAGCTAGAAGATTCCTCATATTAAGCATTTATGTGAATATTATACTAATCCCTATTAATTAGGGCTTTGATAGATGCAAATTAAAAGTTTTTTCCAAAATTAAAAGTTTTCTTTACATCTCACAGTTCTAGGTATTCCTAAGAAGTAGTTCTTACCTCCTTCACTTGTGAGTGCTCTGGATCACACATGCATACACACTGTTCACTGAAGATACCAGGAATATTTTTTTAAGCACTGTTGAGATGCTCACTATATTACATAAAGCACATTTTGCAAGTGAGAAGATGATACAGCATCATCCAAACAGCAATTCATGAATTGCTGACATACTGTTGGACAAAATCTGGATTAGACAGATAGGAAGTCTTGGCACCAGCTTTTTTCTCATATTTTGGAGCAGCCTACTTCTAACTATGAGAAAAAAAAAATGGCCCTAAACCATGAGCAATGTTGCTTCCTCTTTTGATAATCTCTTAGCATTTCAATTCTCATTCTATTCTCATTCCAACCCTGCCCGATCCTCAGAGGTTCTTGCAACAATGCTGGCTAAAGATATTTCTAACATAGAATCATAGAATGCTTAAGGTTGGAAGGGACCTCTCGAGGTCRCCTAGTCCAACCCCCCTGCACACGCAGGGTCACCTAGAGCATGTGGCACAGGGTGGTGTCCAAGCGAGTTCTGAAGATCTCCAGAGAAGGAGACTCCACCACCTCTCTGGGCAGTGGTGCTCTGTCACCCTCACTGTTAAGATGATGGTCCACTTGCCACCTGAACACAGTCCAGACACAGAAACACTTTACACATAATAAAACGATGCCATTAAGTTTTTACCAAAATTCACCCTTAAAAGCAGCAGGAGGAGATCTTTGTCATGTCTTATTTTAAATGTTCAACTGCCTTGATTTAAATCAGCACTGCCTTACTGCAGTAGCTTTCTCTGCAAATGAGGAAGAGGGGAACTCCTATGTTAGCACTGAGCTCTCACAGGCATGACAGACACAAGAAGTTTGCAGAAATTGTGGCACAAGGAAGCAAGAAAAAAAATTAACATTTCCTGACCTGACAGGGTGATTTTGCAGGCCACATACATCCCTAATGAAACAATTAATAAATCCATCTGAGATTGAAAGAATGAATGAGTTGATACTGAAACGGACTTGGGTACCATGAGTCTAATCCAATGTCAATTAAATAAAAGGAACATTTTCCCAAGAGCTTCAGGAGGCATTATAACAGACCTCCAGCACATGCTGCAAATGCCTAGTCCAAGACTT
The DNA here is from genome assembly GCA_003342815.1 of Eudromia elegans. NCBI lineage: Eukaryota > Metazoa > Chordata > Aves > Tinamiformes > Tinamidae > Eudromia > Eudromia elegans. Next base: position 4,960,482 of record PTEX01000036.1, on the reverse strand, counting down.
CTCCCTTCCTCTAATCTTTGCATTCCCTTCCTTTGACTGCATTTCCAGTTCCTTCACTTTTCAATCACTTCCTCTCTTGCCTGGCAGGCAGGCAAGAAAGATGGAGACAAGTACTGCAGATTAAAGGGTAAGGGCAGGCAAGGGAGTCTGAAAAGCCATTCGTGCACCCAGTAGAAGAGATGCCTATCTGCTCACACAGGCAGTGATAAATGGCAGAGTTTGGACTTCTCAATAAAAAATATCTATCTCAATAAGAGGGTGTGAGCAGACACATCTTCCATACAATACTTTTTCTAAGGAAGCATCCACTGCAGCTTGCCATGATAACTAAATTTATTATTAACTGTGTATTTCATGATGTTAGTGACAATATGTTAATGTGATTTTTCACGTTCTCCTGCAGTGAACAGATGGCTCCTTTTACTTTACTTTCCACATCAAGTGTGATTATTTCTTGGTGCCAAAAGCCACCTGCCGCTCCYCGGTCTCCAGTCTAATTTTTTATGTTGGTAAAACACAGCAGGACTTGTTATCAGTTGGATGGCATCTTAATAAAAGGAGACATGCCAACATATTGACATCATGTTCAAGGGGAAATTTTAGCCCAATCCTGGCCCCTCCCCCAGTTCATAAGAAATAATAAAAATGAAATGAAGGGAAGAGGGGGAGAAAGCCAGCAAGCCCCTCTCTCCCCTCCCCAGGCTCCACCAGTTTCAAGATGCTCAGTCACAATTTTTGGGCCTCATGCCAAGATGCAGAGTTGGCCTCCTTTTGTTCCCATACCAAGCACCTCAGTCAGGGCTCTGATCTCTTATCCTGTGTAATGATAATTAGCCATAACATATTCAGAAGTCAAATGTAAGCAGGAATACATTAACATTGAGATCAGTGCTGGGGTAATTTTCATTGGGAAAATGACAAAGAAGGACAYAAAAATTAAAATACAGGATGCAGAGATTTTCAGTATCACTTTCAAACAGATGAAGGGTAAACTCATTTGTTTGTCAGTCACGAGCTAGCACTCAACAGACAGCTGTGGTTTACAATAAATAAACAATACGAGCCTGATAAGCTATTGTAGACCACCTCAATTTCTCTTCACACTGCTGGAAACAAAGGATGTGCTACAGATGAAGATATTCAAAAGCTAAGGCATAAAGTTCAGTAAGCTCATATGTAGACACCTGTGTATATTGCCTAGTTTCTCAAATACAGCTCTCCTTGACTTATCTCGGAACAGAAAAGTATTGAACAGCACAGTTGGGAAGGGAAATTCCAGCATCTAATAAGCTAAGTCTCCCTAAAAGTCCAAGGTACTTGTACTCTCAGATAAAGCAAGTGGTTTAAAAATATCATTTAATACATTTGTAATGTGATGCAGCGGGTACTCGCAAAGTTCATTTTAAGCACTCCTGTTAGAAAACAATGGGAAATGTCTGCCAAGGAGTCACCAGAAGTATATTTACTCCATATTCACATTCCCCTGTCTTGTGCAAATATTCCAAAATGAAGATCATCCAGTACATTCCAAATTTCATGAGAAATGATAACAAACACTTTGGCAAAGTCCTTACCAAAAAGCCTACACTCTCTGAAAGTCCATACCATCAAGAAACATTTCAGACAAGATGCAATGGTGAAACATTTCACCATCTTAATTAAAACAAACAAACAAACAAACAAAAAACAACAACAACAAAAAAAAATTGACCCAAAAAAGCACAACTCTATTAAAACCAGTGACTATAGTGTTACAAGCTGACAAACAGCTGACTGTTCTGCTTAGCAATTGAATACTCATAACTGCAGCTGATGACTATAAAAGGGCTAAGAATAGCCACGCATGCTTTATTCAGCACTTTCAATTGGAAAACAACTCAAAAACATTTTTTTCTTACATGTTCAGCTCGGAAAATATGCAAACTCTATTTGATAATTTATCCACTGTATTTTCCAGCAATCTCTAAATAATTATTCATGGATAGTTATTACTACTATGCTCTCAGCTGTGTGCAACTACTGTGCAGTCAACACTAAGGATTCGAAACAGACCAGTCTGCTTAGCCCCTATACTGCTCAATGTCAAAGCTAAATGAAAACTGGGAGGAAATAATTCTTCTGTGGAATAAGATGTAAAGTGTTTTTATTTAAAAAAGAAAAAGAAAGATATAAAAGATACTTGTGGTGAGATCCACTACTTTTGCAGAGGGTAAGGCAAGTATTGTTATTAGGCATGTCTTGTATAACACTATAGAAAATACATTCACTGATGCACTCACCAAGAAATTATTTTTCCATACTAAATATTAACTCCTTTGAAACTGGGAAGAGGCTTCCATAAAAAGGAAGGGGGCAAGACAGGAAAAAAACACGAAGCACATCAGTTACCTTGTTGTTGATGACACTGGAAGGGTGAGAGACAGGTGTTTCATTTTTGTCTGTTTGTCAAAAAACTTGCAATCAATACCATGAATACCTTCTAATAAAAAAATGTTTTAAGCAAGAACATCTTCCTTGTTTTCTGAGCAGACCTCCTGCCTCTTTTTTTTTTTTTCCTTCATAAGAGCTAAATTTCTGTTTTCAACAAATTGTTAGGCAAAACAGTATTATCCTCAAATCAGTCCCCATCTACAAGCATCAGTACAGACAAGCTCCTTCCCATGAAATGCAGCATGTTAACAGAACTGATGTGATTTCTGTAGGAAATTGGTTCTTAGATATTAAAACACATGAAGAGAAGCACTCTTAGTCAAACTCAGCGTGTCACTCACTGATGTGTACAGATTTTTGAAGGAATAAGGGGAATTTTAGACTCTGTATTAGCATGGTATGGACAATACTCTTCCTATTGCACCACATAAAACAATCACAACTCTTTGGCTGGACAGCTCTCTCACTGGTGATGCAGCGACAGCAGCTACCTGGACTACACAGCCTCATCTCCTGACAACACACACAGTGAAGGAGCACTGCAAATGGTTACTGTTGTGGATTGTTGCATTCCCATCCTGAATTATTTACATAAGCTAGAGGCTTATTTTTTAACCCCCCTAATAAACTCACATGAGGGATAGGTGCCTTTCATAATCACAAAGTTTGATCTCTGTATTTCCTCCCTTAGTTGGGCGCACAACAGGAGTTCTCGATTGCTTAAACTGTGTTCAGGATGCAGTATGATGTCTGCTTTTGGCTCAAATGTGAGCATCATTAAACCACCCTGTGTTCAACACTAACTTTTGCTAAAGGGACAAAAAAAGAATAAGAAACTGCTCGTCTTTTTCAAAAACCATAGTCACTCCTAATTTTTACTCTTAATCCTGCTATTCTAACTCACCATCCAGTTTGAAAGAAACTTTCATCCAAAACGAACAAATGTTTTATTCAGGACAAAAGAAAACTCCTTTGTGACATCCCCTTAAACCTCACTTCCCTTCCAGTCAGTTTTTAAGAGTGCAGCACTGTAAATGTAGCTATAGCATTACTAGCAATGGTAATAAGATTCTGCACTTTCATTTTCAGAAGTGTCCAGAATAGAAAATTCAAGAAGAGAGAATTTTTACTTGAAGTACTGCAGAAAGTAGTAGCAAGACATCCCACATGCCTTTTAAAAGACTGAAAAATGTATATTTTAATCAATTTCCCTAAATAGCTTCCAATGTTGTGCCCTCCTCCTGTGCCAAATGTCTCCGGTGATTTAAGGAGAACATTCAACAAATAAATCAGGTTTGGTTTCCTTCTAGCATAGTGCATCTCTCCAAGACACTGTTTCAATTAATCCCTGGGAAATACAAGTACTGGGACAAAGCTAGTGCAGTCAACACAATTTCTCATAGTTAGGTCACTTCCCCAGTTGAGGCTCACAGCAGCACCTTAGACAATATCTTGCTCTGCCTCTCAATTCCTCTGGGTCCATCAACTGTACCTGGATCCTGGGCTGGAGTCCTTCAAATCACAATATTTCATGGGAGACCTTAAAACAGGAATTGAGTCAAGCTCTTAAACCAGCTCAAGTTACCAAGCAAGTGACATGTCACTATAAATACAGACAATTTCTTGAAATTAAATTCACACATGCTGAGCTCRGTGCCAAATGTATCTTGCCATGGTTTGGCATTCAGGTTGCACAGGGCTAATCCTGTTCAGAATCAGTGACTGATGTTCAGGAACTGGGAGCTGCAGAACTTCAAATTGTTTCTTAGASGCACACATATGTAGTAGCTGTTTCTCCACACTGCATGGCACTCCTTGTGCCTGTGTGATAGAAGAATTAAGCCTGTCATTAGGAATCATTTCAGTGGCTGAAAATGCAGCCTCTCTCTTGATAATGTGCAGTATCATTTAAAACAAATTAATTTCTCATTTCTTGCTGCTGGTCATAATTCTCAGCATGGGACACATCACAAATGACCTTAAGGATGGACACACAATAATCATTAGCAAATCAGGAAAATCGGCAACTAAAAACAACCCTAAGTCATTACAGCCATATATTCTCCTCTCCATTCCTCGGTTTCTGGAAGCTCATTTTCATAATATGATTCATCTAATATTGGCAAATTATAGCAGTCTCTCCCTCCTTTAGGCTACTGGATGGTCTCTGTATATTCTATTGTAAAATTGGTTAATTAATAATTTCTCTATATTGCCACTAAGCAGAACTGCACGGTTAAATTATGATGATGGTGCCTCATTACATGCACGTTGCAAGGCACCAAGTAATCATTTCATGTGGCTGTGCATACTGCATGTGTGTGCCCTGATGGTTAAGCAGGACCATGCTCTTTCTGTGGTGCTTTTCAGGGCTTCACTTTCAAATTATAACAAGGCAGACTCTGTGGATGAAAAGAGAAAGGTCATGGGGAGTGACAAGGGAAGAAAATAAAGACTAATTAAAATACAGGTATTTGAACACAGTGAGACACCCCTGCTTGTTAGTTTAACTGAAGGACAAGGTATACTGAGCAAGTCTCATTAAGGATTGCTGCAGGAGTCTAGCTAGAGCCTTTGGTTTCACCTACAGGTGCAGGGAATAAAGCTGTTACCACCCCTCTTATCTCTCAAGAAACAAAAGTTACATGGAGAATAAACAAACAAATCCGTTGCTGTCAAGATGAGACTTCCTCRAACCCTGCAGCTCTGAGCCTGGCTCTGCAGCTTGTGTTATTGTTTTAAAATTAACAGCCATAATCCCCTGGGAGAAAGCAATCGCTTGCCTCCGTGTAAACCCTTGCCCAGGACTAAATGTTATAATAAACAATCATCCATCCAGATAGAACATTATGCAGCCACTCTATGTGGTAGATATTGAATATTTGTTGCTGCTTTGTTGCTGGTTTTTCTTCTTTTTATTTTTTAATCAGGAAGCCTAATAACATCCCTATGAATAATCTCCCTCTTGAAGTCTARCATAAATACGATCACAATTTGGTCAGTCACCTACTTTAACCTCTTGTTGAAATTACACTCTCACAAGCTTTTCTCATTGTTTCAATAAAAGAAAATGAATAAACTTAACCCAGGGAGTGTTTAAATATCCACTTGGGTTTCCTGCGAAACCTTTACTCTGTGATTTAYATGAGCCCTAGAGAAATTGCCTGCAGTGCTTGGCCTCTGTGTTTAGCATACAGTATAAATCATTACTACCCAAGTAGTACCAAATGATATTTATTTTTCATACATATATATTTTACCTCTGAAGCAGTGTGTGATTCTAGCAGGTTGGAGTGAAGGCCCCTTTTACTATTGGATTGGTGGTACCTAAGATCCATCAGGATATGAGTCCAGACAGCTGAAAGACTCACTAAGATGTTTGAGGCAGACACATGTGCAAACTCACACAGCCTCCAATGAATGCAATGGCCCTGACCAATTCAGCTCAATGTGTCCAATGTCACCAGCTTTGGCTTCTACTTTGTTGCCCTCCATAAGGAAAAGATTCTGCCACTTTGCACTTCTGCATCTCTTTTCCTTGCCTACACAGTGATACAAAATGGCAATGCCTTTTTCTCACAGACCTGTTAAAGCCTCTGAACAGTATGAGGCCTTTGCATAGCAGCATGAAAACTGTAACACTCTGAGAGGTGGACTCTGTACTCCAAACTACACCCAAGTCCAAGTACTTCCTTGTTTCTGGCGTAACTTGCTACTGACACCAACACTTCAAACAGGATGCTAGCAGTCTAAAGAAATAACCCTCCTTCACAAATTTCAAACTATCTAGCAGTTTGCTGTTATTCTGAAATCCACTCTAACTTATCCATTAACTTCACATCAGAAAGAAAKAAAGTTCATTTGCTTCTTCACATTCACTTCTCCAAGATCTATTACATAATTATATTAACACTAATAATATCAAATGATGAACTCACGTGCTTTGAATAAAAGCTAGTAGTATTATGTGTAACAGCATCATCTGGTGCCTTTTTCTATAACAGCATGTATGTRTACAGAACAACATGTACCCAGTTTTATCCTCCTAACTGTACTGTCTTTCAGAGCAATTTTCAGTATACAATTCCTAGTACCATCTCCTTGTATCTTCCCACAGCTTCCTTAAGKTTGGAACTTCTGTCTTAATGTCAAGACAGTCCCTTACTCCCAGGCAAAAGGACACCTTCCTTAGTATTGGCTGTGGGATTCCTCTATGCCATCGACTCACAGAACATGAAGTTCCATACTATGGAGATCTGACACAGGGGCAGCCATAGATAAAAGAGTCACTCAGAGAATCAAGAGTTATGTGATTTACTGAACAAATGTAAAACTGAAAACTCTTCCCTAAAGATACTAACAATTTAATTATTGTCTATATAATCTATTTATATATAGTATATTTTATTTATATACTAAATTTATCTATTTATAGTATAGTGGACCTCTTTTTTTAAGCAAGTAATGGGTCTCATCTGTGAGAAACGCAAGAATCCTCAAAGTCTCTCCTTCAGAGCTTAACTGGCCATCTGAAGCAAGGGCCCCTGGGGATTAATCCCTTGAAGACATTTGTCCACTGGCATTGGCAGCATCCATGTTTACTCCTGCTATCTCTSAAAGATATGACATGAGCAGAGAGAGCAGAAAAGGTGGTCCTAACAAAGATCTCCTTCATTATAACATAAAATGAATGAATCAAACCAACTTTTCTTTACAGGTGACAGTTTTAAGTGCTGAGTGACAGAATTCTTCTTTGCCAGTACCGGAGACAGCCAGCAGCATGATAAGGCAGTCAAGTTGCTGGAGAACCTACCGTATGAGCAGAGGTTAAATGAGTTGGGCCTGTTTAGCCTAGAGAAGAGAAGGATGAGAGGGGATCTAATCAACATGTACAAATTCCTGAGAAATGACTGTAGGGAGGAAGGAGCTAAACTGTTTTAGCTGGGGCTATGACAGTGGCTGGGGCAATGATAGTGACAGGGGACAATGGTTTTAAGCTGAGGCATAGGAGGTTTCATCTCCAGGTGAGGAAGAACTTCTTTACTGCAAGGGTGACGGAGCCCTGGAACAGGCTGCCCAGAGAGGCTGTGGAGTTTCCTTCTCTGGAGATCTTCAAAACCTGCCTGGATGCCACCCCATGCCACRTGCTCAAGGTGTCCCTGCTGGAGCAGGTGGGTTGGACTTGATCTCTAGAGGTCCCTTTCAACCCTAAAGATTCTGTTATTCTGTGATTCTCTGTCTGTTCTCCAGGGACATCCTGAGCTCCAAACTTTTCCCAAGGAAAAGAAGGACCAAAAACATTTAATAACTCCTAGAAGTCCAAGGTAAAGGCAGGCTCTTTTGTAAGGGTTCTTTTTTTTTACTACTGAGGAAAGCCTTGCACATGGCTCTGGGAAAATTCCACTATATAGCTGAGTTTCCAAATAAAGGAAGCATCAATTACGCAGAATATCTGAGAAATCTCTCTCTGCCACAGAATCCTCAGAATTATCTGGGGATAAAATTCCCTTTTGCCTCTTTCTTCTTACCTTAGGTAGGATAATTTTTATCATTATACACCTTTATATACACCTAAATACACCTTTATAACAGTGTAATGACCTCAAAGGAAAGAAAATAAGCAAGACAATGACATCTTTACGGGGAAGCACTTAACTTCCAAGAGAGAAGAGTAGCCACTGTTCTGCACAGGGGCTGAAGTTTGCAAGTCCATGCTGTGCTGCAATTTGCTTCTTACAGGCTAACCTGTCAGTTCAATCAAATAAGTGTGAAGTCTCCAAGAGAACGTGTTGTGCAAAAGAAAAAAATACATTTGCAGAGGCCGATCATGTCACACTGGATAACTGTGACAAGTCATCAGGATGCTGGGTTAGTGCACTGCCTCAGCTTTCAGCTCAGATGAATAGGTATAAGCAGATTACTCAACAGTAGCTCTGTGCCCTAGTTGCCTGGAGGAATTCCAGTATAATTAACTTGAACCTACCCCAGGCGTATTCTGGGTTCTTTCTGCATTTAGATGTTACATCTGAACCTAAAGCACACTTACAAATGAGAACCTTTTAGTGAAAGATTGGCTACCCAGACACACAGTTCAGCAACTTAAAAACATAGGCAAGGATTCTGCATTTAACCAGAGGTCCTGTTTTCTCATGGATTTATCTACAATTCTGGCCACAGTGTGCAGCAGTGTCTGCACTATATCAGGTATAAAAGGCATTGGCAGGGAAAATCACTGCACGCGCAGCTGTGCTGCTATTATCAAGAAGAATTCAGTATGAATCATACTTCACCTAGCCACACTATTGTTTTCAATGGCATTTATGATCCTAAGAACAAAAAAAAAAAAAAAAACCCCCCCCCAAAAAAAAAAAAAAAAAAACCAAAAAACCCACAACCAACAAACACCACCCCATCCCACCCACGAAAACTATACTATATTGCTATATTGCCCACTATATTGCTATACTGCCCAGCTATGGGCAAGACTACATTCATATGGGCACAAAGCAAAAGCAAAATCAAAGGATGATGTCTGCCTCAGAGAATTTGCTATCTGTGAGTATATGAGAAGAACCAAAAGGGAAAAACAATCAACAGGATAGTAAAGATGCTGGGAAACCGGACACAAACACAATGCATGTTTTTCTCATTCTCTTACATTTCAGACACACTGCAGAGCTCATCTGACACTTTTATTACCGAAATTCAACTTCTCTTAACTTCTCTTTCTTTTTTTTTATCATCCAACTTTATTTCAACAGGACATTACACTTCAGGAAGTCAGGAAGAAGCCAGAGGCAATTCTAATCCTCCATCTRCAGCTTCACTCAGGTGGGCCTTCAGACTCAAGTTTTGCATTCAGAGAGATGCTTCTCTGGTTTCTGACTCTATCTGCTAACAATCCCTAGCACAAAGGTAGACTGCAACTTCTCCTGCTGCAAGCTGTCATGCCATAGGATAAATGCAATTACTTGTTATGCCCAAGTATCTTGCTCTTCCCCTTCTGCCCCTAAGTGAACTAACAAATGAAAGCATATAGGACACCTTCCCCACCTTACCCATAGCATCACTATATGTGTCTTCTTGGCCAGCATACAAAATAAAGCAAAGGTTGACTACACGGCAAATCAAAGCAAAACATTTTCCAGAATTTTCTTCAGGATCTCATATTTTTGTCACTCTTATTTCCCTCTAGCTGAAATTAAGTTTCATTGTTGAAAATGTCACTTTGAAAAAAAGACACCTTCTCACCTATTAGCTTGCCACATCAGTACAGTATTGATACAAACCTCACAGGTGTCCCATGACTGTACACCATGTACAAAACACTAAAATGCTGTAACTTATTGGATCTTTTGGGCCAATGCACAGGGTAAACTCTGTAGAGATTCTCAACCCCGTGTTATTACTGGTAGCCAAAACGTGAACACAGTGCTGCTCTCAGCTTCCAACATCTTGGCTTCTGCTGTGGACTCCCAGCAGCTGCATGTTACAAGCAGAGCAATTCAAACTGTCAAAGACTTTCATAGTGAAAATAAATATAATTTCTTATAACTTCAAGCACAGGCTGACCACAGGCATCTTGTGAAAACAGAGATGTACAGGGTACATGCCATCAAGCCTATGCATTCCTTTGAAATATCTGAGGTTGTTTCCCATTACAGAACATCCAGTCTGGTAAGCAGCCATAATTCAGTTCTTCATGGAGTCCAGCTGTTCAGCGGCATTTTCAAGTTACTGTTTTTATTTCCTCTGTGTCAAATTATTTCTGCTTCCATCTTTTTCCAGTGCCTAAGGGCTTTGCCATAGCCTACACCAGTTCTTTTTCGTATGCATTTAAAGTCTGGATTCTTTTTTGAGCAATGTTTCCACATAAACAATACTATGGCTAATCAATCTTGGCTCATTCTAGTATACTTATGTAACCAACTCTTGCTTTCACAAGAAAACCAACTGTGGTCTGCAACATAAAGCCCACACTCAGGCAAAAATACTAGCAAATTTGCACTTTCAAACTTCCGCAGTTGGCCCAGGTAACTACAGTAGCACTGAAAGTCACTTTAAGGTCCCTCCAGGGAGATCCCTGCCAGCCTAACTTCTTCGGTCCTCACAAAACAGGAATCTAGTCAGCCAAAAGAGGTCAGTGGACAAACCTTACCTTGGTCTGCACTGGGCCGATACTGGTTTTAACCATCAATATGGCTCATGACAAATGAGAAGCCAGGCTTCCAGCTGAATTTCAGTTTAGTTATTTTTGTTTTAATGTATGTGTGAATCAATTAATCCTGTCATAGAAGGGCATCGTAAACTGTGTGCCAGAGTTAATGAGTCAGACATTATCACATCATTACACCAGCTGGCATAATGTAGCATGTGTTGTTTGTCATAATATACACTGCCATGCTTAACAACCATTAATTGTTTACACGAGCAGTCATATTTTTCTTCAAAGAACCTTCAGYGACTGGTTAATATTTTGAAAGCTTCTTAAGCAAGTAACTCTTACAAGTAAAAGATAATAACAAAAATAACTCCCTCTCAAATGAAGCTAGGCAAAAGGGATTTATACATAATGACAACTAAAGCTCCATCTCCTTCATTAGAAAAATTGAAAAACAAAAGCWCTCAGATACCAACAAGTTGCAGGAACTCAATCCCCACTAGTCAAGGCTGCCATAAATATTAACAGACAAGCCACAGAAGTCCCTCTGCTTTTGGGGTGATCGAGTGCTGTCTTTATTTGCTCACATGCAACTCTAAGCACAGAAGGAAGTTTGAGACTATTMTCACCGCACATTGGGATATACTGGAAGAAACTGCATGGAAGTTAGGAGCCTCATTGACATAACAGTAACAGAATATGAGATTTATATTTGCTTGTTGCAGTTAGAAAATGAGGCAACTTTCCCAAGATGGTGGTGGTTTTCTGTCATTCTTTGCATCAATCACCTATGTTTGTCAGGTGAAAATACAGCAATCAGTCCTACTTTATCATAATAATTTGGCTGCTAAGGCTTTCTTGGCTGACTAAAGACAACATTTGGACTTGCAGCAACAAACCCAGGTTTACCAGCTTTCTGTGATTGGATTCAGTCTGCTTCTGGCCAGATTTGTTGGCCATATGGCTTTCCAAAGCCAAAGGCTAATAACATGTTTAAGGTTGGAATTACTACAGCAGCCAGAAACACTGAATTTGACCTGCAGGTACACACAGCCATAGACATAAGAAAAAGAAAATCAACAATATAAAACCATCTTTTGTCACACTAGAGTTTTGATATTTAGGAAACATTTATATTCCACAGCTAAGAGTATACAAAAGTTAAAGTAATTAAAGAAAATTCTTAGAAAACATCACCATGCAAAAGAATGTCAGATATAGGGAAGTCTGAATAAAGATAAGGGGGAGAGGGAGAAGGAGGGGAAGGAGAAAGGAGAGGAGAAAGGAGAGGAGAAAGGAGAGGAGAAAGGAGAGGAGAAAGGAGAGGAGAAAGGAGAGGAGAAAGGAGAGGAGAAAGGA
>PTEX01000036.1:4884503-4948242 GCA_003342815.1 Eudromia elegans | reverse complement strand
GAGAGGAGAAAGGAGAGGAGAAAGGAGAGGAGAAAGGAGAGGAGAAAGGAGAGGAGAAAGGAGAGGAGAAAGGAGAGGAGAAAGGAGAGGAGAAAAGAGAGGAGAAAAGAGAGGAGAAAAGAGAGGAGGAGGAGAAGGAGAAGGAGAAGGAGAGGGAGAGGGAGAGGGAGAGGGAGGGGGGGGGAAAAGGAAAAGAATAAATATTGAAATATGGAGTATTAATACCTCAAACAACCTTAATGTACTGTTAGTTTCATTTAAGACACTCGTGATTCAGGGAAGTGCTAAAAACAACAGATGCTGCTCTTTTGATGGGAAACATACAATCCTGTTCATTCACCTTATGGAATTAATTGTCACCATGCAGTGCTCTTCTGTGCACACAAGGGAAGATGAGCAGCACAGATGTGGCTAAGACGACACACAGCAGCAAGGTCTCCCTAATGTTTCCAGCTCTGCGTGTCAGGCAGCTCGTGCCTATGGCCACCAAGGAGCAGCTCCGAACACTCTAGTTTCTCCCATTCACACTTATGCAAGACCTGATGTAAAAAAAGTGCTCAGGCACATGCTAATCTCTAAGTGTCTGAGTTGTTCTGTTGAAGTCATGTGCTTAAAGAGCAGCTCATGTTACCTTCCACTTGCATCTTTGCAGCCTGCAACTAACATACCCTAGAAGAGAGTCCACAACTGATCCATATCTACTATCTTTCTGTAATGTTGTTCTCTGGTGCCTGCCCAAGCTTATCTAGCATCCAGATACCAGCTACAGAGTTTCCCCAACTTTTCTGTTGTGGACCATTGCAGTTAAAGTACAAAGGAAACATCAATTCCCACATCCTGGAATATCTTCTGAGCACATACATGCATGTATGCCAGTTGTCAGCTAGAATTTCACAGTCAGATCTGAAGGTTGTTTTTTCTCTAGATAAAAATAATCCCATTTTGCTATGCCCCAGGTCTCAGAACTCACTGCTCTACCTCAAATCCAGATGAAAATGTAGCTTGCCCACTCAGTTGCAAAATAGGAACCACAATTGACTGGTGAGAARTGGGGTGGGGGCGGAGGGGAGTTAACCTGCAGATGGATGCTCCAGATCTTAAAGGGTTTCCTGCCTTCAGTTCTCTGATAAGAGTCCTGAAGTCACACAGCTTAAATGGAATATATGCTTTCCCATAATGCTGAACATATAGGGAGAAAGAAAAGACGTGCCCTGTACAACTCCAGATGCCACATGCTTCACACTCACAATTCCTGCAGTGGAGAGATGCAAGATGTCTCTGTGTGCATCACAGTTATACTTGCCTATGTTCAGGCACTCAACTACTGGGCAGATGTTTAACAACATCCACAACAACAATTTAAAATTTTTAACATTGATTTTACATGGACACTATGTCTGAAGAAAGACATCAGAAGCAATCTATTTAATATTTATACACTTGAGTTCTATTTTGCAACTGTAATCAGCACTTTTACTCCCCCTCCCATGTGATACTTAGTACATCCTTTGCTTTTTGGACTCTTAATGCCTTCTGAAGGAAGACTTCATTGTTTAGGTTAAACTTAATTTGCTGGAAGTCACAGAAGGCCTGAGCGATTTAGCTACAGGAAAGGATTTTTTCTCTCTCCCCTAATTTTAGTTTATAAAGGAAACACTGGAATATTTACAGGAGGCAGTAGTATTATAAATTAGGAATGGAAAAACCTCTTAGATTCAGTTATCTCCTTTCACAAGAAACCATGTCACATTATGGATTTCTCACTCTACATTTTGAACTAGTTTGAGTTCTCACTTCCAGTGCTGCTGCCAGAGCGGTTCCAAAATCCAACTGCTTTGCTATGGAAACTCCCTAACTCAGAGTCTAAGGTTGTTCAGAGACAATTTGTTTTCCCCTATTCTGATATGTAGGCATACTTTAAATTCTCTGGCACTTTTTCGTGCCCTACRGGGCTCTTAAAAAAGTCATCTCTTCTGCAGAGCTGGATAGGCTGCTCAAGAAAGCTTTGTTTAGTCTTGTGAGTTATGCTCAATGAGTCTATCTGAAGTCCTGGATTCTTGATCATCTGAGACTCAGGACATCTTTAGTTTAGAGAGTAGGCCCATGCAGCTCACAGCAGCCCTGCTGCCTTCCTCAAGGAAAGCAGAATATACAAGGTCTAAGAGCTTCATGCATTAAATCATAATTATTAGCACCTAATTAAAGCTCCACTGATGCTCCAGTGGTCCACTGGTTTCAATGGGACTAGTTGGAATTAAGGCAAAGCTTTTCAAGAAGCATTTCATATCCTCTGCAACGAAATTGTTCGGTAAACATGAAACCTTCATGGCATTTGGGCAAAAAAAGGCATTTTGATCTGGCTGAAATTCCTGACGGCCAAACTTCCATTTAATTCTTCAATATTGCTGTCCTTCCATACAAACACAGTTAAAAGAATATTGAAGTAGGACAGCAAGTCAAACTGGCCCAAAGGCAAATGATTCATGCATCTAAGAAATGCAGAGGAGAAGGATCCAACCAGATATCACACCTTATATGCCATATGCCTGAGGATATAGCAAAATCAGATGAGAATGAAGACGGATTTCTTATTTTCCTAATGAAATTGAGGCCCAGGGGAAGTAACGTCAAATCACTGTCCTCTCCTTTTCCATATTGAGAAAATGATTTTTACCTCTTAGTTGGACTTACAGTAATTGTATAAAGGCTTCCAATCTCTGAAAACTGTAATGAAATCTGTAATCCTGACCTGATGGATATGAGCTATACAATTACTCTGAGTATATTTAAAGCAAATAATCCATTCCCACAAAGCTTCAAATATTCATAGCTTCTGGTGCAAGACACTGTGTCCACGGGTTCTGATTATAATTACTTCGCAACAAGGTGGAAGGACATGTTTGACTCCCCCTAAACCCTTTAAGAGATCTCATCCTCTGGCTTTGACAGGGTTTGAGACATGTTAAGTCCTCAATTGATTGAATATCTCTTGCAGAGGAGGAGAAAAAAACAGAAAAACCTGAGACAAGAAAGAGTTCATCCAAAGCAATACTCCCAGTATGACCTGAAGGGGAAAAAAAAAAAAGTCATTACCTAGAGTTTTGGGGAGCAAAAGCCCAGAAATGTATGTCTGACCTCTGCAAGACATGTCTTTCTGGTTATCCACTGCTTTCTGTGGAGTGAATTCCTTGCAGAGCCACACACACACACACACACACACACACACACACATCATTCCAAGTAACTATTTAATTAGGAAGTTGGTATAAAAGTTTAGGCAGAGGTACAAAGACCAAGAACTCTGTTCCAGTTCATCCTAAAAACTCCCACTGAGTTCTGCATCATAATAGCAGCTCCATACCCATACGCTTCATTTAGATGCACCCTGAAGTTTCACTGAAATGAAAAAAATATATATTAATTACATGCATAAAATGAACCATAGTCTCCTTCAATTTACCTAAACTGGGGGTTGAAAGAAACATTTCAGGATTATTTAATCAAGCATGTTATACAGTATAGGTAGCTTGTTACTCAGGTGTCCATTGGCTTATTGTTTGGAAAACAAACCTCTGGAAAGACAAACCTCTTTAAATAACCTCTTCAGAGTATGTTCATCATGTCACTGGTATCCCATTACTGACAGGATTTCAGGAACTTCCTATCCATTTTTCCCACTCATCTCCAGCCCCTACAATTGCACTGACACGCATTTTGCAAACTGTCCTGTCATGCAAACCAGCAAAATTACCAGGGTGAAATTATTCCCTCCTCCATTAAGAGAAGTAATTTTTAACCTCTGTCATTATAGCAAGCCATTCTTCATCATAGCATTACAAACAGTGACATTACAAGGGAGGTGGGAAGAGAGGGAGAGAAGGGGTGGAGTGGTAGGGGGAGAAGTATAAGCTTCTTACTGTGTTTTCATTGTCTCACTGAACAGTTAAGCTGGACTGTGAAAGGTACTTCATGCAGAGGTGTACCTAAAATGGATCCTCCCACAAACATGCGCTGAGAACAAAGTGTAACTAATAAGAGAACAATTGAGTTGTCAAAAAAGAGTTTACAAGTTAGTAAAAAGGGTAAGAATTATTGATCAGAGTTTCTACAAAGACAAAAATAATGCTATACCCACCACATGGCAACTTTGTGTGTGCAAGTACATACAGACTGAGAGTATGACCAAGATACAAACTTAAGGATGCTACAAACTCAAATGGTCCTGAGGGGTTCTGCATTATCCCAACTCAGTCCTTGCCGGCTTAAGAGGAAGCCACCCTCTCCTTCTCCACATAATTATTGCTTCTCCTTGTCTCACACGTCCAGTCAAATTGTAGCTCTAAGTAAAGCAACAGCGACACTAGTCTGCAAAATATTTGTTTAGCTCAAATTGCATTTAATACATTAACAAATTGCTTCTCCCCTTTGCTTATAAACAGCATCTGCCCAAATGACCCTTCTGAACAAATCAGAACCTGCTCAAACATTCCTAGATTTTTCTGGACCTTTACCAATACTGAACACGTTTCAAAGACACCTCCTCTGCTGTCAACTTTGTACCTTACCACACTAACCCTCTTGTTCTCCAAAGGAGAACTTCAGTTATTTAATTTTATTACTTACTGGATATTTATTTCCTCTGCTTATTGCTTTTGCATTCTCTTCTGCTTGAGACTCAAAGCACAGACTAGCCATATTCAATTTCCTTGCCTTAACAAACAACTCTCCTTTCAAACCTCCTCCAAAGGTTTATTTCTGCTGCAGCGTCTCCAGAGCTGCTTCCTAGTAGCACATGTGAACACGGTGATACTATATACTCTTGTGAGCTGTGAACAAGCCTATCCACAGCTAAGACAAGTAACTAAATAGAAACATCTGCCATGTTGTGATATTTGGGCATGCATTTTAAATCCATTCTACGATTAACATCATCAACAAATTACTTTTTCATTTTTTTAAAGGTTGTCTGGCTAGGTGGGTTAGCAGTCTGTTGTGCATTCAGCCAAGCACTCACAGGTCCACAGCTGCAAAAAAGGACTTGCATACATAATGTTAAACATAAGTAATCCCACACTTGCAGGTAAACTCCATCTTGCATTCTTATATTGCACCTGATCTAGTCAAGAAATTAAGGCAGTGATTAAGTCTTTCCATTGATATTTGTAAATCAATTTGCTTTAGAAAGCCTTGTACAGAGAAAAATCTCTTCAGCTAGGAAATAAGCAATAACCACTGTGAATAGCAAGCAACCTCTCTAGTTACCTTAGCCTTCTGAACCCCTAGAAAGTTCCTGTGCTTGAAAGATGGTAACAGATTGTCAAAAAGGGTTAAAGCAGCTGTCCACACGGCTCTCCTCAGCTCTCTGGAGTGTGGCAAAGTGTATTGTTTGGCACAATCATGACACAGATCTGCATGTGTATGTCTTCAATAATTCATGTTGCAGCTTGTCTCACTGTGGGGACAGATGTCAGTGAAATCAGTGACAGCCGATCATGCTGATCCCTCACATAATCATGTGTGAGCTGATCCTGTGGTGACACTGAGCCTTGGGAACCTGCCCATCAATAGTGATGGCAGGCTGACAAGAAAATACACATGCAGATAGGTATATTCAAGGATAGGTGTAAGAATATAGCCATGTATATGCAGAAAGCACTGCACATTCACCCAGGTATAGGATCTTCAGTTAGGTACACAGTCAGAGAGAAGCCCAAGTAGCTATCCCAGGCTGCAGATGGAAGCAAGCTGGTCCATTCGAGAGATAAAAGCAAATGTAAATATGTACAAAAATCACAATTTAATAGCTTGCAAGCGCTATGTAAGTTGATACTCTCTTCAGGCTTCAAAACAACAAGCATTTTTTCCTCTCACTGACTGCAGCTTTAAGTGCAGTGTCTGTAGAACTATGCCTTTAATATAGGACCAGCAAACTTAGTTATTTTAGTGCTTTGATTCCAAAAGGATCATCCTCCTTTGTGTTTGTTTTTTTAATCTAGTATCTCATGTGAATTGTTTGGATACTTAAAAAAAMCCCTGATTTGTCATCTGTATATTTCTGTGTCTCTCAGTACACACTTACTTCACTTTGGCTAGATTTCTAACTAAGTATATTTATCTTTGTTCATTTGATTTCTGTCTCTGCCTTTGGAGCAGTAATTGAGAAAATGCACAACTTCCTTTCTCATGTATTTTATACCCTTCTGTAACTTACAGAATGCAGAATTCTGCAGAATTCAGAATCTACAGAATGCTTAAAACAATAGGAAAAAAATAGAGATTACATGAAAGGTTCACATTTTCCTCTTTTAGAAAAGGTTAAAAGCAAAAATATGTGAAAACCCTTTATCTGTCAGGAATATATTAGAGAATGTGATATATGTATATACACATGCACACACACCAAGTCCATCTGGCATTTCTGAAAAATGACAGAAACTGAATACCAGGATCAAAAACTTACAAGCCTCACGGAATCCCAGAGGGAAGATACAAGACTCCTATTTCTATAGCAGGTCATAACAGCAACACAATGGTTAAGAAGCTCTGATAAAGAGCTGGTTTTTTAACATGGGTAGTTTCTCCTCTGATTGACTCAAGTAATAACTCAAGGTCTCTTTGAATTGTCTCATAAAAACAGTCCTTTTGAAACCTAGCACATAAAAACACCCTTATGCATGATGAAACACATGCTCTTCAGAGTCTGGTCCACATTAGCTTATGAAATTGCACTGCAGTGAAGTTTAGTGAATGATATCACAACTCAAAGAGTAGGTATTTTTAATTCGCAAAACAATAATTATGTAGTTTACTGTCTCAACTGTCCTTCATCTTATTATACTGGCAGAAATGCCATATTCTTGCTAGCAATCCCAGCCTCAAGGAAAACCTCACCTAAAACTAGAGAATTTTAAAAAAGGCACCAATTTCTCATTACACCAGGATCAGACTGTTTTCAAGGCATCACTCTTACTGACTGAGTCAAAGTATCTCATTAGAACTGCTATGCATACTGTTGTTTAACATCATGTGCCATTTTTCTTTGGAAGGTGCATTTACATAAACATTTCTAATCACAGGCCTGCAAAGATATGCAGTATAATAATTTATGACTTTTAGGTAATATGTCACATGAATCTTAACATATGGCATTGCACTGTATGATGGCAATCTTGGCTCTTCTAAGGGAACCTGGACAACATCCAGTGAGATGTGAATGAGCCAAATGCAATAGAAAACTGTATCAATGCTAATCCAGGTTTACACCTTTCATTCAGCACTCCAAGCTTTCCACCAGATGGTTTTGCACAGAAGCATTAATGCTAGCAAGTGCCAGAAATATTTGTGTAGACTCCCCCCAGCTTGCAGACATGCTATTTCTGAAGCTTTAAACATCAAAATTATCCTAGTGAATGGCACCAGTAAATCACAGGTGCAGGGAAGGGCTTAAAGGTTATAGAATAAACTACCAAAAGGTGACTTCAGAGCTCCACTTTCTCGGTTCAAGACCTGCAGGGGAGGGGGCAGAAGGGGGACACTCAATACCCTACAAGGAGATTGATCTCCTTTGAAGAATCTCTTTGCCAAGAAAAACTATTTAGAGATGAAAAATAAAAAATAGTAGTAATATAAAAGCATCACACATGGAAACCACTTAGCATGTCACATTATTAGTGGCTGCCTTGTAGCTCTCCATGAGAAGGCCTTTTTGCATCTCCACATGAAAGTGGCAGCAGAAAAAAGAGGATTTGCTTCTAGACACACCAAAACACAGTGCATTAGTTTTTCTGTTATGAGGACTATCAACTCAGCAACTATATTTTTTCCAACTGCAGTGTCCTGAATTCCTCATCAAGCTTGTCCTCCTCCTAGAACTACAGAAATAAAAGTATTTGAACTATTGCAACTAGGATTGATTCAAGTCCCTAGAGTGGCTACCATAGGAAGCATAAACACTGAATATACCACTACAGTTTTATTTGCAGTAAGASTATGTGTAGGTATTTATGACACTGTTGCTTGCCTCACCAAGGCCTAACCACTGCAGTCCCACATATCCTGAAATAGATTCTGAAAACAAGTGATTGTAACATACTCCTAGTCTGACATCTGTCAGATGCCTTTAAGGGAGAGTCTTTTTTCTGGACTCTTTACAGATGTCTCACACTGCTAGTCCAAATTTCCAGTACATCTAATACAAAACACCATGATCCCAGTGGTCAATAGAAAACACCACAACACTGCTGAGGCAAACCCAAGCTTTGATATAAATAGAACAAATCTTCCCACATCCCATCTTAGAGCCTATAAGAAAAGCTATCACATTTTCACTTGACACTCTGGGCATAAAAAAGAAGTCTTCACCAATCCCTTCTGTCCCAGGAAAGGATCTTGTAGCCATTCCTGCCCTTCAACAAAGACAGTCCAATTTCCTATTCATGCCTCCACATTCTTACTTAGTTAATACCATATGATGTGCTTAGTTTCACAGAAGGCTTTCTTTGTCAGAAACATCTAAGAATGGCATCTCCCTGGTCCTGAACACTGCCAGCCATTGGGGACATGCCCCTTATGTGACACATACCAAGAGCACATATGTCAGTTTATTCTTCCCCAGAAAAAGCCAAAAATCCCACTTTTGCCATGGCAGCATGCATGATGAGCCAGCTGTCAAGGAGATGCAATTTTTAAGCTTTCTGCCTCGAATGTACAGTTTCAGAATGATTTAACAAAATAGCATATTGCTGATATTGTACCAGATATACAGGAAAAAAAAGGAGAGATTTAACTTTTGTGGTCTGATACGTGTTCTTTTGTAGTAGACATGGCTCCATCAGGCACAATGGTTTTGTTACAACACTTTTTGTTCAGGGTAAAAGCTTTGAATATTCAGCAGGGCTCCAGGCTAGTGATTCTCTTGCAGCTAGGTTTCTTGTCTTCTAGGAAGCCCTTGACAAAGGTCACAAACAATTTGCTCATTCCTCTTATTAAAATAAAGATGGAAAGCATTGATGATAGCTCTGCCCAGCAGCTAACTTCATCATCTGTAGCGGTTCCAACATATGCTTGTGAGATAATGAAAAATACAGCATTAAATACAGTGGCAGATTGAATCTTGTTTCAGGGTAAATATAGTAAGTCATTTTTTTTTCCTCCTCATTTCCTCAGAACCTGTTTAGCATTAGATTGCTAATATCATCACTGATACATGACAAAACTATTGCCTAATATACTGCATTGCAACCCAACTTCCCCCCCAGAAGTGAGCAATGACAAAGTAAGAACATTATCCAGGCATTCACAGTAATGAAGTGCTCCAAGCCAGCCCACTTGCAGCGTGTTTCCATCTGCAGACCTTCAAAGAGCCTGGAGTAAGATCGAGCCAAGTGCCTCTACACCTCTTCCTATGTCAAGTCTAAGGCATGGGATCAGTCCAGACTTTTCAGGTGCTGCAGTTTTGCAGATATCCTTGGCACGTGAAGTGGTCTTGTCCACTGTCAAAGCATAGCTAAGGTGGTATTTTAGCTGAGTAGCAAGAAAGCCCATCCATTTTCTGAAATGTGCTGCTATCACAAACCTGGACAGTATTTCTCTAAGCTTTTCGGAGTCTCGGGAAGAATCAGAAATATATACATTTTCAATACAGAAAAGATCTGTTGGATTCTTGATCCTAGATTCTTCCTCTATGACAGTTACATAAAATCACAGTAGAGAAAAAAGAAGTATGCTTAAAACAAACAAAAAACCCCACCAAGGCATTGTGCATTTCCACGTACTATGACAAAGACTGGAGAGATTAAACTAAGTGTAAAGTTAGCAGAGGATTGAGTTTTTATTCTAAAGACATCTGTATAGGCATTTTTCCAGGCTTTAGACGAAATCAAACACACAAAACTCTTTTTTTTTTTTAATATTAAAAAGAGAAAAGTCTCTTGAATATGGTTATTGAACAGCAAGAAGTTCATCAATCAGCTTTAGAAGCATTCAAACAAAAATTGTTGTCAATTTCACCTTTTTTTTCATTTTCATACTTGATCATAAACTATTTTCATTAGTTTCCTTCTTCCAAAACTAAACTCCATATAAAAAAAGTGGAGTCACATGCAATTCTCAATAAAACCAAATAAAAAAAATCCCCATCACGTTGCCCAACTGCACTTTCCGTACAAAAGTGAATGGCAGGTAGTGCCGATCAGTGCTCCCTATGCTGCTTGCTCAAGAGGTTTGTAACTTTGCACTACCCACACACTGAGCTCTCACCATTTGGCAACATTACATGCTAAACTTCAAGTTTTACCACTACAGCACAAATTTATTCCAGATCACAGATTCCAAAAATCCTTTTCATGTTGCAGACCCATCTTTGCAGCATGAGATCTGTTTTGAGAGGAAGAGTCCACAAAACAGAGCCCTTGGATACTGTTACTAGATAAGGCAAGGCCATAAAACTGACAGACTAACCTTTGGTATGTTCCCCTGTGATAGACATACTTTTTAACGCAAGACAGTTGATGTATAAGCAGCTGATGTCAGTTCTCCACCTATCAACTAGAGTTATAAACAAGCCATTAGAGTACTGCAGCTTGGGTTGCTCTATAGCATTTACTTCCAGGAAAAGCAAAAAGCTTGGTCTTGGTCTGAAGCAATCCCTGAACTGCAGCTGATAGCGTGCTGTTCTCCTCACATGTCATCCTCACTGATGTGCAAGTTATGCATAAGAGATTCATTTCAGGAAATACCTACAGAACAGCAGGAAATGAATTGACAAAATATTTCTTTCAATTGCATCATGTTACAAACAAGTCTGAAATAGCATCACTGGAGCTGAACAGCTGAACAGCAGAGCCATAACAGCCTCAGCAGAGAACACAGCCTTGTGTTTCTCCTAATTTTAACCAGGCCATCACCTGAGGCATTTTTGCCAATGACTCATTACCCAGATGTAAAATCATGAATGTCGAGAGAGAATTTTACAGTTTCTCTCTCTCTCTTTTTTTTTAATAAAGACTAGCAGTCAGAAAGAGGTGAGAAAAGCTGTCACATTGAGCAGCCATGAAAGCCCCCAGCCCAGTCCTTGTTAAATAACGCATTCATGGGTTAAATACAATCAGATCAGGAGCATGGTGTCACTTCACAGCAACTGACATCCTGGCCCCATATATTCTGTACCCAGCTTTGTTAAGCATCAGGTTAACTGTGCCCTATTGCTGGTGCTCTACAAGAACCTAGCACATGCACAAATAAGCAGCACACTTTCTGCAGACACTTCATATTTTTCCTCACAACTCGTACAAACAAGATGTAGCAATTTGGGAGTAATTTTGCACATGTGGAGAGACAAAGAGAGATTTCAGGTTTCTGGCAGATGCAAATTGAAAAGTAAAGCTGCTCATGTGTCTCATGCTCRTGTTTTTAGTATTATTTTATTTTTCCTTGTGGCTTATTTAGCCTTGCTCTGTCCTTGATACTATGACCTTGGATACATTTTGCAAGCTCAGGTAGTAAGCCAAAGGTGATGCATGCACTTGACTCATTGCTAGTAGTATGCACACACATTATATTGATACTGTTTACTAATAAAATGGAAAGTGGTGAATTAAGTGATCAGGAAGTCAGAAGGCTTATGAAGCAGCTGCTGTAACCTTTCCAGACTGGGAGACAGAGAAATCAAATTTTGAGGAAAAGCAACTTGTTTAAACTTTGCCCAAGCTGCTCTTACTGTTACTTAAAAGTGCCCAGGGTGAGAGYATGTCTCAAAGGCAGCCAACAGCATTCCTCTTACCTTATTAAACAAGAGTGCTATAGCTTTCAGATTCCATGTCACCTGTGCAGTGCTACATAGAGGCAGAAACCTGACACTGATACGACAACTAGCCAGGAAAATGCCACAAGTATTTAGCCTCCTCATGCCTGCCATACCCATCCATCTGCACACATCCCATCACTGAAACAGGAAGTCAAAATCTCCCAAGCCTCAAAGCAAAGAAAACCAGAAAAGCAGACGCGGCAATCCAGAGATCCAGATGCAGAAATTAATTCTATTGTATCATTTATGACACTCATTGTTCCCCTCCTTGAGGCATTCTGGGCCCTCTCTTTTGATTATGGCATGGACCAGCAGAAAAGCAACACTTTTAGTACGCCACTTTTATCACCCCTTCCCTCCACTGGCTCTATAACCCCCGAAYGTAAATGCACCACCCCTGTCCTTTCCTCTGTCAGGCTGGGCCAGTCATAACAGCGAAAGGTCTTTCATTTGAAGAAACACTTTCAACATATCCTCATGCCTTTGATTAGAGCAAGCCATTCTAACAAATACCTCCCGACAAACCACAGTGGCTCTCTTCTCCTCACCTTAATTAGGAGTGGCAGCTCCACTACATTAGCCAAGTGAGGCAGCAGACTAGTGACCAACATGTCATCTTTCTTTTCACTGYTGGATGTTTTGCACTTCCTATTTCCATTGCATTGCTAAGGGTGAAACTGAGAGACAGCACACCATCCTGAGAAAGATATCACCTGCCAAAAAGCAGAGGAAGGCCAATATTCAAAATAAGCATCATTTTTTTCTGGCTTGAATAAGAAGAGCCAAAAACTAGTTTGCAAGTGATAAAGTGCTATTTGTGAGCAGTTTTCTCAAAGGAGACACCCCACCTACGTTCATCATGCTGAGTTGCTTTGCACAGAGCTCCTGCAGCATGAACACGGAAAGTAACCTTACTAACTACTTTGGCAAACTGCAGCAGAATGGAAGTACTGAGGCTTTGCTGCTAAGAGGTGTGCTCAACTTCCTCCCACTCCCTCAGAAAAAAAAAAAAAAAAAAAAAAAAAAGAAAAAAAAACAGGAAAACAAAAGCATTTACTGCTCCAACACTTTTTGTTTTGACTGGACATTAACTCCAATATTCAAATGCAAAGCTTGGAGAAGCACAGAAACAGATCAAGGCAATGATCTCTATTATAGGAAGTCATACTGAATGGTAAAACAGAGGTGCCATGGGACAAAACCAGAGCATGTAATTGGTCACTGGCCAAATGTCAGAAAGGACAGAGCTCCACCTCAATAGCTCAACTAAATGCCTGATGCTGAAGCTAGTGGACCTCTTCTTGCAAAGACTATCATGTTGGGTACCATTTTGTCACCTTATACGRCATAGAAAGCATCATCACAAAATAAGGAATTAGGTTCATCTCTGCCTACTATGTCTAACCCTGATGCCTCAGAAGCAGTAGTAGTTCCCACAGACCTGCTCAGTACTGCTTTTCTCCCCTTCAGAGAACACTTCCATTTAAATGCTGAACCTGGATTTTTCCTGCATTAAGTTGTAGCCAGTATCTTGAAGTCTTAATACTATCTGCCAACTTTGGGGGTAACCTGCCAAAACTTGAGAGGCCTCCGAGTCAGCTGGGAAACACGTAAAAGCCAAAATGAAGGCCTTTCTCACTAATTCCACTCAGCGAGCTCAAGTCACAGTCAATCATATTTAATGAATTATTAGAGTTAAAAAATAGTAATCAGTTCTTTCTTTTTCAAAAAATTTAGTCAGTTGGCAAACTGATTTTAATGATAAAAACAGTTCTCTGAGGGACAAAACCATTCATGTGAACCAGAGCTCCTCAACAGGGCAACTGAACACCACATGTCCAAGCTGTCAGCATTCCTGGCACTGCGAATAYACAGGTAGAAAAGCAATCTGCAACACAACCATTGCAAAATACTGTAATCAACCAGACTGTCCAACCAAGGGCATTGCAGAGGCCAGTTCACACTTCCCCTCCACTTGGGCTTGTCATTTGAGCCCCAAGTTGCTAAGTGTTCACATAAGCACTCACTGCAATAGATTGCTCTTAATTTTACCAGACATCTAATTGTAAGAGGAATGATATAATGAAATATGGAACTAAGTTACAAACTGACAAATTGGGTAAGTTACAAATGCAACCTTACCCTAGATATGCCAGGAACTATAGATTTCAAATACAACTATAGTAATTTCAACAGTGATGAGAGCAAGGGGACATACATCTTTTAAATACTCACTAGGAGGGCTGTGTTTATAAAACCAGCAAGACATGTCCAAATTCCCCTTTTGTTTCCTTAAAATGCAATACTAAGTGCACTATTTGTTATCCTGTCCAACTAATTGTCTGCAAAGAGCAAACATACAGGTAACTGATCACATTAAAAAGGGTGGATAAAACAAACTTATATGTCACTAAGGTTGTTAGAGACCTGACTGAACCTTGCTTCCCACTATGACACCTCTTAAATTTACTTAGTCCTAACAAGAGTTGTTTTCATTGTTTTTTCCTACAAGCAGATTGTTTCAGAAAAATAGTCCTCTGATAGTTAGGAATCATTTTTTTTTTCCATTGACTTGACTCATGGCCACTTTATACCTGTTCCTTCTTGTGCCAATTTCACGTCCTAGCTTAAATAGCTCATCTCCTTCTTCAACATCTTGATGAACATCTACCAAGCTCATCTTTCCAGATGGGTCTCAGGAGATGAGCATTTGAACCCTTAATTTGTGCTCATGCTCARTTTTTCTTATCTGTTCCAATTTGTGGTCTTCATTCTTGAAGAAAGCTCAGCAAGACCACTGAAGACTCATCTGTGTTCTACAATGCTTCCCTACCTTTACGAAGACTAAAACAATTAAGAGAACATACTAAGAAATAATATCGCTGATTTTTAGCCCATTTCTGAACCTTTTAAATGGGTTTCAACAGTATAGCAAGCCTTAGCTGCTTGGTACAGAATGATTGCCTACAGCAAAGTAATTTTCCTGGGGGTTGGCAACACACAAGAAAAAATACCACTTGCAATCGTCAGCAAATCATTTTCCTCTAAAAATAAAATAAAACTTACTTTGAGTGAATATTAGAATCTATTTAAGCCATTTACAGCAGATACCAGAAGCAAAATTAATTCTTGGGTATCTTAGGACCCACGAGTGTACCAAATAAAATTTTCAAGAATCATCTAAAGCATTCCTGACTCCTTCTCACTTCAATAGGAGCTATATATATAGTCTGCTTTGATCCTATTGGTTCTATTTGAGCTGGAAAGTAAATATCTATTTAATATCATACTATAGACAAAACATATGCATTGAAGTGGATTAGGCACTTCAGAGGCCTTCATATGACTCCCACGAATGCTAAATTGCAAACTTGTGCTACAGCTCATAAGTTTTCTCTCTCTGGCCAAGAGGAAACAAGCATGCAGAAAGCTTTTAAACTCATTTTAAATCATTATTGTATGAGCATCAGCACAGATTATCTTCTTCCTGTTACAGTCTGCCACAACAAACACTTCAGACCCAGAGGAATATACAGATGTTATTTGAGTGAATAGACCATCTTTCAAGGGCCAGTTGCAAAGTGACACCACCACTTTGTCACACTAGATTCCCACTTAAGGTCAACTTGGAAATCCTTAATAAAGGAGCACTCTGCAGATGGCAACATTTACRCATTATGCTTATCACCTTTAGAAAATCTAGGAGGTTAGAGAGTGTTCAAGATGTACCTGGCACTATTATCCATCATACTATCCATGATGGTTAGCCAAATTAAAAAGTATCTCTACTTGGTGATGCTTCAGTCAAGCTCTGACTGCCTATCCCATTCCCTCTGTCCCTACATCCATGCTTTCTCAGACCATCACACATAGCACAGAAAGACTGTTTTTGTCCTGCTAACTTGCAGTATCAGAGATGCTCTTTCAAATGAGATCATTGCCAAATAGACACTCAAAGTGTAATTGTATCATTGAGGAACTTGGGAACAGCGCAGGTATCTACACTGACCATGACCCAAAGAACTGCTGAGCTTCACTAGCAGTTTCTTCCTTCAGTACGAAACCTGCAAGGTAGCAGCAATTCTATTAGAGCTTCTCGACCTCCTTGCCACAGGCTCAATCAACAGCCTGTCACATCTCTAGAGGAAGAAGTGGTGACTTCCACTCAGCAGGATAGGTGGCATTGCATTTGTCTCACACAACAGCAGTATCAAGAAAATATCAAAGAAGCAAACCAAAAAGTACTACCTACGATACACCCACATGCAACAATAACATGACCAGACCCACAGACTAGCTGTACTATGGAGGACTTCAACATTTATTAAACAGGACTTTAATGTTCTGTGAGTCAGATTCTCTGTTTACTGTTCAGTTAACCACTCACATCAAACAATACTGGTTTCTGCTCATCTCTCTCCCATTTCCRGCTCAAAGTCAGAGCTTTTCAGCTACAGGATAAAATACAGTCAGCCATAACCAGCACAACCAGAGGCATGAACAGACACAGGTTAAAAAGCCCAGCATCCTCCCTTACTCCCAAGAAGTTCCATATCCAAATAGCAGGATTAACACCCTCCTCATCCCTCTGTTTTAGATAATAAAACCTCTCCATTTTGTTGTCTTCTAAAAGCTCCTCTCCTGTCTCCTTGTTCTCCCTTCTTTCCACTCAGCCTATGCAGCAAAATATAAATAAATAATCTGTCCATCCTTCCTGCAAGCATGTGTTTATCCCTTTATT
This sequence comes from Eudromia elegans, assembly GCA_003342815.1. Taxonomy (NCBI): domain Eukaryota; kingdom Metazoa; phylum Chordata; class Aves; order Tinamiformes; family Tinamidae; genus Eudromia; species Eudromia elegans. The sequence goes on along the minus strand of PTEX01000036.1, from coordinate 4,931,698 downwards.
TTTAAATGTTATGGTTTCCCAACATCTGTCTCTGTGTGGTATAATCTTACTGATGAAATATTTCATGTTTTCCTTGAGCCCTCGTCAATATGTCTCCATGTTATCAGCTTAGCAGATGAAGACGCATAAGGAATAACCTCAGCTTACCTGAGTGATTTCTTTGTAAGTACATACTTACTGTACTCCAGGACAAGAGTCATAGAAATTTTAGCAGTGCAATGCAATTTCTCTCTGTAACAAAGTAGAGTGTTTCTTTTATGACAATGACTGCTTCTCCCCATTTTTGCCCTTTGAGTCTTTATCTCCAAGCTCTTCACACTGGATAGCAGACTTCCCAATCACCATTTTATATGTGGAGGAAAAATAAATTCAGAGAGCCCAAAGCCATCTGGAAATCTAGTGGCATAGTCAGAAACTGAACCCCATTCTACTGTAATAAAGCCATTCTTCTCTACTAAATCACAGTTGACTGTCTGTCCACACAGTCCTTAGCCAGATGATTATTGTAATGCCCATTTTCACTAGGGAGACTGAGTGGCATGCTTTTGCTGCTTAGTTAAGATCATCCGCTGAATACATGTCACTGTCTGGAAGAGTAATAGTCCAGTAATTACATCCTCATAGTGTATTAACCACGATTGCCTTGGATTAAAATCCATGGCCCTTTTATAACCTTACCTAGGTTGTGTATCCAACAAAGAACCAAAAGCCTACAGAAATCCCAGAAGTTTTCTAGAGTAGAAATGGACTTAGAAGCAATTCAACAAAATAAGGGGGGGTGGCTCTGCATCTTAATTACAAACAAAAATATTTTTTTCCTAAAAATCCAGAGCCTTACATAAAATGCCTTTATGGGGTATAGAATATGGAAGAGGAGGGGAATATGGTTATTTATGTAGGAAAGGTGAAAAAAAAATACAAAACCCAACACCTAGAAATGCAGATGTGATTTTAAGGCAAACAGAACAGCATGCTTACATCTACTTGCCCCTTCCTCAAAACACTRGAATCAACAGCAGAAGTGTGATTTTTTTTTTTGCTTTTTTGTTTGTTTGTTTTTAAGAAGGTTCAGACAAGTTAATCTCTACTGCTTTGTTTTTAGTCCATACATTCTCCCCTCTAGCAGGAACATCCAAGGTCATACAAGACTCAAAGTTTAAACTGGGCTGAGTATAACTCATGCTCTTGATCACATTAGTCCAGAAGGAAACAAGGAGGCATTGATATGAACCCAGCAAGATAGGCTTTCAAGGTTCAGTATCACACACACAGAAGGAATTTCCACAAGCTCAAAGCAAACAAGAGCTATAAACACCTTTCTCCATGACCTGAAATGCATTTAGCATATTTGCAGATGTAAAGCATTTTTCTGGGACAGCGTTTCACAGCTCTGGTCAGCGGGCTTCTCCAGAGTCCGCAAATGCAGGTGCCGTAACCTACAGTTCTGGTGAGAACCCAGCACTGCCCTGCTCCCAGAAACTGCCTTGGCTAACACTAGCACTGCATCATCCAGCAGTTTAACTTGTTAGAAGGCTTGTGCTCAACTCCGCTTGTGTGCGCCTCCTCAATTATTCAGCCTTAAGTAACAGACAGCTCAAAGTGATGGAAAAGGCAAGAGGTTAGAAGCATCACCATAACACTAGTCCAAAAACTAGAAGTCAAATTAGAAGTCTGTTCTCCTTCCCCTCCACCATAACCCTAACTGAAACAGTAGTCACAGATATGAAGTATAAACTTAGGGAGGGTGAAAAAAGAAAAGAAAATTCCATCACTGACATTCTTTTTCTAGATCATCCTCATGCTCTGCAATCTCCTTGGCATTTCTTTCTCACAGTTGCCTAAAAACAAGTCCATTTCTCTTCACATTTTGAAGTTCATTCCTACTTTAAGATTCTCAAGAGGCAAAGAGATACCTCAGTCTGAATCTATTTCCAGCTCCTATATTAATTTGTCCTGCTCCTAGATAATTATACATTACTCAAGTCACATGACATGCATCATTTTCAGTGTCACTTGCCCCTGCTACCAACAGTCACTACCAACTTGCATATTCACCGTTTTCTCACCTTCAGGAAGCTTGCTTAAAAGAAAGAGTATACTGATATGCTTGGCTTGCTTCTTTCTGTTCTTCTTTAAGCACCTCAGGGGTGTATTAATCACTCAAGCTTTGTGCACCAAAGGAAATGCCACAGAAACACCTCTGAAAATACTGTGAAGCTCTAGGACACACATTCCCCTTTATTTGAAGCAAGGTGAAACTAGCACTACAGAAATCAGACTTCCACCCATCCATGACTTCCTTCTACTGCGCTAGATTGGGGCGGCGGGAGGGGGTTGGTTGTGCAGCAGAATAAAGAATGAAAAAGAATCTGTGTGCTCAGGGCAGAGTCCTTAGCTGCTTGGAATTCTACAGGCTACCTGACAGATTCGAAATTAAGTGCAGGAAATCGTCAATGATATCTACCGATCTTGAAACAGACCTTTAGACAGGTCTAACTCCCCTGTACACTTTTGAAAGTTTCATATAGTATCTGGAGAGCTCACTGTATACCACAGTAAGATTTCCCCAACTACTTCTCCAAGGTGCTTTCCCAAACTCAGAGGTAGATCTTCCACTAAACAAAATGAACCACAATTGTCAGAAATCTAAAGGTTCATTAACACCCTCTTTCCTTCCACCTCAAATCACTTTTCTCTACTCTCATGTCGCATTTTTTGGAGGCCTCTTTCCCATTTCAAATAAATTTCCCAGTACTTATAAAAAACAAAGAAGTTTCCTTATCAGCATTCCTGAGTTCAACTTCCAGAAGTCTTCCTCCTGCTATGGTATAGGCACATTTTGCGTCAGCCCCTCAACATAATTGGAGATCCTTGTCCTTGACATTACACAGCAACTGCTCCACTGTATCTCACTGACAAAAGCAAAGGAATATGCCTTTATCACTTCCCCTTTCCTAAAGGATAGGGAGAATCCCTGCCCATGGAGAAACAAATCAAACAACCACCTCTGAGAAATCATTTTGATCTTTATCTAATAACTAGTATGAGAGGTAACAGCCCCAAGAAAAGTCTATGGACATTAGGGCTCAGGAGGGAGAAAAAGGCCATTAATGTTATTCAACTAAATCAACATTTTTGGTCGTCACCAAAATCACATCAGCTGAATCTAATTCTTGGTCTTTGGGTTTAATTCTCAGAAAGAAAACACAAACACAGTAAGGTTTAAGAGGTCTGGTACTCTGAGCAGTGGGTGTAGCTACCACTGCAAGCCTGGCCTCCCCACCTGCAGCCTCCATGCACATCAATGCAACGTCCTCCTTGTGCTGCATCAGATTGGATGGGGGATGAAAGCAGGTATCGAAGCAAAGAGGAAGAACCCTTAAAACTGTCTAGGGAATCCACTCCAAGGGCTCTTTGATTGTGCAAACATGGTATAATTGGAGTTGTAATGTAAGGAAGAATTGAGTCCAGTGTAAACAATAGCTCAACCTGACATAGAGAGAGTTATTACTGAACTAAAGGTATTTGTTGTATGCTGGGGTTTGCTCTTGGGGTTGGGGGCAGGGAGCTTTTTTATTTATTTGGTTTATAATCCTATCTGAATAAAGGTAAACACATAGGGATTATAAATGAAATAAATCTGAAGCAGAATAGAATGGGGGTGGTAGGGAAAAAAATCTCAAGAGGGTCAGGAGATAATGAAGATTATACCTCAATATTGGGATTATGATGTTAGTTCTTTATTTCAATAAAACTGGATAGAGATCTTTTATATCAGGGACAGAGCTTAGCTGTAAGGACAAAGTAATCTTCTGGGAATTATGCATACAGGCTCCACATCATTTTTATTGGATGGCTGATGAACTGGAAAACTCCAGGATAGCCTGGTTTTAATTTGTAATCTTAATTTTCATATAAATCGGTACAGTTGGAGGAAGGGGGGCAGATGTAGAGGGACTCTGATGCTGTGCTAATATTGTAGCATTAAGACAGCACATGCATTAAGGCTACAACTGTAACTCATCTAGTATCTGATCCTGTCTTTTTGTCTATCCATCTGTCTCCCATCTTTGCATCTATCTACCATTTAAAAAAGAAAAAAAAAAATCTCAGAAACCACCCAAGACAACATTAATGTAACATTCCATATGCCTTGTCCAAGAACTACCCACAACATATCCAGAAATGGCAGGTTGCTCAGCAGGAGGCAGTGGTGTGAAGAAAGATGATCCAGACAAGCCTCATGCTTTGGAATTAACTCCATCCTGTCCCTTTKGTCTGCAATAAACTACCACGCTTCAGTGAAAAATAATACTCTGTTCACGGCTGTGTTCAGTGTGGGTCACTGAAACAAAGGTCCCAAGCCCCATTTTGGCACTTGAGCACTACAACCTCAATTGTCAAGTAGTCACAACTCCCATATTGTGGTTGCTGTGGGGAGATGAGAGCAGAGATCCAAGTAACCTTGGGTAAAACGTTACATGTAATTCCTTAAACTTGTGGCCATTTACTTTCAGTCCTAGAAATTTCAGCTCTGTATCACTGCAGTGCTTCAAAGCCTCTCTGCACACAGCAACTGACAGGTTCAGCTTGCACTGTGCTGAAATCACAGTAGCATGCCTTGTAGAGAGCCAATATCTGTCTCAAAAACTGCTGGCCTTAATAAACAGGACACAGAAGAGGCATCAAAAAGTGAACAGTTCTGTCAAAGGGGATTGATTTGTTCTGAAGAAGAATAAAGTACCACTTACACAAATAAGGATCTCAAGTTAGACACCTATCAGGAGTAACTACTCTAGAACAGATGCATTAAATCACTCTGTTGAATAAGAACTGGATTGAAATATACATGCTCTCTCTCAGCTTCCCATAATATTTCTCTATCTCTAGATAAGAAAAAACAGAGCCTCAACAGAACAACTTTGAGAGCCACTTTCATAAGGGCAACCATGATGAAAGAAGCTCTTAAAATTCTTTAGTACTTGAGCATCGAAGCAAGACTTCCAGAGGCAAAACTGAAGTGCTACTGTAAAATGGAGAGAATGAGTAGATTACTTTTTAAAAAGTCTGCCTGATATTTAAGTGAAGAGAGAGAAGGACAAGAGAGTCTGATGCACTCAGACATAATCTTAAAGTGTCAATTTATTTCATTAGTGTGAGGAATGCCTTAAATGAGTTGCAACTCCTGCTTCTGTTCTTGAGATGACATCGCAACATGCTGACAGAAATATTGCCCAGGCAACATAATAAAAGGGTTACTGTTTCTCCCTGCTCCACTTCTCCCTCTGCCCCAAACATATATCTCAAGTTCTTCGCCCTCCTCAATCTGATCAGGACAGCACTCTGGGACAGTTACCAAGTCACTGATAAGCATCAGTACAAGTCACTGCTTGCTGCAATGGACTACAGCCTGGGGAAGCTGTAGAGTGCCATGCCAGACCATGGTACTTGACGAAAACAGAACAAGAAGCATTTGATGACATCTTATGTCAGTAATGAGGAGGAAAGGTAAGGAGTATTTGAAGAAATAACTGAAACATTCCTGTGCTAATTGCTATGCAGAGAATATTGGACATCTGAAGAGCCAGCATTTTATTTTCAACAAGTGTCTAACACGTCCCTTGTGTGTTGCGGCAATCTTATCAGTACAGATAAAGGAAAACAGAAAGTGTAGAAGCATCAAAGGCATACAGTGGCCTGTACACTGAAGGCAAATATATCTCAAGCAATTCAGATGTTTAAGTACAAAGGAGACCAAAAAGATCAAGTAGTTCTCACGTGGACTCTGTCTACTCCTCATATTCATCCTGTCCCTAATCATGTACAACAGAGTACATGTTCCAGATAGGAACAGTGGAAATAATCACACGTTTACTGTAAAGGCTTGGGATTGTTTTCTTCTCTATAATTAGATGTGATCATTTAAGTAATATACAGAAATAAACAGGGAAATTAACATACAGAGAAGATTACCCTCAATAAGCCTGAAAGGCGACAAAGCTGTAAGTGAAAAATAAAACCCTTCATATTATTTCCTATTTATCCYTGAAACCCGTTGCAACCAACATCAGTATTTACAGATCAAGACAGTAATGCTTTATTACTCTATAACAAGCAGTTATCATTAGCCATTTTTAATACTGACATTTAAAAATAGATCTGTACCAACATGATGCCAAAATATTGATGCTGGCATCTACAACTCACATGCTTTTCTTTGGCATTTTGCAGTTGTCCATTCAGGATTTTTTTTCCCTTCCACTCTTAAAATATCTTGATTACCATAGACATCTCCTACCAGCRATCACACCTAGGCTTACTATGCAATTCAGTGCAACATTATGTGCTACTTCAGGTTACAAGAATGTTAAGAATGCAGGAATCTTTCAAGACACTCATTTTACAGTCCTGTTATCATCATGTGTGCATTGGTGATTTTAAAATAATAATTTAATAAATATATCCTAAAACTAAAAGGCAAACGGTGGAACAGAAGAGTAAAAACATGATACTTTACAAAATAACATCATCTGGAAGCCCCAAGTAGGTAGGAAATGATGTATTTTCCCATTAGTTTTATACACTATGATAACCTCTGTGATCCTATTTTTTTCTCAACAATTTGCTAAAAAAACTAAATTAAGAACACATGCAATAGAACTCTCTCCTGGCTTCTCTGCTTGTATCACTTCTCACTGGCCCATCACATTGCTCCTAAGCTGTGACCAGGGCCTGAAATACATCCTTGGTGACAGCCCAGAGCCAAAGGGACTGAGCACATCCTTCAGCCAGGAAGCAAATCAAGTCCTGGCATGAAGCCCAGGACCATGCCCTGGGGACAGATGGTACACTGCCTGGTGGAGCAGAATACAGACTTTTCTGGGTCATGTGAAGTCCTCTGGCAACCAAACTGCAAAGTTTACCTTGATGTTTTCAAATTCTTCAGAAAAAGAGAAAGTTCAAGGACAAAAAGCAGACTTTCCATTAGTTAGGTTCTGAAAATTGATTGCAAACACAAGAATCATAGATATAGAAAAGAATCAAGATCAGTGCCCCAATCTATCTTGTCTACAGTGTAGGACAAAGAAATCTAATTCTTATSCCTCCTATGAAACTGCTGAGAAATGCATGACATCCTACTCAACTAGATGCTTTTTCAACATATACGACCCATACTCTGCTGAAATAGTCCTTTCTGTGACATAGATTTCCAGGGATTGCTATGAAGCCCTGAACACAATAACCAGCACAAAGACCATGAGAATAAGCTACCCAGGCAGCAGTGATGGACAAAACCAAGCAGAGGGGCAATAATCACACCTCACAAACACTCCCACACATAACAGTTATGTCTATTGCCAAACTCCTTATCAGTTCCTGAATTTTTAAAGTTACATGCTGAAGCCCCTTCACAACTGTGTTTAGAGATTCAGTGTACTAATCCCAAAGGATTGAATATTGTCTACAATTTCTCAGCCTTAATTAAGGGAGTCTATGTGTTTCAGTACCTCTGCTCCTAATTTACCTAGGTAAATTACTCAATCACTGCTTTAGGATGGGAATCCAATACAGTAACAACATCCTTTCTATGACTCTTAAATTAAGTCAGGCTCACACTACTTCCTAATCTGCATCTACACAGATTCCAGTTTACTCTACAGAGCTTTCCCTAGTCCTTGTTAGCTCTGGGCAGTGTTTCTATAAAACAGAGTGAACAAGTCACCATAAATTAACATTTCTCATGCTAAATCTATGATGTGGATGGTATGATGTGCCAATCACGGTTGCAAGAACAGTACACGCTGGGTTACCTCTCAGGTCTCCTCTGTATCTCCTAACCACCAGAGCCTTCTGTCACGGAGTCTTAGCACACCACATAGTCTCAGTTACAAAAGCAGTCAGAATTATAGTGCTCTGCTAGCTGTTTCCTCTTCATTTTACCTTCCTGTTAACTTCCCATCAACTGCAAGGAGATGTAGCTAAAAGCTCCTTTGGGTTCCAGCTGTCATCTTCCCTCTTTATGCCATCTTTTCTTGCGATTTCTGGCTTGTTCGTTCCAAATGCGCTTAGTTAAATGCTTTTCTATTGGCTCTCAGAGCCAAGACTTGAGTACTAAGTAGCTTTCCYACCATGTCTGTCTAATCTTCCTATTTATCAACCTGGAGATTCCTCAGCTTTACTAATCTCTCCTGAGAGCATATAATCCTGAGAGCAACTTCCAAAGCAAGGGAGACTTAAACTATTGATGACTGCCATTTGAAACTTCTGGCCTTATTTGGCATGTTTTGYTGCCATTTAGACAAAGCTGGATCAAATAGCATAGCATATAGTTGAAATAGGCCCTTAATTCACCTCTAATATTTCATGGGGAACTCCAGCAGGAAGTGGAGTTCCTTCCCCTTAAGGTCTAGAAGAATACTGCTTTATCTGTAGGTGGTAATAGTATCCTGATGATAGTTCAGAGGAAAACTCTCATAACCAGGAAGCTATTTGTCACATCCCTTTTCAAAACAGGTCCATCACCAGGTACAACAACTTTTCTTCTTACTGCACTAGGCACAGTATTTCCATCTTAAAAGCAGGCCCACCATTCATTTCTGTTTACACAAAATAAAGTCCTCTCTGAATAGTAATTYTTCTTCTACCATCTACACGGGTAGACGGAACAAAATTCTGTTTTCCTATAGGCCAGGGTCTCCAAACTCTAGCCAAATTTTTACATTGACCTTAAAATTAAATAGATGTACACTATTACTTCTTCTCTTACTCAGAGTTGGGGGTTAAGGAGAGAAATAGGATCAAAAAGACACCAATAACTTTTATATAGACAGATCTAAACATAACATAAACACATGTAGATTTATGTTTTTATAAAATATAAATATTTGTGCATTTTTAAATAATATACACAGAATTATTTTATGGTTCACATAGTCTTCTGGAGGTGCTACTTCTAAGCAAATTCATTCCAAGGTACATCCCTAATCACCCTGTCATGGAAGGCAGGCAGCATTGTATTCTACATCCAAAGAAACTATCAATAAGATGCAACACCACTCCACAAGACAGCTTGTCTTCATATGTAGTCTAGGGACTTATTGCTTCAGCTCAGGCTTTAAATTAGGGGCTTTTAATTGGACACTAGAGTCACTAAGACCAGAGGAGGCTAATGCCATCCTCCACAGAGCAATCTATGTCAGGTCAGATGCACGGATACAGCATTTTTACCTTCTGATCCTCATTGACACAATGAACAAATGTTTGGATGCTGTCAGCCATTCAGATTGTTTTCACGGAAACTCAGAAGTGTTTAAATATCTCAGTTGTCTTATTGAAGCTATGTACTGTGTATCAGCATTAACAAACTTCCATTCTCTTTATTACCTGACTTTTCTACTGTTATCATACTGACAGAAAAACTCCTCTCTGCTTGACTCCAAGCAAGAGGAAAGATAGACAGATAGAAAAGAATATAAACACCCATCCAATCTCTATACAATATCTTTTTAATCAAGATTCACAGGTTAATCCTAGCTTTTGAAATATAATAAACATAGAACATTTTATATACCAAATTCATTCAGGAACTGAACATAAAAAAATATATAATCCTGTAAAGCTACAGAGAATTCTGATCAAAGTAAGGCAGGTAAATCAAACCTGGAATGAAGGGATTAGAAAAGAAAGGTTACTGTAATATTCTTTCCTGTTAAGTAACAAGGAAGCAGATTTCACTGAATCTTGCTCTCTAATTCCCATCTGGAAAAGCAGTGGGAGGAATGAATAGGTTTGAAGAACTGCCTTTCATGACATCTGTAAAGTCAAAAACAACAATTGCAACCAAGCATAATCCTTCATCTAGTAGCAGGTACTTTGCATACAATCACAGTGCTCTTGATCAAAATCAGGTATTTGGAATAGGTAGAACATATTCCATTTCTCTCATATCAAACACTAAAGCTTGAAATCTCAGAAGAACGGAGATCCTCGATTCCCACTAATTTCATTCTCAACTGGTCATCCAAACCCTCTGGGGGCCTCGAAAAGCCTCTACCATGCATTCTTTTCAAGTAAAGCAACATGGTCACAGTCTACTTACACCTTCAGGTCCACACTCCTAGAATTTAGAATTTCAGTGCAAAAAATACCTTTTAAAGTCACATTTGAAATACAACTAAGCAGCAAAGTTCAGGAGCCGCTAGATCAACCATTTCACAATTTCCTTATCACTGAGGTGTCCAAAAGCTGTATACAAAACTCCCAAAGCTCCTGTTATTTACGTACATTCTGAGACACAAAGCTTGTCCTTATATTCCTGCTTTCTATAGGTTCAATCACAGAAATTCAAGTTGATGACAAAACTTGGCCTAGAAGATTTAAGTTAGAGACAGTTAAACACTACTACTCAACAAAGTACTTCATATTACCATGAGAACTGGTGCTGCAAAGATATCACAGATACTTCAGAGGTTCTGAAAAAGATGTCATCAGTTAGTGTCCAAACACTGAGACCAAAAGTTTATGAAAGATCTTGAAGGACTGCTGGGTGTGGATATTATTTCATCCATTTATGTCTTTACTGATCATTGTTCTTATGCTGCACTGTATTTGTCAAGGAGCATTGATATATGATAACATTCAAGTGACAGATATACAGTTCTAGTAACAATACACAGAGTAAACAGCAAATGTATCAAAAGCAGGGTCAGAAAGGCATATTCATCTCTAGTTCAACCTACAAACAACCCTTCATTTAAACAAAAAGACTGTCACACTGTACAGAATAACAAGCCATCGGGAAATGCRAACAGATTTTGAAAAGATAAACTTTGAACACATTTAAGGACAAAGGACATACTGCAATTACTATCATGAATAAACACGAAAAGTATATTCTTCAAACTGCATTAAGGGCAAGCAAGCCAGCACTTCTATTCAATATGGCTTGGTATGCTCAGAGAAGTCTCCTTCAACCAATTTATTATTAAACACGCTTAATATATACTTTATATATATATATACACACACGTATACACACACACCCTTTCTATATAAATTTCTGTATACTTTTTTCCTATAAAAAAAAAAAGCTGTTCAAAAAGAGCTGTTTATAAGCTTTAAGCAAATGGTCACATGTGAGAATGGTCAAGACATGGTTTTTACTCTTTAAGTCCTCTGGAATTCAATTTATTTACTTTTTTGCAATAGTTGCTGAGCAGAAGTGCCACATGACTTTAGCTAGTGCAAAAGAATTTATTCAGGTCTCAAATTTGATCACTTAATTTAGTGCTAGAGTTCTTATCCTAATGAAAAAAGTTAACATGGATTATTCTTCACATTATTTTTAGTTGTTTTCAAATTAGCTCATTATATAAAATATTTTGGGCATCCTTTTAATATTCCAATGCAGAAATAAACTTTAACCTTTTTTTTTTTTTAAAATGTATCAGCACTATCTTTTAGAAACTGGAGCAAACGAGTTCTGTTAAATTAATTCCACATTCTCCATTTAACTTACCAGCAGCTGTCTGAGAACAAGATGCTGGTTCTAAATATAATCGATGCTTCTTCCACAGTCCATGAATGAAGCCAGACGAAGTGGCCATTGGAGGTGACCAAGAGTCCAAAGCTGGTAAAGACTGGTCTTTCCATCACAGAAATTTCTGCCAACTTGTCACGGTGGGACAGAAATGCCACAAAAAGCTCAGCCCTCAACAGCAAATCCCACTTGCTCGGGCAGGTCACAACACATCTCTCCATGTTTGCAGCCCTAAAAGGCAAATAAGTACTTGTTAGAGGTTCCATTACAAAAATCATTTCATATTACAAGTAACATTCTACCAGCAAGAACAACATAAAAAGGGTACCCAGTAGCTAGTCATACACAGAAGGGAAGAAACACATAGGAAGAATTAAATTCCATTTCTATTTCAATTATGCTTATTTAATTGCTTATTTAAAGCTCARTTTAAACAAAAGATAGATTCAAGTGTTAAAAACTAAGGTTTCCTTCTGCTTTACTGAAATGGCTTTCCCCCTACTATGCATTAACTTGCATAGTATCCTTTCTATTAATATTGTTACTATTTAACACCTACACTTAAAGATTGCAGCTCTGCTTTCCCTTCAGATAGTAGACAAACCTACACACATAACAACCTGAAGCATCAGTAGCGCCTGTTCAATTTGAAAAGCACTYAAAAAACAGGAAAGAAAAAGACAGTGGAAGTATTCATCAATTTCAGCATGTTTTATGCTACACCTACACACAGATTCTATGAGAAAACAATTTTATAACCTACTAACATAATACAAATATCTTCCAGAACATCTAAGGACACTTAGTTTTTCTTTCCATGTTAAGTAAGTGTCAAGTAGTCAATGTCATATCCATCAAATACATACACGAAAAACAATATCATACTTAATACATACAAAAGAACTTCATAAAAGCACATTGGTCACATGCCAGCTAATTCTTAGAAACGAAAGAAGATGCTGTGCTATAACAGTTCCATTGCATGGACTTACTGACACAATATGTCCTTAAAGCACAAGTGGCTTCAAAAGAGGAATTAGATTAACTGATAGGTGACTCAGAATAAAAGATTATTAGCCACAAGTGCTAAGCAAAGCTGCTACCTCAGGAAGTTCCTAAACCTTGGACTGGCCAGAACTGTAACACATCTCTTAACATTTGTCACATCTGTTTCTCACTTTTTCTAAGTACTCCATTCTTGTTTATGTGAGATGTTATCAGCAAGTTCTGGTCCCTTTTTCCTGTGGCTGCTTTCACATTTACTTTTACATTGCTTGTGTTTTGAAAAATTATCAAAAGCTTCACATGATTTTAGTGAAAAGTTTTTCCACTAAGGAGAAACTACCTTCCAGGGGACTAATTATTTCTTCAAGGTCCCAAAGATCCAGCAATCCAGAGGGAGATCAGACAGGATCCASTTCAGAACAGAATGCCAAACTAGAGAAGCATCCAACATCAGCCTCCATGCCAAATTCTTAGCATAGCCCAGACTCCAACATCAAATCACAAAAAAGTGAGAACTGTTGATTGTTAGGGTCTTCGCAGCAACAGGCATATTTCCAAGAAYGCTCACAAGAAACTTCCACATCCTGAGTTCTTTTGCTACTCTTGGCCCTTTTGCGTACTCAGATGTTTCCAGTCCAGCCTTCCCCCCTCAACAACAGGCAAGCCTATGGAACCTAGGCATAAGCACTTGACTGAGGCATCACCGATATAAGTTTTAGAACAGTGTACTGGAAGGGAACTGTACCACATTAAAACATTCCATCATGGCTTTATCCACAATTACAGCTAAAGTTTCAACAGTTCAGTGCTCCTGAATATCACAGAATCATAGAATTATAGAATCCTTAAGGTTGGAAGGGACCTCCAGAGGTCATCTAGTCCAATCCCACTGCGCAAACAGGGTCACCTAGAACATGGGGCACAGGATTGTGTCCAAGCAGGTTTTGAAGATCTCCAGAGAAGGAGACTCCACAACCTTTCTCAGCAACCTGTTCCAGTGCTCTGCCACCCTCACTGTTAAGAAATTATTCCTCAAGYTCCCRTGGAACTTTTGGTGCYTCWATTTGWRGCCATTTCCTCTAGTCCTRTTRTTGGTCACCACTGAAAAGAGGCTGGCCCCATCCTCCTCACTCCCTCCCTTAAGGTACTTAAAAACACTGATCAGGTCCCCTATCAGCCTTCTCTTCTTCAGGCTGAACAGGCCCAGCTCTTTTAGCCTTTGCTCATAGCGTAGATATTCCAGGCCCCTTATCGTCCTCATAGCCCTGCGCTGTACTCTCTCCAGCAACTCCACGTCCCTCTTGTACTGAGGAACCCAGAACTGCACACAGTACTCCAGGTGTGGCCTCACCAGGGCTGTGCAGAGGCGGACAATCATCACACTGCACCTGCTGGAGACACTGTTCTTAATACACCACAGCATCCCATTGACCTTCTYGGYCACGAGGGCACACTGCTGCCTCACGGTCAACTTGTTGTCCACCATGATGCCCAGGTCCCTCTCTGTGGAGCTGTTCTCTAGAAGGTTGGTCCCCAGCCTATACACRTGTCTCACGTTATTCCTCCCCAGGTGCAGCACTCTGCACTTTGCTTTGTTGAATTTCATAAGGTTTCTCACCGCCCAGTTGTCCAGTCTGTCCAGGTCTCTCTGGATGGCAGGACAGCCCTCAGGGCTGTCAGCTACTCCTTCCAGTTTGGTATCATCAGCAAACTTGCTGAGGGAGCACTCCATCCCTTCATCCAGGTCGTTAATGAATAAATTGAACGGGAACGGACTGAGAACTGACCCCTGGGGGACCTCACTAACCATAGGCCTCCAAACAGACTCTGAGCTACTGATCCCCACCCTCTGAGTTCTGCCATTGAGCCAATTTCTAATCCACCTCACTGTCCACCCACATTTCTAGAGCCTGCCCAAGAGGATGCTGTGAGGGACCATGTCAAAAGCTTTACTGAAGTCCASGTTGATGACATTCACCGCTCTGCCCTCATCTATCCAGCCAGTCACTCCATCATAGAAGGCTATCAGGTCAGTCAAGCATGACTTCCCCTTGGTGAATCCATGCTGGCTACTCCTGAGCATGTTCTTCTCCTCCATGTGCCTGGAAATAGCAGCCAGGATGAGCTGCTCAATCACTTTTCCAGGAATGGAGGTGAGGCTCACCATTCTGTAGTTGCCCGGCTCCTTCTTGCCTTTTTTGAAGACCAGGGTGACACTGGCTTTCTTCCAGTCCTCTGGCACCTCCCCAGTTCTCCAGGACCTTTCCAAGATGATATAGAGTGCCTTATGATGTCCGTCAGCTCACGCAGCACTCTGAGGTGTATCCATGGGGGCCCATGGATTTGYGGGTGTCGAGTTTCCTCAGGTGCTCTCTGACCCATAATTTGAGCTACCTGAGAATTCGTAATAAAATATCAGGGAGCTTGGTCTCAGTCTCTTGCTGCACTGCCAAAACATCAACTTTCCTTCTAGGAGAGAAAAGAAGCAGCAAGCAAGCACAGGTACAGCCTTATGCTATTGCACTTCACCTCTTGTTCTTCACAGCTCAGTACTAATCATCAGTCCATAATGCACTGCAGAACTGCCAGACCCATCCTGATGATGTGGTTATTTCCAATTGGCACTTGGGAGCAGTGAAGATGGGAGACATTACTCATCGCCAAGAGTACAGATGTGTCTAATTGCTTTCCATTACCAAGAATAACAGCTGTTTACATCTATCTGCAAATAATTCACAAGAGCTCCAGACTATTAAGATAACATACCCCACCTGGTCACCATCACAAGTTGTCAAGGCCAAGGTAGCGTCTGCCAGAATCCCCTTCTGCATCTCTGTTCATCAAATGACAGCATGTGTCACCTTCAGATATCCTTATGCTACCCCACAAGCTCTGGCTTCTTGGTGGCTTGACAGATCAAATGGACATATGGATTCTTCATGGCTTTGCAGTAAATGTTTTATGGTTATACTGCAGCCAAGGGCAAATGACAGAAGAGCAAGGGACTTGCAAATAACACAATGAAAAAAAAAATACACTTTTAATTAATTAGCTAAAAAGTCTGCTTGCTTTGCTCTGCAGCTGTCTGTATTACAGCCTTAAAAGGTAACACAAAATCACTAATTTTTCAGCTTTTGGGGCACTGCAATAGGATCAGGTAACAAGGCTGAAAAAAAATGGACATCAAGAGAATTCAGTTGGTCATTTGACTGAATCAGGTTAGTATTCCTATAGCCTGTGCAGGCCCATGTTGGTGCAAACAGTCCAATGACTCTTGTTTTCCTCAACCTCAGCTAGTCCAGATCACTACAGTTGTGGCAAACAGGACTGTCCTTTCCATGGCACTCCACAGTCTGGGGACTGAGTTATGGACAAAGGTTCCTCATCACTTCCACAGTACAAATACAGAAACATACTATCAAAATGAGTAATTAGGCAAAAGGCAACAGAATACCCTATATCTTAGGGTTATTAGCTCTTTTTTSGTAATTAAGGTTGTATTTATATTTGCCTCACAAAGATTTGTATGTTCAAGCATCACAGTCCAAAATAACCAAAAATACACATCTGTCCCAAAAGACCTGACTGCACAAAAGGAAATAGATTACCAACACTGAGTGAACCAGCTCTCACTAACTAGAAGAGAAATATCATGGAAAGACAAAGAAAAAAGTAATGTCTCCAAAGTTATGGTCCACATGATACCTCATCCTCCAGCCTTTTACCACTCTTGTTTCCTACTTTGGGAGGAAAAAAAAAAAAAAGCAATTTTGATAAAACCTTGCTGAGAGCACTCTTCACAGTATTGTACATATTATTCTAAACTATTTCTACTGAAGAAGTAATTCACATTATTTAGACCCAAATAATTATGCCAATAAGAGACTCCTTAATCCCACCTAAATTTAGTTTGCATCAAGCAGTTTGTGCTGCTTTAGTTGGTTTAGCATAGAAGTGGTACAAGCACTTGCACAAAGCCTTAGCATGGAAGAGGAGCCTTATTTTTTTTCACAAAAATTACTTAATTTATGGTCGGATAAGCCAGACCAGAGTATACATTCTTTATCTTATTTGGGAGAACAAGAGGAGGATGGAGAAAATAACTTCAAGAAAAGTTTAACACTATTCATGTGCTTCTATTCCCAACCACAACCTAGAAATAGTTATAGGACCTAACCACATTCACCTTGCACGGCAGAGAAAGAAGAAAAAAACCAGGAGATAACCAGGATCTTAAGAATATTTCAGAACTAAGCAGCATTTTCCCCTGTTAAAAGCTATTTCAATTAAATACTCCTGTGAACATCTGAAATTTGGCTAGACAAGCTCCCAGTATCTCCTCTGAAAAACAGAGACACATCCTCTGACCTAGCCACCCAATCTAACCAATTTCCATATCGGCAGCAAATTTATACTGCAAAGACTGTGCAAGGACTGGCCTGATTTTATTTTTTAGTCATACTTTGGATCTGCATGGAAGCACTGGGCAGACTAGCAAGCTCACGTGGGTAAAATAGGTTCTATGTCAAACGAATCAATTATTCCTCCCTGGTCTGTTCAACAGAAAGGTTCCCTATGCCCTGGTAAGAAAAGGACACATAAAAAGGAAACAAACAAACAAGCAAGCAAAATAAACAATCAAACAAAAACCTTACACAATACAAATGACCTATAGTGCTTAGGTATCTTCCAATCTCTGCTTCTAGCTGAAGCAAAGAAGAGTACCCAGCAGTCTAAATCTGCTTTACAAGTTCCTTGAAGCAGTCCCAAGTAAGAAACAACTCGAGTGCCTTCCTTGCTTTTCCTGCCTCTCCCAGAGTTGTCTAGCTACTGCGTTTCTCCTCATCATTTCTGCTATTTTGGGGCACTGCCTCCTGCCCAGGGATCCCTGCCAAAAAGAGCAGAATGCCATTACGAGAGGAGGCTGCTGTGAGCTGCTGCCATCACAGGGAATTTATCACTGCAAGCCATGATCATAATGGACTGCTCCACCAAATGACTTCGGATGTGCAGGGCTTTGGCAGCAAGTCTGACATTCACACACAATTATTAAACTGAATACCCATGTAATAGGAGCAGGGGACAGCAACATCACATCAGCGTAAGCAACCATATCTCAAAAGCTCTGCACGCAGAAGCAGGCCAATTGACTCCGAAGCCCAGACTGCATGACAGGCAGAGAGGAGGGAGGAGAGGAAGAGAAGGAAGAAAAGGGAAAAACGACACAAAAAGACTCATATACACACAGAACAAAAGCTAACTTGTGTAAAATCCAGCAATCGAGGAAGGATGTTGTTTTGGTGGAAAGTGTGAGCTTGGCCAGGAGAGAGATGACAAAAAAAGTCAAGAAAACACACACAGCCACACACAGACTGCATTATTTTCAAGCCTTAGATGTTTCACTCTGACTTGAGGTCCTATTTCTTCTCCAAAAATTGCTATCATCACTACTTGGCACTGTGTTTATCTCACCTACCTGTCTCTCAAGCATGCCCCCTCCAGACTGTCTCCTGGCTAGCCTCACTCTGTGTATTTTTTGTAGGCATGGAGAATCACCTGCCTAAGATCTAGTTCTTCATCTACTGGAAAACATGTAAGAAAAAAATTCCAGAAAATTTTTCCAGAAAAAACTTTCCTGTGACAGCAAGGAATATATTTTTAAAATAATAATTAAAAAAAAAAAMMCATAAGTTTTTCTGCTCCTCCACCTGAAGTATCTATAAGTTCTCTCACTGTTCTTTCTCAGGCCCTGTTAAATAGCATGGATTCCCAAATAACATCAAGAATGAGAGGTTTCACTAAATCTAACTTTAGTCTACAGTAATATGTTTCTTCCTTCCATGTTTAGTTTTCTCCAACTTTTCACATCTTTTAGCTTTTCCTGATTTTGATAAAGATAGGGAGAATATCCGAGACTAGGATTCATTGTTTCTTACATGATTATTATTCCTGTGTCACGAAACACTCCAAATGAACCACCTCATTAGAGCTACTAAATCCAAAATTCAGCTTACTGGTGAAAACCCAAGTTGTCCAACTGTGCATTTTCTATTTCTATTCTCTCTTATTTTCCCCCAAAATGTTTTCATCTTTATGTTTTTTCTTTTCTATTTTTTTCTTTTCCTTTATTCTACCTCTATCATTCACTGGTCCTTTTTGTAGTTTCTCATCTCTTCTCCATGTTACCTCTACCTTTCCAAAAGCAAAAAAACACCCCAAACATGTTGGCAGACGAATGCACTGTCTGTCCCCTGGTACAGTTATTGCAAGAAGGTTTTTCCTCTGCTCCAGGACAGAGCACCCAGCATGCTGCCCAGATGCATTTTTGAGTGTTTATGTCACCAAAAAACATCAGCAAACGTGGCGAGTTCCTTGCTAACTTTCTCTCATTCTAGAAATTAAAGTCCTCCAAAACTGAAGGATATACATAGGAACAAGCACTGCTAGCTAACATCTGTCTATCCACACAGGGTCCCTTCCACTGCCCAAAGGGCTACCAGCTATTGCAGATATACCCAAGATGACAAAACATTATGGAACACCTCTGGAATGTATTGTCACAGGCTAATCCCTTTAGAACCCGTATGACTTGCCTCCAATCAATGACCAGATGTGTTTCAAAACTACTAGCAATACAATGTTTCCAGTGCTCCTTGTTGTAAGCCTTCTCTTTCTCCTTTGGCATTTTTTTTCCTAATCAAACATACTCTTGCCCTCTTGCCCCTTCCTCTCTCTGCCTTTCAATTCTTTTGGTTACATCTCTCCCACCATACTCTAGCACATGCCAAAGTTATCATGTGCATGTAGATTTCACACCAGAGCGCTACACAGTTTAGAGTGCCTTGAGTCTGCCCATCTTTACTTCTCAGTGTTTTACACATTAGTTTCATGATTGCTATAGCTCTGATCTACACAACCGTTCCTGGAGTCACTGGATTTGAAAGCAATGATTTTTTAAATGAGGGTGGAAACTAGGTCTCCCATTCTGACGATGGCAGCTTTTAAAAGCTTCAACAAATCTGAAGACTAACAACTCAGAAAGCAAACCTGAGTTTTATACTTCCGTTTCCCTTAACATTATGATTTGAAAAGCAGTGTCTGCATTTCTATAGTACTGGGCTCCTAGTTCAAAGTGTTTGAGGCTGCCACCTGCTGTGCATGTTGGAAAAGCAGAACATTGGGAAGAGAGATTTAAGCAATAAACAAAAAAACAAACAGGAGACTGGCATGATGGGGGCACCTTTGCCTTCTGTGGGCAAACCAACCAAGCACCCACTAAGCACTGGCTGGTAACAGGAGCCTTGGAAGTCAGTCAAAGCCTCCATCGATCTGCAAGGAAGTGTTTAAATTTACCCTTATGTTTTTTGACTGGAGCCTACAATGCTATTGTTGATGTGTGGAAGATGAATAGATAAACCTACAACATTGAGTCCTGGAAGATGCCAGCACAAGTTGAAACAATTAATCTTCCTGAAGTGAATACGCTCTAATAGGGTGTCCAGGCACACGCCATTCATCAAACAACATCTATCCATCACTCTGCACCAGACTGAGCTTGGCAGGACTGCCACAATAGCTAGATGACAGAGCACCTCTGAGTCTGCTCAAAGTAGCTTCTCTCAGTAATTATTTATGTCTGCCTTGAAAAAAAGGAGCTGAAACCTCGCACAAGTACTATTGATTTCTAATAAAGACATCAAAAGAAAAATACTCTTATTTGACATAAAACTGGTCCATTTTTATTGAAAAGGGATGCTCATTTTCAGGGAGTCCTTTTTTTTTTTTTTTTTTTTTTTTTTTTTTTTTTTTAAGATGGGGTACCACCAAGGAGATGCCATCAGGACAAATGGCTTTACTTTCAAACTACAGATGGCAATTACCACACCATCCAGATGAATGCTTCCTGAAAGTGAAAAACAAACCTAATTTTCAACCTAGTTTCCTTTTCATAAGCTGTCATAGCATATATACCATAAAAAGTAGAATCAAGGAGCTAAGAAATACATACATCAATTGACACGAAGGACAGGAAAGGGGCACMGCTTGGCTTCTTGAGTTTTTCTCAGTGCCCAGGTTACAGCATGAATTTTGATCTACTTGTTGCAGTCCACAAGCGTAGCCAAAGGCTGAAGTTTTCAAAATTAAGGTTTTGATATGTCTGGTTTTATTTTCATCCACACCATGCACAATGCATAGAAAAATCTCAGTGAACAYGCTCCTCCCAACAACATTCACAGGATCGCAGAGTAATTCAATCTCTAACCCAACTTCCTGCTGAAAGTAGGGCCAGTGGAGGGAGATATCCCACTCCCCTAATATCACAGCTGCGCTTCTGTTAGTGCTGTCTGGAGGCCTTCATCCCTACCAGGGCACACTTCTGGCACCTGTTCAGTTTTCTGCCTCACCAAAGCTCCCACAGCCATTTCAGGAGAGAYGTTCCCCACTTGAATTTCCAAGGATTATCACCAAACTGAAAATAAGTGTTTTTCTTTAAAGTTATAGACCAACTTAAGCTGTAATTCTTGATTCAGAACGTCAATGTCTACACTACATGGGTTACTGACCAGAAGGTGACCATTAGAAACAATATCCCCTCAGGTAGGCTATTTGTCAAAAGTGACATTTTGCATTTCTCACCTCTGTTTTCCTAGGAATTATCTGGTGCTGTCATTTGCCAGAGGACAGAGATGCAAGATGCTTTAACAAAAAATAAAATAGCATTAGGTCCATTTCAAGTTTTGAATGGAGTCTGAGTCTTTCCCATCATAACAAATACCTTTGTAACAATGCCTTTTCATTATACTATTTTCCCAGACTGAGATGAGGCATGTCTCATGTCAGGCTGCAAACGATAAATCACCTCTACTTTTGAGCAATGGAAAATGGAGATTGTTAGTGAAATGGCTGAGTTCTTAACTGTGGCTACATGGAGTGATCATGTGGCTGTAATAACAGTTTGGTATCTTTTCCTGCAGGCTTTTCAGTTTGAACCCAATGGTTCAAGCTTGCAATTTTTAAAAGGGAACTTGAAGGGGTCATTCCCTGGTACACATCCAAGCAGAGATTCAAATAAATTTATCTGTGGCCTGCTGCCTACCGCTCTTGGTTCATGGGTATATGAAAATGCAACCCAGCTAATGGGAACACAATATGCAAGATGCCRGCCCATCTCTGTGATTTACAGTATGTCTAATGAGCAAATCCAATGAAGAGGTTTGTTGTCTACCATAAAACCAGATGGATGTAAGCAGTGATTAGAAACAATTAACTCCATGCAGCACTAAATAACTTTCCATCATTAACATACTTTTTTTTTTCCCACACCATTAAAGGTACACACAGGCAAGTATGTGAAGCACACTCCATCTGAAATTCTCATATTCATACGCTCAGGTCAGGTGAAGTTATCAGGACAGGAAGAAGCAAAACCAAGAAGATTGTACAAGTTTACAGTGAGAACAGTATACCTATTACAGGATAACTGGGCATTCCAAAACCATCTTTTCCATAGAACAGGAGATCTAAACCTTTCTTCTCCTCATCCTGATGTCTTCAGTAGCACATAAGCACTGAGACAAAAAGTTACAGACTGATCTGGGTTTTTTTAAAGATTGTTTTTTCCTCATTAATGCCACACTACTAGCAGATAGTTTGTATTGCAATCCCCAAGATGCAGAGTTTAGGGTTCTTTGCTTTAAAGAGATAATGTTCAAAAACACCCCGCACTGGCATACAACTCTTTCTGTCCAAGTCACGTAATAGCAAGAGTTACCTAGCAGAAATATCTTCAGGTAAGCCACCAGGAGGGACAGATACACAGCTTTTGCAAGAATGGTACAATCACTTAATAATCCTTTTACTCAAAATCAACATCAAGTATTTCATACATGAGTCAGCTGGTTAGTTATCATCTTCCAATGGAGCTTGCAAGGATATCAATTTCCCTACCCCTTTTCACTGCTTTGTCAAAATGGGCAAAGCTTTCAGATAGGTAAGGATTCAGCAAGCACTCCAAGTCAGATGTTGAAGCTTCTAATCTTAACTCRTAGGGGCAAAAAGCTTCGTTTCTCCATTTGTTAAAGCCAAATGTTGGAAGAAATCACTTACTGTTGCTGCTAAAAGTTCTGTTAAACCCCTAGTTTCTGCTGTTCCATAATCAGATGYAACAGGTCGAGTAGGCATCTGTTTTACTGCCGACCAAATATCTGCTTGAACATTATCACGTAAATGAACTATCACAGAACATACCAATGAATTTCAGTTAGAATCAAGACCTCGCCAGGTAACACTTTCTCATACAAAACTGAACCCCTGMATTACTCCAGCTTGATTTTCTGGAGTACTAACTTTAGCAGGTCCTGTTATTCCCAGAAGCAATGGCATAACCAGCCCACGGCAGCCACAAAGCTCCCTGCAGTTGAGGGTCAAAGCGCTAAGAAAAGCAGCAGCAAGCTCATGCCAATGAAGTACTAACATACCTTTTTGCATTTTAAAAGCTGCATGCAGAATGTAGTAAACAAAACCAATTCTCCATCAAGTTGAACTATATCATTGGCCCCAAAACATACACTTTTACCACATGCTCTCAGAGATGGCAGAGGATCCCCAGACTGGATTACTTAGGCAGCTGAGGGGCCCTGCATTTGATAGTCATTAAAAAAAAAACTCAAGTTCAAAAAAACCATCAAGTGTGAAGAGACCTCAAGGCAGACTCCTACTCCTAATCCATGCTAAGCAGGGTCCACTGCAGCAGGCTCTGTAGGGTGCTAAGTTCTGACCCTCTCCAGGAATGGAAATCTCAGCAGCTCTTTCAGCCCCTGTTTCAGTGCTTGAGCATCTGTCCTTCTGAGAAAAGAGTTCTTCCTTTATGTCCAATTGAGATTTCCCATGTTTCAGCTTGTCAGGATTGCCTTTCATCTTGTCACTGTGCATTGCTGAGGCTGGTCTTGCTCTGCCTTCCTTAGTCTTCTCTAGTCTGCTCAATTAGAGAGTTGCAGAAAGCAGAATTATCTTCCCCAAGTTTTCCCCTCTACAAGCTGCAAATGCTGCTTGTCTCAGCCTCTCCTCCCACCCCATGTGCTCTAGGGCCCACGTTTTTAGCCGCTCCTATAAAATCACACTAACAATAAATAAAATCTCTCYGAGAGGAATGCCACTCACTACAGCTCTGCTGCAGTTGTATAACCTCATAATGACAGCATGCTGATCTAGCAAGAAAACTACCTGGACAGCTTAGTCTCTTAAAAATAATAATGTTGCTTACTGGGTAGATTTTTGCAAATACTCCGGATCCCCTGCCTTTTCCTTTCTTCCTCTTTGAAAATGAATCTAGAGAGGAAGGCAGAGGGAGGAGGGGAAGAACGGAAGGCTGGCGTGCGATGGTTTGAAATGTGCAAGATGTTAACTAATTTTACTTTTAATCTTCCCTTTTGCTGCAAAGTGAGCCATTCAGGCATCACATCTTCTGCATTTTCCTTGCCTCTTTCAGAGAAGCATATTGGGGCAGAACTTGCCAGCTGTCTGCCTCCTTCGCCTTCTGCTACCATTATCCTGAGGTACCACCCCACCTTCTGGCCCTCCAGCATTCGGGGGGAGAAAGGGAGGGAAGTGAGGGAAGGGGAAAGAAAAGGAGGAAGGGAGGAAGAGAAAGAGGACGGGAACACAATACCACATATGACAAGGTGAGAAAAAAAGAAACACAAAAAACAGGAGACTCTAGATAAATATTCTGACAAAACACAGCATAAGCACTATGTTTTTTCCATGTACACTCTGCACTTGCCTTCATTCACATCCACATAGGCATTGTGAGAATTCTGTACTGCAGTTTGTACTCCAGTTTGCCTTCCAACTTAATAAAATCTTTACCATTAGGTATTCCATTCAGGAATACAGAGCAGTTCCCTCCACCTCCCCCACCCGCCTCGATAGTATTTTCTGATGCAAACACTCAGCCAAATCAGTTGAGTCAGGTTTGCAACGACTGCAGTTTCACAGCTTGCAGGCTCTGAGCACATACAGCATCCTGGAAATCAAAGCCCTAATGCCTCATACTGTCTGTGCGTAGGTGTAGCTGTTTGCAAAATATACAGCATATAGAACGGATGTGTGGCAACAGCTCTACATTTACAGATGGATTCAAATGATGTGGAGCATGAGTGCGCTATGTTAGTGTATAATTTTCCCTATATTTTTCTACCATATACAAAAGCATAAAAAGAGCGAGGACGAATTAAAGAACAATCAAAAGAGCATTTCTATTTATCTACCTCCCAAATACTCTTTCTCTCCTTTGCAATAGCAGTTGTTGCTCTTTTAAATGAAACCGAGTCAAACCTAATGGTTCACCTCAAACTATTTTTAATCCTTTAAGAAATGTAAAGAAACTGAATTTGTACCTAAAGCACAAACATACAACATCACACTGATATAACAAGACAAGCTTTGGGAGTTAGCAAAAGCATACCAGTAACAACAAAACAATATATGTAAAAAAGTAGGCTAATGATCATCATACAACCTGACTTTCAATACGAATCTGGGATGCTACATGCACAAGTTCCTAGTTTAGACAACATTTGAGTCTTCCCCCAACTTAATTTGCTTGTCTGTTTTCTCTTGCCATTTAATTCTCAGTTCTCTCTACTAATTTCACTTCTTTAGACATAGGAATAGCGTAAGCTTTTCTCTTTTAATGCTTTTAATCCTCACACAAGCCTCTCTGCCTACATTCTCCTTCTGTAGCACAAAATGACTTATTGCATTCAACCAAATCTGTCAATTTCACTCTGTTCTCCTGGGCTGGATACAAATATTCTACGTTTGTGAACAGTACTGTGTGAGTTAATGGGCTACCTGCCTGCTACACTGCCTGCAGTGAGCTACGTGATACACAAGTTCCACAATTGAGCTGTAGTTAGGTTTTTCCATAGCATAACTCCCAAATCTAGTCTATAGCTTAACAGAAAAGCACCAAATTTCACTCCTTGATGTAAAATTGATTTTCTTATTTGACATTCTCAGGGCAACAGAAAGAAAATAGCATTTAAAAAAGGGAGTCATATTTTATGTGTGCATAAGATAAGAATTCTGAGGGACAGAACAACCAACTATCATAACATTCAGAAGAGGATAAGAAGTGGGTACTAGCCATTTGCACTGTAGCGTGTCTATAAGACACACATTGAAGAGAAGGATGTGCTTTCTTTTAATCAGAAGATTCCTCATACCAACCTCAACATGTCAAGGGAAGAAGGAAGAAAAAAAAAAAAGAAAAACAGTCCAATAGAAAAGAAGCCTTAGAACAGACACTTTAGAGCAAAGCGAATGAGTATATTCTTAGTTCACTTAGAACTGCCATTTTCAAGTTCTGACTCTAAGTAAAATATCCCAAACAGATGCATGACCTAGATGTCTCTGTTCTAAGATGCTGATAGAACTACTACAAAACTCCAAAGAACTACTTCAATTTCTTCTACTCTTCTATGCTGCTTTTTCCCTTCCTCTTTCTCTGTTCTTCACAAGTACCTCTCTTGCAGGTTTTTAAAAACACAATTTATTTTAGGACTTCACTTGTAAGGCTCTCATTCTTAACTTTATTAAAAACTACTCTGGAGACATGCCACTTACAACATTCAGTTCTGCAAGTAATAACTGTTTAAAACTGGCTTGACTGTGAGGAAAGCACTCCTAGAAAGCTTTAACACTGCTGATGCTAAGAGAGACTGAAAACTTTTAGTGTTCCTTTGTGGTTAGCCTACTTAYTTCATATCAGACAGTATAATATTTTTTGTACTGCTAATATTCCCTGTGATGAAAGCTGTGTATGTGTGTATATAGAGTCCTGGACTCCACAGAGAGAGAGAGGAAAAAAAAAAAAGAAACACTTATTTCAAGTATCTCCAAATGATTTATGAAGGTGACATATGGATTCTACTATTTGAAAACCTGCCTTTAATTTTTCTATATCTAAAAAACTTTGTTTATATATCAAATGACAAAAATTTCCATTGTCTGCTTTTCTCAGCATGGTATACTGCCCCTGAAATCCAGAGCTGGACTTCTTATCAATGATTCCAGTATTGGTTTTGAAACCGAAATGCCCATTTTCAACTGCACTACCATACATTAGAAGGGTCTATACAAATAACTATATAATTCTTCASGATAAGCCTAATTTTCATGTTCTGTCATCTTAGTCAAAGACAACTCATGAAAGTACCTCATAAATACTGTGGGTACTTTCTTACACTCTCGCAAACAGATTTTCAGTAGTTGCTAGACATTTCATGCTGTAGCTTCTCAGTGTTCACCTGGGAAAATTTGGGAGGTTTCATTTCCACATCCATATTTGGGAGGCTTCACACTCCACATCACAACGTTAGTTGCCCTAATTATTCTACTATAGCACTCCATTCTTCTGAAAATATTGACTTTCCAAAACYAATGCATTTTTCACTCTCTGTGAATCAATGACACTCTGGAGACAATAACTAGATGTTAAGAATTTTGAGCAGTGTTAACCTATTTGGTTTAAATGACTGAAGAAACCTAGTTAAAGTTCAACAATCAAGGTACTCTATATTACAAAGGAATACACCAATCTTTATAAAAGGCTATTCAAATACCTAGCACAAGCACAGGGGGAGAAAGAGGCAGAGGAAACCGACTGTGACACACCATGCTCCGTACCTTTGCCATTGTTAATAGAAAGTTCATCCATTTTGTACTTGAGGAGTCAGCTGGCTGAACATTAAAACGATATGGTGATGAAAYAGGGTAACACACACTTTTCTAAATGCTGGCATCTCTTGATTTCTTATTTGTCTTCAACAGAATGAAGTGTTGCATGGTTCTCCTCTAATGTCYGTAGACTGAGTTATTAAATAAATGACTGTGTGCAATGGCAGTGGCCCATGACACGCAGCTATTTCATACTCACAATGCAAATTCAGCTGGATGGATGAAGCTGTCATACTGCATCCTCAGTAGGGTATTTGTTAGCCTCATTTTGCTGCTGTCATGAGCTATATTTGTTATTCTGGCCTAGTCCTGTACTAAACAAGTTCTGAAATCACTGGTAGAAAAAATAAATGGAGAAAGCAGCATAGAAAATGCACTTTTTCTTGATTTAGCTTTGAGAGTAACAACAGACTAAAAAACTGCTGCTTAAATAAACACAGATAAAATGCAGGTTTGCTCTAGCTCCAAGGAATGCAGGGCATATCTGCTCATTGCAGTCAATCAAACGCCAAGCTCTCCATCAATAGTACGAATCCTAAGACTGATATTTTTCAAGGCAGGTAAATGCATACTGAAGACAACTGCAACACAGCCAACCTCACTTCAAAATCACTATCAGAAGTATTTTTTTTCTGGACACAAGAACAATATGGATAATATTTTAAGAAGAGCCTCACAGAAATGAAAGTGCATATTACTCATTGTATTTTTCCTTGTAATTCAATCCCCATAGGATTACAACTTTTGAGTCTTCAATTTCCTGCAGTCTTACTCAGTAAGCTCTAATGATATACATGCAGACACACAAAACCACACCACCTTGTACACACATACACACACATATACAGCTTACAAAAGCCAAAATAACTTTGGCACAACACAAAGAGGTGGCTGTCAACAAAACCAGATGGTCAAAGAGTTGGGCAAACACTCAGAGTTCCAGAAATTAAGCTTTTGCTTTCATTCTAAATGCCACACTTTCTTATCCAGTTCCAGACAAGAGGATACACGAAGCCAGTCAAAAGCTAGGTTTCTGCCAGGCTTCTCTGTTTTCATGACAAAATTAAAGAGTCCACAGATGGAAAAACTCAAAGCTAATTTTTTTTTACACAGGTTGGTTTCCCTTCGCTCCCTCCTCCCCACAATTCCGAACAAGAAGACTAACATATTGTAGGAAATTAAAGTAATAACCACAACATGAGGATGAGGAAGTAGAACTGCAGAGTGAGGTCATTTTGTTGCTATGACTTCACTATGGACAGAACTGTAATTAATTCAGTGAAGTATTTCTTTTTGTGCTGCAACCTGGGAAATATATTTCAGCTACAAGTCTGACAAAATTCAACTCAGAAAAAGAATCATCTGGAGTGGCTGAGTTTCTTCCCATAAAGCAAAGGCAAAAAGCTTATCCTTCCTTTGAACTCTGACACAACTCCCACTTGTGAGTGACTCCCACTTGACATCACCAAATTCGTGCTTCCTCTCAGTGCTCTTATTCTCTACAGTTCTACAGTGGCAAACTCTGACCCTTCTRTTGGGCAAAATCTATAAAAAATATTGCATCTGAAATTAAATAAGCATGAGTAAATTCTTGCAGAATTAAAACTGAAATACACAGAAGGCAGAAGCAGCCCTGAAATGCCCATTTTACTGACAGAAGCTTGTATCATGAAGAAATTTTACTACTGCTTTCTGTGGGATCCAAAGAGACACACTCCTTCAATCTCCAAGCTCAAATCACTACCTCCAAGTCAGATTCACCCTTAACCTCTGTGTAAGGATTGATCTGATAATCTCCTCTATTTTTCTTGTTATCCTGCCAGAACAACCAAAAATTTTAAATGTTTACTTCCTAGGGCAGAATAGGTATTATTTCACTGCGTTAGGCAAGTGTTGTCGTAAAACACTTCCTTAGTGCAAATCAGTAGTGCAAAATTCACTTTATACACAAACCACAACCCCGGTTACCTTAAATAAAATACCCATTATTATACTGAGCCAAGTGCTCATTAGCCACATAGAACACTGTAAATAGTGGAGGTTATTTCACTGAAAGACTGACCTTTCTGAATATCATGCCTCCAAAATAAACTGCATGATCTGCAGTGTTTGAAGTTCTGGTTAATTGGAAGCTCTCTCCTTTCTCTCTACTTTGTCATATGCAGAACTGTGTTTACAGTAAATGTCATTGTGTTAAGTGACATTAACTCAGTATACATTTAATTCCCAATGACATGCCCCCCTCCGCCACACCCCTAAAAAAAAAAAAAAAAAAAAAAAAAAAAGTACTGTTTGTACTATGCTAATTGAGCTGATTTCCAAAGTCTAAGAGGTAAAACAAATTTGAGGAACAAGTTCTTACCCTCTAGCTTTCACTAGTAGAATAGCTAAGCAGAGTCCAAATGCATTAAGTTGAAACTTATGACTAACAGCAGACTCTACATCAGCCTGGTTGCTCTAATTCACCAATGATCACATCAAAACCCTCAGGCCATCATGCAGCTGCATATCCCAAATATATACAGGAGCTCAGCTGTGGTTGGCTCCAAGTTCTCCAAAATGGGAACACTCAGGTAGTTCACAGTTCTGGCTCTATCCCTTCCTTGCCAACCTACTCAATTATCTTTTAGATACAGAAAGGGTTGAATCCTCTCCTGCAGAGAACTAACTTCAGGTCTTGACATGGAATGGTGTCTCGTTTGCTTCGTATCTCACATTTTGGGCCTCTGGCAAATACTGCAAATCCAGGAATCTTTTTTCATATTGGAAAGCTCCTATTCTAATACCTCTCTCTTCTACCTTAGATTATAATTTCATCTCCTTTTATACACTCAATATGAAGGCCCTGTCACTTAAAATAACTACAAAAAAATAGAAGGTTCAGCACTGTAAACAATATTTAGGCAACCCTCTCTCAYTGTTCRTCTCTGTAGCCCCATGGAGARGGATTTGGGAATTCTGGTTGACAAGTTAACCATGAGGCAGTGATGTGCCCTCATGGTCAAGAAGGCCAACAGAATCCTGGCCTGTGTCACCAGCAGGTCAAGTGAGGGGATCTTGCCCCTTTCCTCAKCTCTGGTGATGCCACACCTGAAGTACTGGGTGCAGTTCTGGGCTCTCCAKTACAAGAGGGATGTGGAGCTTCTCAAGAGGTAAAACAAAGATGTTTAAGGGACTGGAGCATCTATCTAATGAGGAAAGACTAAGCTAGCTGGGCCTGTTTAGCCTGGAGAAGACTGAGAGAGGATCTGATGAATATGTTTAAGTATCTGAGGGGTAAAGGTAGGAAGGATGGGGCCAAACTTTTCTCAGCAGTGGTCAGTGACAGGACAAGGGGTAATGGGTACAAGTTGAAACACAGRAAGTTCCATCTCCATGTGAGGAAGAACTTCTTTCCTGTGAGGGTGACAGAGCCCTGAAACAGGCTGCCCACAGAAGTTGTGGAGTCTCCTTCTTTGGAGATCTTCAAAACGCACCTGGATGTCACCCTATGCCATGTGCTCTAAGTGTTCCTGCTTGCACAGGGGTGTTGGACTACTTGATCTCTAGAGGTCCTTTCCAACCTCAAACATTCTGTGATTGTTAGTCATTTTTCATACTTCTAAGTACCAGTATTTCCATACAATCATGTTCAACTTCACCCTTAAGCTTTCCATAATTTAATATATGCTTAATATTGTTATTATTTACCATAAATTACTACATGTCTAAGTATGCRAACAGTCTCATACACTAAGAAATAGTTCATGTGTTGACTGCTCTTAACATTATCTTTAAGCCCACCCTTGCACATTTACCTGGTATCAAGGGGGATTTATCTTTCCCATAGCAGTGAGAGGGTCCTTAATCACAAGCTAACAGGGCTCATTGAGAAGGCTTTCAACTAGATTTGACAGGGAAGTGGGGGAGGCGTATCAACAGTGAAGCTGGTGATAACAGGCGATGGGCTGCCATGTCACTCACACCAGCCTAACTCCAGAGCCAACAAAGGACGCCCCAAGCCTGGAGAGAGAAAACAGCAAAACTGAAGAGCTACTGAAGGTTACATAGTGAAGTTACAATTGCCTCATCTGGAAAGAGAGGCACATTGGAAGCGCAATGCTTCCATGTAAGAAGAACATAGGAACCTTGTGGGAAAATGCAGGGACGCAGCAAGGAAGGCCAGGGATGGTTGGATTTACCAAGGGGTTTCAGGGACAAGATAAAGGGCTTCTACAAGTCTATAAGCAGCAAGAAGAMGACTAGAGATAATGTAGGTGCACTGCTGAACAGGGTGGGTGCATTGGTGACAGAGGATACAGAGAAGGCAGAGGTACCAAAGGCCTTCTTGACTTTAGTGTTTCCTGCTAGTCCCTAAGAACCACAGAACCTGGACACAAGAGAGAAAAGCAGAAGGAAAACGTTCCACCAGTCAAGGAGGATTGGATTAGAGATAATTTAGGCAAACTGGACACGCATAGATCTATGGGCCTGCATGGGATGCACCCAAGAGTGCTGAGGGAACTGGTAGGAGTTACTGCTCAGCCACTCAATCTTCTTCTGGAGGTCATGCATAGTAGGAGGGGTGACAGAGGTCTAGAAGAAAGCCAGCGTCACTCCAGTCAAGGGAAAGAGGGAGGGCTCTGGGAAACTACAGCCTGTCAGCCTCACCTCCATCCCTGGAAGGGTGATGGAACAGCTCATTCTAGAGACTATCTCTAGGCCTGTGAAGGAAAAGAAGGTAATCAGGAATAGTCAGCATGGATTCACCAAGGGGAAGTCATGTTTGACCAACCTGATAGGCTTCTACGAGGAGATGACTGGCTGGCTGGACCATGGGAGAGCCATGGATGTTGTCTACCTTGACTTCAATAAGGCTTTTGACACTGTCTCCCATAACATCCTCATGGGAAAGCTCAGGAAGCATGGGTTAGATGAGTGGACAGTGAGGTGGATTGAGAATTGGCTGGTTGAGAGCGCTCAGAGGGTTGTGGTAAACAATGCCAAGTCTAGTTGGAGACTTGGATGACAGGACTAAGGCCACCCATAAGCAAGTTTGCATATGATACCAAACTGGGTGGAACGGCCAAAACCCCAGAGGGCTGTGCTKCCACTGAGAGKGACCTGGAGAGCTTGGAGAGTTGGGTAGAGAGGAATCTCATGAGTTCCTGCAAGGACGAGCAGACCTGGGGAGGAAGAGCCCCAAGCACCAATACAGATTAGGGGCTGACCTGCTGGAAAGTAGCTCTGTGGAGAGGGATTTGGGAGTTCTGGTTGACAAGTTAATCATGAGGCAGCAATGTGTCCTTGTGGTCAAGAAAGCCAATGGGATCCTGGTCTGCATCAGGAGGAGTGTTGCCAGCAGGTCAAGGGAGAGGATCCTGCCCCTCTCTTCAGCTCTATGAGGCTGCAACTGGAGTACTGTGTGCAGTTCTGGGCTCTCCAGTACAAGAGGGATGTGGAGCTTCTCAAGAGGGTCCAACACAGAGCAACAAAGATGATTAAGAGACCCAAACATCTATCTTAAGAGAAAAGATTCACTTGACCTGGGTCTGTTTAGCCTGGAAAAGACAGAGGGGATTTTATCAACATGTGCAGATACCTGAGGGGAAAAAGTAAAGAGGTKGAGGTCAAAATCTTCTTGGTGGTGACCAGTGACAGGACACAGGACAATGGGTACAAATTGGAACACAGGAAGTTTCACCTCCATATGAGGAAGAATGCCTTTACTGTTAGGGTGACAGAGCACTGGAACAGGTTGCCCACAGAGATTATGGAGTCTCCTTCTTGGGAGCTATTAATAACCCACCTGGATGCAACCTTGTGTCATATGGTCTAGGTGTCCCTGCTTGAGCAGGGGAGTTGGACTAGATGATCTCCAGAGGTCCCTCCCAACCSCAACCGTTCTGTGATTTGTATCATTAGAGATATTCAGCTAAAAAAAAAAAATCCCAAAGTGTTCACAGCAGATAACTAAACATATTTTAAACAAGCTTTACCCAAAMCACCTTTTTGCAGTTTCAGAAGATAACAGAAAGTATGACTGCACATACATGACAAATGTCTCATTTTTATTGGATTTAGAACCTGTTAGTTAAGATATTACTTCATTCTTCCACTGGCAGCATGATACAAAACCATCACATACTGTTTTGACAAAACTGATGTGAGGAAGGAGCCAAAGACGAAAGTGCAAAGACAGTGATCATACCCATAAAATCATACATTTATTACCCATAGTTATATACCACATATTACAGCACTTTGCAGGCATCCCTATTTATCTGCAGTTTACTGGACTACAGAGGAGCTAGTACAGGAAAAAGAACAGCTCATTTCAAAAAAGTGTGAGTTTGTGGTATTGCTTTGACATTTCCAGGATAAAACACAGATTTAGATAAGAATCCAGGAAAACCCATGACTTAAACATAAATCTCCTTTCTTTACTGATGAGAGCTCCTTTTGCTACCTCTATGCTTGATTTTGGCTTATTACAGTTAGAGCTCTGAAGYCCTAAACCATTATTAAAACTGCATTACAGAGCTTGACAACTTCAGAGGAGGTCTTACAAAATGTAAAGCAAAGAAAGTCCTGTTACTTTATTCCTTTTCCATATATAGTCATGATCCCCAGTATCCTGCCCTTCTTCTTACACTAGTTGTCAAGTTCCCAAAATCTGGAGCATCTCTCATGGTAGCACGGGCATAGACATAAGCCCAAACAGGCACAGCAGAAACAGGAGTAATAACAGAAATATTGCTGTAATTATGGCTCTAGACAAAATCAAGTGACACAAGATCCAGTTCCACCCCTGCTACCAGCCTCTTGCCACTAATAGCACAGTCTCCATCTTCTCTACACCTGTAACTCTCCTTGACTGCATAAGCAGGAATATAGACTAGATCTCTGCTTTTCTGTCTGCTTAGCGCCTCAGAGTAGTAACTGATTCTTAAGGCATACAGTTCCCAGCACTATGGCTTTCAAGTACTTGAATTGCATGATGTTGCTCTCTTGCTGTACATACATGGCCTACTGGATGAGCAAGTCTCTTGTCTTTAAGAGGAAAATAACCCCTCCTTTCATCTAGCTTTGATGAATCCTGCAATCATTCCTGACAGGTCTCCTTCCCTTTCCTACCCACATATCCACCCTTCTCTCTCTTTTCATAGAGTAATGCTGTGTCTTTTAAGAACTCAATTCCTACAGGAGCTCTCTGGACTTGAGCATCTTTATTGCTCTGGAAGATAAAAAGCAGAAAGCAAAGGAAAAGGAGAGAGGGAAGGTACTTGCACATCCTCACTGCAAGGTCAGAGACTAATATATTAGGAAATTGTTAACAAAGAAACTTAAATTTAATATTTCTCTTGGGTGAGATTATGTATACTCTCTGTCTCCTTTCCCCWTCTGTCTCCTCTCATCTCTGCACTGACCCCTGATGGGACCAATTGAAACACATCTTCAGAAGCTTGAGCTATGGCTAGATCCCAGAGCTCTCAGGTTCCCCAGGTAGTTGTTCCTTATGCTGCATTCAATGCTTAACATAAAGCAAGAGTTGCTAGGCATGCCCTGGAGCAATCAGGCAAACATCTCAAGGAAATGTCAGATTGTCACTTTTTTTTTTTTTTTAAAACCCTATCTCAGTGAGAACTTGAATTCTACCTTCATCCTATTCAATAAGAAATCTACATTTCTTGTCTCTCTCCTGGCATTTTTTTTTCATTASTTCCAGGTATGAACCAGGTTATATTACACTTCAAGTGCAAAAGCCCCAGATGCTAGAGATTAAGCAGCTCTCCAAGAAAAAGTATCTTTTCTCATGTTTCTTGTACAAGTAAACACCAGCTTTTCTATACCTGCAGGCAATGTGTAAACTGAAAGACATTGCTGTTGTCAGTTTTCCCACTATTGGATGGGGCCTGGAGATGCCAATGACATCCCTTCCCCCAGCTTTGACCTTCTTCCTCCATTCAGATTGCCCACACTGCCGCAGTTTGCCCTGCATAACATTCCTTCAGCATCTCACTTCACTGACTGCTATGCTCACAAGCAGTAATACTGCTACTACACTAGCAGGGAAGAGATTAGTTTTGTAGAGACCCACATTTTCACCTGGAAGTTTGCAATTATCATTTCAGCAGCAGTAGTGGCTGCTATAGCAGGGAAATTATTTAATTTCAGTGCAGCAGCCTTATGGAATTAAGTCCCCTTCAAATCTAGCCATCATGTTTACATGACATCATTTATTTTAAGATTTGCCTGCTTTTTCTTCATTTTGCCTCAGGCCTAGATCAGGTCAAGTAGACCAACTCTAACCAGAAGCAAAAGCTCTCTAAAGCTTCTATTAGCCAAACACAGCCTTTTGAAAGATGAAAAGAAAGCKCCTCTAATGAGAGCTTTCCTTCCAGCTTTTTGATTAAATACAGTGGCCAGAACAGCAAAAGTGACGAAAACATTCACYGTGGATCTTAAACGCAGTCTATGTAGTCAGGCAAAACAACTGTGGTTGATCAAATACATGAACATGCTATATACTATGTAAGAAAAAAACAAAAACAAAAACAACAAACTTGAGGGCAAGCTTAAAAGTTACCTCCAGGCACAGTGTATGCACACTTTACTCAGCGCTGTGGCCAGAATTTCCACCTTCAAGGTCTCTATCACAGACGGTTTATCTCAAAAAAAAAAAAAAAAAAAAAAAAATAAGAGCAGAGAACTGCATGGGTTTCCACTGTTAAGAGGACAAAGGTGAGTATGGGAAAAAGATATCCTGAGAGCAATGAAAACGTCCTTTTCTCTGTGAGAGTAAAAATTCCAAATAAAATGCTTCAGGAATGCTTACCATATAATGAAGCTTAAAGATTTTTAGAAGCCAACAAAAAAAGGTTTTCCAGAGGCAGGATGGGGAAGAAGGTCACATAAYGAGGTTTCTGTAAGCCAAAGATCGCAGGCTCCTTTACATGAAAAAAAATACAGCAGCAGTGCTCTTCTGGAAGAGTAAAGCTATAGATGGCCAGTATTCTTAAGGGTCTGTGGGAGTCAGATCTTGTGGAGGTGGAGGGCAACAATGGGAAAAAGGGATGCATCTACTTAAAGCACATATGCTTAGCCACAGGCCAGTGTACACACACAATCCAATCAAAGAAACAGGAAAGTTTTGACAGTTTTCACTCATTCAGTTCTTTCCACCATTAAAACTTGATCTACACCTGCCTTTTCACATCCTCACATAACCTACTTCACTGTCTGTACCCTCCAGCCACTCTTAAAATCAGTAGGGCTAGAATAATCTCCAAAAGGTGCAGCACTCTGGTAATTTGGAGTCAGAAGCAAAAATAGGGGAAAAAAAATCTAAATTTAAATCCTGTTTCTCACGATATCCACAAGATCTCCCATTCTTGAACGCAGCAGAGGCAACAAGTAACAGCACTTGGGAAATGTATATTCTATAGAACCAAAATCAGACCACCTCATCTGTAAAGACAGTAAGATTGTGTTTATTCAAGAAAAACATTTAATAGCTTTCTTTTTAATAAAGTTCATGAGTCCACTGAAATTAACACGAAGCACTGGAACAGCAATGCATTCATCCATAGTTCTCTCTGAACATACATCACCACATCACCACACTTCAAAAGTCACAACTGCATGTAAAAAAAAAAAATCCTAGAATAAGAGCAGTTAGAAGAAAAAACCCCACTCCCTAGAAGTTGACCCCCCCAACTCCCTTTTCTTAAAGCCATCTATAGTCAGAAGGGTTTTTATATTTTTTTTTCTTCAGCTTTAAAAAAAACAGACCTAAATAAGAGTTTGTTGCCTTTCTGTTGTCAGATAGAATAAATTTTTAAGTCAGCCATTGCTGTATGCTATACATAATTGAAAAAATGATTTTAAATGGTTATTACAATGCTCCAGTGACATTTCTTCCACTTGACCAGCAAAATCTGTAACAGTATCTATCTTACTAAAGATGTGGCACTGTGGATATTTCCCTCTCTCAGTACCCAATCAAATTTCCCACAGTACTGGACATTCTTACGTTTATTTTTGCTATAAGGTTTACCTCAGGAAAGTAAAACTTCTCCCTTTGCAAGGCTCTCGGGCCTCCCCTACAATTGTTATGTGTACCTAAAAGACAGACCAGCCATTTCTCCTTCTGACAGAAGAGCCACCTTTATGCTTTCATGAAATTATCATACAAATTGCTAACAGAGTGACTAATATGATTTTCCTTATTTAGAAGTCAACAGATGTTTAATACTGCATGTCCAGTTTAGTCTGATTTGTGTCATGCTGGAGGTGTCAAAGCTGACARGTTAGCCACAGAGACTACCCACACTATTGAGCCTAACCAGACCTGTTCTRTTTGTATCACAGGACACTAAGTGGTCAGACAAGAGGAAGTTATGATATTAAAAACTAAGTGCATTTCAAACTGAGAACCAATGAGAGAAAAAAGCACATCTAAAAGCAAACAGAAAACCACTGTACTTCATTCTAGTAGGTGGTTGGCAAAGACAGCTTTCAGACTTCCTCACATATCTAAACCAAGACTGGATAACAGGCATCAGTCAAACACTTGGTSTTCCAAGGCAGCTACTGACCAGGATGAGTCACATATGAAAATGGGATCCACACACAATAATCTCGTGGACTGAATCTTGGGATATACCAAGATTTCCACTGACAGCTAGAGCTAAAGGTTCCTCTGCCTTCCTATCTTTTAAAGCCTAATAAAAATTATTTACGCTCTCTCTGGACTATTTRGTTTAAGCCCCTCCAACTCAAGTATGACACTTTCTCGGACAGCATTAGGTTTCTTACAGTACTCTGACTAGCAATCACATCTGTACCTGACTGTCAGGGGACTTTCTTGGCTATGCTGACACCTTGGTCTATTGCTGAGAGCTCCGAAAATTCTCAATTGAAACATCTGAAAGTTAATGAACCTTTCTAATACAAAGCTCCCAGAGCTCACGAGTTCTTTTATGAGCCTAACAAATGGTGGATGCAATAGCAAAACCTCAGTTCAGAGAGGTTTGTCTCTCCAAAAGATTTCAAGGTAGCAGGCCAGATTCTCAGTGGCTGTAAATTAACATTCCCCTGACATCAGAGGGGGACAGGTTTCACTTSCACCTGAACTCTTAGCTTGCTATATTCTTCCTGAGGGAAGAATAGACTTGGCCACTTGAATTTCATCATCTGATTTTTCTCTACTATCTTATACAGATTAAAAAGGAATTTCCAGTTTCAGGACCCAGAAAATGGATAACAAATAGTTACTGGTGAGCTACAAACTCAGCTGAGAGAACAAAGCACTGATAAGTTTGCCACTGCATCTYTTTAACATGTAGATCCATCAAGCTGGGGGCTTGACTATCTTAAGCATATTCAAACATACTAACAGCATCCCTTCAAGGAGTTCATCACTTGAAACTCAAGAACTCTGTCAAAAAGCACTAGAGATAATGATCTTGAATAAACTACAGAAACATACAGAGCAGAAGCAAATATAGCAACTATGCAATTCCTTTCAACATTGTGCCTAACAAAGAGCCCAGTGCCTTCTCTTGACCGCACGACTAGCTCTCAGTTGGCTGAGACTTATAATGCCAACTTCAGCATACAACACGATATACTAACTAGCCCTGATAATGCTGCAGTCACTAGTAGTTGCTTAGAGTCATCGGTTGTGGGAGAGAGCCCAGAGTAGTAAGGTGGAAGCTCCTATTATAATATATTTTTAAAATCATTTCAAGTTTGTAAGTAGGTGGAGAAAAGAGTTGTCCTTAACTACYGATCTTCTCATTTGCTCACCTGAATAAGAATTTATACAGCCATCAGTAGAAATATAACCTAAATAAATAGCAGATGTGTGTGTTGGGATTAATAAATTTTTTTGAACTGAGAATGAGTGTCTGTGCAAATCATAACGTGTCAGAAAGGAGAATATATGGGTGAATTAACAGATGATAYACATGATCTGATTAGTAGCAATGTCAGAACACGAAAAAACATAAGGGAAAAGAACTAGAGGAAGCAGACAAGGGTGCTTCATTTTATATTTTCTATGATAAAAGAATAAAGCATGAGCCTCCTAATAAATTTAAAAATACTAGAACACAGTCAAGAAGCCACAGATATGTAATCAGCATTGCCATAATGGCTTTTTTAAATGTATTTTATGAAGTAGAATGATTTATTTCACAGAACAGACATTTGAAAAAAATAATAGTGCCAGTTGCTTCTCCTGCAACAGTCTGCACCATCTCTGTAACATGATCTAAGACTTTTCTTGGAATGACTACTTTATAGATGTCAAATGGTTCAGCTCTAGCAATAGGGMGGACACAGTCACCTTACACACTAAGCAATACAGCAACTTTCATAGTAAACAAGAGCAGTGTACTAAGAGGTACCCCCAGCCACACACAACAGCTCGCTACAAGATGCCACAAGCATACTTGTTTCTAGGATCAGTGACAGAARTTTGCAAGTCATCAGTAAGAGGTATTATCTACCAGAGTCCTGGCCAGCTCTATCATTTTACATTTCAGTCAAGTGCATAAGAGGAGACTGCAGCTTTGATACACTGTAACAAAGGTGCTACATTAACTTAGGAGTTCACTAACTAAACCCCCTGGGACAGACTCCTTTCAGTAGGAGCATGCTATTATTAGAAATGAAGCTTAACTAAGCAGTTTTAAAAGTACTTCTACTTCTTTTAAAAAGGGCTTCTTTAAAAGCCCTTCTACCACAGATGGAATGTGCCACTTGAACAACTTTGTTTCTATGTCTATTTTGTAACAGGTTCACACTTCACAAACATCCTGATACAGAAAATGGATAGCTACTTTGTAGACCTTCTCCAAGTTTTTCAGGGGCCAAAGTAGAAACRCAATACTGCCATGTTAAGCTCCCTGTTACATACTGTTCATTTTAATTATCTCTCTCTCCAGTACTGTACACCTTACTTGAACAACAAATGCTGGGCTCAAAAATAAAAGTACACAAAATTAGCAAATTGTTAGCATCAGCTGAATGGTACTTCCTTTCCTCCTCCCTCCACACATAAAGCACAGGCCAGAGGTTCCCATCATTCCAGAAGATTATCTTTGTCTCTTGAAGGTTGATGGTGCCCTTTTTTTTTTCCTCCTCCCCTTTTCAATTGCTAAACCTGCAATTGGGGTTGAGAATGGGAAGGGGGGGAGGGGAAGAGAATCTGGTGAACAGCTGGGGCCCATCACTTTTCATTGCAGGTCTTGGAGAGATGTGGTTGACAGAGTGATGCACAGAGGCTGTCCCAGTTAATGACYTCACCATTCTCCATCATTATCCCCATCATTAGGAAATTAGGAGGACAGAAGGTATTTACTGTAAACCTGCCACCTCCCAAGGAGAGATAAATAGAAACTGATAAATGGGATCTTCTGGTGCTGTTCGTCTATTAACCTTCTGCTTCCCAGTTTAGGCATATGCATGCTATCCTGCCATTAATATCCAGTAATTGGCATAGCAGTGGGCAAAACAATCCTACCTTTACTACATGAACCTCTCYCACATTGTAAGCGAGTGCGTAACTGTATCAAAGCTTTGCTAATTCAGTCAGTTAAAACATCCTGAGCAGCTATTTACATCTTTGTTCTGCTTTCATAATCATGAGTTGGTCCTGGTGACGCTTAAGACACTTCACCATTTTCTTCAGAGTCAGTTTAGGAGCATGACAAGAAGAGAAAGAACTGACTTGTATGAACTCCCCACCAAACAAGTAACAAGGCATCGAGTAGCTGTACTGGCATCTGGAGTCGAGTTACAAATGACTCTGCAAACCTATCTCTAAATATTACTCATTTTTATTTCCAGATAAGACAAAGTCCTACTTAACATAAATCTTCAAACAGAAGGATTTTCCTTATCATCCTGAAGCAACATGATTCCAAGGGCTCAGAATTTAAGAAATTTTTTCCCCATCAAGTAGTGGTCAATGCTTTAGCAGCTTCTGAGACTCTCTCCTGTGTTGCTCCTTTAGTGTACTCTTCATATGAACTTACCTGCTACAGTTTYACAAAACTTGACCTCTCAGACAGAAGGGAGTTCTCAGGGAAACACTGTCATCACCTCATTCCTCAGTGTGAAATCCAGTGAGGCCAAAGCAAGCTCCCATTGCAAGGCCCAAGTTTCACCTCAATTAACACTCCCCCACCAGACTGGCCTCAAAGGAAGTGTTTGCCTTTTTCGTACCAAGCCCACCTCCTCATGGCAGGACAATCTCCCTTAATTGATTTRTCCTTCAGCTGTAATGTCACTCTTCTACTTAGGACGACTTATCTCGCAGCTATTTTTCTTTACATATTAACTTGTATAATTCATTTCTTTCACTCAATATATAGGGTTCTCTTGTTTCAACCAGGACTAGAGTTTTCTATTCACATGATATGCTGGTATCCAGAACTGGAAGTTTAATGGAAGAAATTTCACAGCTACATTACTGATCATTAAATAARCAAGCCAAAAATTAACATGAGATCTTACATAAATTTCAGATAAGACTCCTATATTATTATAACACTTCTAGCAATGTCTCACCTGTTTCTGAGTCTGTTCCTGTATATGCTGTTCTAGCAAGCAGGGCACTCATATTACGTTGGCTGGATGACTCCACGATCTTTGAATGCAGGAACTGCTCTCTACACTTGGACAACAGCTGCAGCTGACTAATCCATCTTGAAATCAGTATGTCATCTTAACTGGAATATGAAAAACAGTATTGAAAACACTGAAGTCCAGAGGATTTAAATAAACAAACACCTTGCATCTTCAAGTAACTCAGAAATGGTTAAATAGGGACACAAAAGCTAAATCACCTCACAAATAAAAATAATACCCTGCTCCCAAGACACACTCACAAACCTTCCAGTACCAGGCAATTAACATAGTATTATATTTAGTTTTCTCCATCCACCAGAAAACTTTTTTAAGGAAGAAACTGTATCAGACGGTCTCCCAAATAAACTGCCATGGAACTGAAAGGGGCACAGGCCTAATGCTACCACAACTCTATGGCAACAAAAATTGCCTCAAAATAACCCAAATAGTAGTATCACAAATCTAAACCAAAGACTTGCATATTTTCAGGCATCTGCCTACTGTACACTATCATTAAGACAGTTTCAAGACTGAAGAGCTACATAACTTATTTGTTATATAACTCAGCAAAAATTGCTTACAAAAATGAGGAGACCTGTTCAAGGAAAATTTTTTTTTTCCACACAAGCCACAATAAAAACACTTGGATTCCCACTGTTATTGCCTGCAATACTGCAAAAAAGAAAGTGTAGATAAACAGCCAGTACATTTGTACTTAACAGACATGTTCCTTCTTAGGTGTTACCCACTATCACTTTTCACAATAAAGTTTAAGGAATTTTGATAAGGAAACTCAATATTTAAATCAGATCAGGAAAGATTCAATGTGAAATATCAAATTACAAAAAAACTCCAGCTCTGCTGAAACAGAAGCAACCATTCATTAAACAAYGACAACAAACACATTACATTTCTGTCCTTTAGTCTCTGTTTCCCTGCAACATTTGTACAAAAAAAGAGTAATTTGTTCTGCTACTACCAGCACCATAACTAAGCATAACAGTAAAACAATTTTTCGTTATTTTTTTTAGCTGTTATGTCAGGTCACGGTTGAAAACACACAAATCAGAAGAGAAAGACATATGGTTGCTATTGTCATTTTTAGATTGGCTTTCCAAGGAGAGTTTGTAATCCCCCACCCCAAATATCTCAGTGAATTTTTTAATAGAGTAACCAATATCCACCAGGCCTGACAAGTCAACAAACATCCCAGAAAATACTACATTTCTTAATGTTTTGTGAAGACCCAGTAGAATACAGAGAACCTCTTTTCCCTTACTGAAGGGCACTGTGCGGAAACACTATGTCTAGTAGTATTATACATAAGATCTGCCTCAAATGCTGCCCTTGCAGGAGACTTCATGTATCCATCAAACAAGAAACCAKACTAGGAGGGAAGAAAAAATAATTTCAGATTGAACCAATTTGTGCAGTGAAGCACTCAACATAGGCATCTTCTCCCCATGTTTACATTGCTCTTTCCAAAACATTCTAAGGATAAGAATCAAGGACAACTCTTCAAAGCTGCCTGCACGGCTCCTGGGTGGCTCAGATCTTAGTGTCCCCAGGAATTGGGGCTCAAGGACTCTTTCTTGGCTCAGTCTCACTAACTCATACAACCATGTTTAGATGCACAAGCCTGCCCATATATGCAATGAGTCCATCACAGACAGTCTAGCCTGTGGGTAAAACTTTGTTTGCCTTTTCTGCACCAATTTTCTATACTAATTTCTATACTAATTTTCAATATACTATTAATTCACTACCAGAGCCTAATAAAAACATGACTGTTATACTGAGTTCTAATAGTAACACAAGTATTAATTTTCATCTAAGCAACTGGCAGTGCCCATCAACTATGGTGATAGTCAACCAAAAGTTGCAGCTGCAAAATAGAAAAAAAGTCAACAAAAAAACCCCCACAATTAACATTTGAAGGTACTGTCAGTTACCTGAATTTTTTCTAGTTGTAATTAGCTCTCTGCAGAAGCTGTCAACAATCAACATCAGCCAATCTGTCTACATCAGGAATTGGATTCTCTGCCAGAAATTGTCCTTGACAGTTTYGCCTCCCCACCTTATCACCTCCTCTCCCCCATCCAAGATTTACATCAATCCTCTTTAACAGTCAAGGCTTTTCCTTTTTTTTTTAAATCACTGGACACTAGAACTTACTGTGTCAAGATAGAGACAGACAGGGTGACTGACATCTGATATAGTCATAACTATTCCTTATCCTCAGACCTACAAAGCACAGTGCTGTCTTCATGCTCTACGATGGCTCAGTTTCTGTGTCAACCTCTTCACAAATTTGAACCCCATTTTAAACCAAAAAAAGCTATCAAGCTATACAATAAAAGAAACAATGTTGGGCGCCTGCTCTTTGACAAGGATGTGTAGCTATTTTTCATTCTCTAGCTTAAAAGCTCTTGTCACATCCCTCAAAATATGCACCTGTTCTACTTAGTTAAGCCAGAAGAGCAAAAGATCGCTCAAAAAGCTTTTTTGTAACAACACAGCAGTGACAGAT
The DNA here is from genome assembly GCA_003342815.1 of Eudromia elegans. Lineage (NCBI taxonomy): Eukaryota > Metazoa > Chordata > Aves > Tinamiformes > Tinamidae > Eudromia > Eudromia elegans. The sequence goes on along the minus strand of PTEX01000036.1, from coordinate 4,887,260 downwards.
TTACTCACCAGTTAAAAGCTTGTTACAACTCTTGTTCACTTTGGYGCCTTTAGTATAAAAGCACACAGTCAAGTACTGCCTCCTACAATTAAATATTAATTGAAATCATTTTATACAGGTAAGTTCTCTRTACTTAACGAAGCAGAGATTATATCATCTTAAACAAAAAAAAAGCATCTTAAAAATGCAATACCACTTGGAAAGGTACCCGAAATAATTCAACCCATGTACACACGCAACAGTCTGAYCTCTACCTAATAGGTGAGCTAATTCTGGCGACTCAGCAGTTTAAGGAACTCAAGCACAAAAGAAAAATAAGAACCAAGAGCCTCAGCAACAGCCTTTTTATATCCCCTAATATGAAGGGGAAGGGACGAGGGGAAGGGAAGAAGGACCAAAGGTCTTTTAGCATAGGGAAAGCAACTGGATATAAACCACAGCTAGGCCATCCGCTATGTGCTAGACAGAACACTCAATACACCCCTTCCAAGGTCACTCAAATTATTCTAATCCTTGCCATTATACAGCCTTTGTTTCAACACCTGCCTGGTAGCACTTAAGCTGCTGCTCCAAAGGCAATAAAAAAGACACCAGACCACGCGCTTCACGCAGGAATAGAGCTTTAGGGGAGGCCTGAGGAGGCCCACAAAAGACCCAACGGACAGGTTGGAACAGGACTATGCACTCAGTCCCACCGCATATCCTCCAGCCACTGAGAAATGCTCACTCACAATCCAGTAAAATGGACCTTCTTACCAAGCCGAGGAAGTGGGCTCATTGCAGAGCCACTTGCGGCGGCGCGGCCCCGGTGCCTTCCTCCGGCCACTTCCAGAACATTCCACAGCGCCTGAGACGAGGTGTCCGCGCCATGCAGGACTGGTAGGCATAGACTCGCTCCGAGTAGCTCCCCAAGCTCAGGAGTACCCCAATCATGCCCTAACTGCAAGGCCAACCTCCCCTGCCGCACAACAGGCAAGGGGGCAGCACAACTGCCCTTGCATCCCTGTCAGGAAAAGCCTCGACTCACTACGGCTTCTCAGGGACTGCAAGRAGGCCCTTGCTGCTGAGGAGAGGTAACACCCACCAGGCGCCCTCTCGCTGTCTTTTCTCACATCTCTTCTCTCCCGTCGCCCGTCCGGCCAAACGCCGCCCAGGACTATTTCTCCTTAAATAGCTGAAGTAACTAACGGCAGTTAACGCCGCAACGCGCCACACCCAGCGTCCAACAGCCGGCCGCTAACAGTCGTTGCACGTTAAAGGAGCCGCGCGCGCGCCCGACTCTCCTCGGGTAGCTGAGGGGAGCTTACGCTGCGCGCAGCGCACCTCGTGGCCAACGGTCGCAGCGCACGYGACGCGACTCGGGCAGCAGCGCGCGCGGCTGCACCTGGGGGCGGTTACCGCGGCGCCTGGTGCACCTGTTGCCCAACGGTCGCCCGCTAACGGTCACTGCGCGTTAAAGGAGCCGCGCGCACGACCGACTAGGGATTTACGAGCTCTATCTGGCAATAACACCCTCCACCCGAGGGCAAGGGAGGAAAGGGGGTAGCTCTTGGCTCTTAGCTCTGTCACAAGACCTGGTTTGTGCCTTCTATAAAGAGTATTTTTAAACGCTACTGACAAAGCAAATAGTCTTGCAGGTAACTTTAAAGTTGCCATGCAAGTGCCCATGCTCACTTGCACACATTTCCTCTGCGCTCCGCACCACAGTATTCCAGGGGCACAGAAATCTCACGAGCCAGCAATGCTTTCTATTAAGAAAACTGAAACAATATACGCATAACCTGTTTTCCTGTGCTCTTAAAAATAACACTGCTAAAGAATCTACATTTTATACRGTGCTCCCATTTAGCATCTGGCTAATACTTACTGACAGGGTCTATATATTTGCTGGTTTTAGGACTAGTCTCAACAAGGAATCATGAGTCAAAAAAAGATTCAGACAGGAGGGTAAAGGATCTAATATGAGGAAAACGCAGTACCCACTTCCGAAACAAAGGTGACATCAAAGGATATCAAGGATAATCAGTCTGATGGCAGCATGCACAGTTCTAGCAAATAAAACTTTTTTTTTTTTTCCCCAAAAAAAGATCAAATGGGGACTGCAAGTGAGAGTGGGCCTTTTCTGGGGAGCCTTAGCAGGTGTCTCGGGGTTAAGGTGTTGCTGCAGCACATTTTCCCCGGCTTGGAATTCCTGGAGCTGTTCGGGGGCTCTGGAGCAGAATGCTATTGGGCATTTGCACAGATCCAAAACTTTTCAGAGGAGCAGATGAAGGAGGTCAAAATGTGACTCGGCTGGCCAGGCTCTCCCATGCAAGCCAAGCTGTCTGATTGACTGCAGGGCTACTGAGCCATCTTGTCTTTCTGGCAGGCAGGAGGCATTTCCAGGTTTAAGGGAACACAGAGAAACAGAAGTGCGCGTGCGCACGCGCATATGTGCGTTTAGGAAGGAGGTAAGGGAGGACTGCTAAGAGGAACTGAAGGGAAGATGTCAGTTTTACACAGGGCAGTAGGAAAAATTTGAAGGAAAAAAAATGTTCTAGAACATTACTACTAAATATATACCCCAAGCAATTTTTCAGAATTCATTAAAACTTTTAAGTCTTATGATTCTCTTGACTTGTTTGCAAAGCCAAGCATTTGTTTTATGTAATTAAACAAATGATTCCTTACAGGAGAGGTTTCAAAAAGCAACTGCAGAATTAGAAAGATAGCCCCAATGAAAATTGGTGAGACTTCTTTTTTTTTTTTTTTTTTTTT